>CP144690.1:9899947-10499947 GCA_036885675.1 Vigna mungo | reverse complement strand
TTTGTATGATAGCTTCCTTTGAGGTTTGTGGAAGCCACTTTGTTTGTTTATAGGGTTAATAGCATTTTTGTTCCTATTTTCGACTTTGTTTAACATAGGATTTATGTATTTTTTAGTGTTTAATATAGTTTTAAATTTCATAATTTATGTTTAATTTAATTATTTTTGTTACGTCGTGTTAATGTAAATAGTACAAGTTGATACTTTTTGAATGAGTTATTATATGGTTGTTCTACATAGTTTATCACATAGTCACGTGATTAGGGATGACAACGGGTCGGGTAGGACATGAATAGTGCTTATCCGCTACCCGACCCGTTGGATAAAATTTTACTCGTTACTTGTCTCGCTATTTGCTAGATACTTGTATAAAAAAATTTGTGGATTTTTTTCATCCCGTGAATATATGTTGGATATCCATTTTCAACTGCAAATATTTTAAAATAAATTATTTTATAAGTTTTTAAATGAAATCCAAATTAAATCTATCTTAATTCAATTATTTGAACAAGTTGTTCGGCATCATTATCCTTTTGTGTTAGAACCCTATTCTATAGATGTAAACATCTTTCACCATTTCAAGAGGCTCGGTAAGAAAAATAAGGCATCCCCCTATCTACAATTTAGGAGAGCAATAGAGAAGTCTCACTTAGGCTTATTCATTGCTCAGAACAACGTATCTACAAGAGGGTGATGCAAGCAGGTCCTCTGGTATTTGATGGTGTGCAGAGACCATTATGTGCCTCTTGGATATGATTTTGTTTATTCATTGGACACACCACCAAAGGAATTTCAGAGAAGATTCAGAAATCTAACACTATAAATGAGCTCATTTGAATAGTTTTCTAAGACAAGACATTGGTGTAGTTTTCATTATTCTTGATTTGTGCTTAGCATTTAGTGAATGGAAAAATGAATATTCTAGACATACAAATTTATAGAAAATTGTCAGACAAAAGGCTTCTGATGCAACATATAGTTTGAACATGCGGGACAAGGCTCCAAATATCAATCTACTTAGAACCAAGGGGTAAAACAAGGAAAGAAAAAATTAGGGAAAACGAAAAGAGGCGGTTGGAAGAGATATCGTTCTTAGTCGGCAAAGTACATGTGTCCTCTGGTTCGTATGGTGGCTAAAACGTTTTGAAAGCATAGGTAGGAAGGAGGTTGTTGCACATAGAGAGACAAGGAGGCAAAAGAATAAAACTTAATTTAAACCTAAGGATAAAAACATAATTTCAATTTTTTAGCAGGTAACAAGTATTTGCGAGTCGGGTAGCATAATACCCGCACTCGACCAGTTTATAAGCGAGTATTAAGTACTCGCTACCCGCAACCCGCGGATAGTAAATATCTATGGGTATCAATTATCCATTGTGAATTTTATCCGCGGATATCCGCGGGCATTCATCCCTACATGTGATGTTGTCATTGAACGACGCTGTCAACCACCTCACAATTACTTTCCTTGTTTCATCACCTATGGTGCAACGCATCATGACCATGTCAATGGGTTCTTCTTTTCCACTCGTAAGTTTTTATCCTTTCTTTCTCATTTTGGTGCGTTGCAACTTGTTGATTTTGTTCGATTTCCTTCTACCATCACTAGTTTTTCTTCTTTATTGATTTGATGGCACTGTTGTGAAGTGTGCAAGTGCTTTGCCCATAAGGAAGAGTCAATCCAATTCAGAACTTCGAACAAGCTCGTTTAGTTGTCTTCATTCTTGGAATTTCACGTTTGCCAAAAACTAGTTCTCAACGACAATCCACCATGACCATGGGTTTTTCAAGTTCGAAGGTTGCATTTTTTTTTTGCTACGGTGACCGGAGACATATTTGTCAAGGTTGCTCGTTGGTGAGATATGGCCTCCTTCTTCTTTTAGTTCATCCAAAACTCGTTCATTCGCGATGGTTTCTCTCGCATAAAGTTTCTTTTGGTGCAGATTTATTTTGGCGATAATCTATTTTAGAAGTTTCGAATGTGGTTATTTGTATCTGGTTTCTAGTTTTGTGAGACAGTGGTGGAGAACCACATTAATATGTGCAGATCCACATAATATCTTAAACAACTTGTGTCATCACATTTCCTTGGAAAACTAATATTAGTTGGCATTGTTGTGAAACTCACGATTTTGGGATTTTTACTTAGGGTCTAATGATTGTTGAATTGTTGTTTGCGTTGTTGTGACACCAGAAGGAAACCAACAAAGATGGAGGTGTGTTTTGCGTTTTGGAAGAAGATGGTATGTCACCAGCATTGTGCAATGGAGGTGCATAGTGGTAGTTAGGGTGTCTAATGTGTTGGGAGGTTGAAGAAGATAATGTAGCAATGTATATACTATGTAAAAAACAAGCACGTTATTCCATCATTGCTCACGTGTATACTCTATTATTAATGATTTAAACAACATAGTTAAAAATGACAAAATTGAATATAAATTACGAAAATAGAGACTACATTCATTAAACACTAAAAAAAAAATTTAACATTGAACAAAGTGGACGAAAATAGAAACAAAAAATCATATTAAACCTTTTTTTATACAAATAAACACACAAGTATACATTTAATATTTGTACTAAAAAATGGATTTTAAAATTTATATTATATTTATTATATTAATTTGAGTTTATAATATAATTATACTTTTATATAAGTATTTTATTTTATAAAAATGAATATTAATTTTTTAATAATTTTTATGATGAAAATGTATTTAAGTTATTTATATATATTACTAATAAAATATATTGTATATAATTATTTTAAGTAATATAGTAAGATTGAGTTAATTAAAATTAAAAATTCAAATTCAGTTTTAAAACATTGGTTAGATAATGTAGAAAAGTACAAATAGTAGAGTATTTAGTAATAAAAATAATTAATGATATATAAAATATTGAGTAGATTTTATAAAAATATAAAGGTCATAGAATAATAAAAAATTGTAAAACGTAGATGATATAAAGAATAAACTATGTGTATAAAAATGTAATGATTAGACTATAAAATATGCAAATATTGAACGATAAAAATTGTAAATAATAAACTATCTAAAACTAAAAAAATATAGACAATAAAAAAATATAAAAAAGACTATATAAATTAATAAAAACACATGCGGAGTGTATATGTTAATCCTTTTATATGGATCTATTGAAATATTTTTTGGAAACAGGATTTTCAGAACAATATTTTTCGAATACATGAGATATATTTTGAAATAAGTTTTTTATAATAAAGTTTTTCAGAAGAAAATTTATGGAATAAGCTTTCCAAAATAAGATTTTTGGATTAAACTTTTCGGGATGCGTATAATACTTATCGAAACAAATTTTTCAAAACGAACTTTCCATAACACAAAAAATATATTTTGAAATGAACTTTCCAAATTTCTTTTCCCACCTTATTCTTTCTTCTTCCTCCTCTATAATGTTCTTCCTTTCTTTTTCCTTCCTCCTATAATGTTTTTTATTTATTTTTTCTTATTTTTATTATTGTTAAAGATAGAAGCAACGGCAAGAGAATATTTTAATTCTAAATTAAATATATTTTTAATTTTTTAACTTAAATTAAAATCAAACCTAATTTACTTTTAAAATTTTAAATCCATTTAATTTTTTATATTTAAAAATACGTAAATTTAGTAGTTTAACAAAATTTTATTAAGTTTATTTAATATTTTAAATAAGTTTTTTAATTAACATTATCAAACAATATAAAGATATTATAAATTATGAATTGTATTTAAAATTTTAAATAAATTTATTGATGAGAGTAAATACTTTAAAACGTTTCATACATTTTGAAACAGGTATTCCGAAATATATTTTCAGATATAAAAATAACTTCTGAAATACTTATTTTGAATTCTTTTTATATTTGGAAATATATTTTGCAGCGCTCATTTAAATTCTTTTTTGTATTTCATAATGACTATTATAGAAGGTATTTCAAGATTCATAAATATCTTTCAAAATAACCATTTTAGAATATATAAACAAATTTCTGAAATTACTGTTTTAGAAAACATTTCCAAATCCGAAAACACCTTTTAAAATATTAGTTTCGGATTTCTTTTTATGTTCCAGATTAAGTGTTCTAAAATATAAAAAAAAAAATTATGGATTTAAAAATGCCTTTCACGACACTCATTCTGAACTTTTCTTTCTTATATTTTGGATGAATGGTTTGAGAATTCATATTTTAAATCTAAAAATACCTTCCAGAACATCTAATCCTAAAAATAATAAAAGTATTAAAGTGTAGTAGTTTATATTTGTCACACCCCATTTAAAAGCAATCTATTCCTTGATAAGAAAAATAAAAAACGTGAATGGTGATTGGATTGATGATCAAATAAAATCCTGGGTCTCGAACACTGATTCGATTGATGATAAAGAAAAAGAATTCTTGGTTCAGTTTTCTACCTTAACAACAGAAAAAAGGATTGATCAAATTCTATTGAGTCTTACTCATAGTGATCTTTTATCAAAGAATAACTCTGGTTATCAAATAAGTGAACAACCGGGAGCAATTTACTTACGATACTTAGTCGACATTCAAAAAAAGTATCTAATGATTTATGAATTCAATACATCCTGTTTAGTAGAAAGACGTATATTCCTTGCTAATTATCAGACAATTACTTATTCACAAACCTTGTGGGGGGCTAATAGTTTTCATTTCCCATCTCATGGAAAACCCTTTTCGCTCCGCTTAGCCCTACCTCCCCCTAGTAGGGGTATTTTAGTGATAGGTTCTATAGGAACTGGACGATCCTATTTGGTCAAATACTTAGCGACAAACTCCTATGTTCCTTTCATTACAGTATTTCTGAACAAGTTCCTGGATAACAAGCCTAAGGGTCAGCCGTCCGTTCTCCCTTGGTGAGTGGTAGACAAACTCTGCCAAGCTTTTAATTCCCCATCCATTGGAAACCGTGCGACAGCAGGGAAGGAGGGAGTGGAATCCAGGTGGCAGCTTGGCATTTGACCGTTCGGTTTTGGAAAGTGATATAAAAGCTGGGATTTTAAATCTGGCATCATTTTCCCTGCATGCGATCTTCTTCTCCAAACTTCAGAACTCCATTTTCTCCTCCTTCTCTCTAGAAATCTCCACCTTCTCTCTAAAATTCTAAACCGTTTACTGTTCCGATCACCCTTCAGATCGCATCTAGAGACTCTTGGTGGTCTCATCTCTCACCTGAACCGTTCGTTTTCCTATCAACCTACTCTCAAAGATTTTAGCTGGAATTAGAGGTAAGGGAAGCTTATAAAATTTAATTATAATTTCTTGTATGGTTAAATGAATGATTTATTGTATGTTGGTTGATTTGAATGGTATGATGAAATGTTACATGCTTATGTATGAATTGTTTTATCTTGGTTAGGACCTTAGAATAAATATATGAAACTTAGAAATTCTGGAATCTGTGATCGAAGGTCATTAGGACCGTTCGGTTTTCCCCTAAAACGATCGTTCTTGTACTATTGTATCGAAACATAAATGCCTTGCTTATTCAGTCGTAATGATCTATCCATTACAGAACGCTCGGTCTTATACTGAGTGTTCGACTTTAACGTATTCGGTCATAGACCGATTACCTAGTCTCATGTTAACTATGTTTATTATAGTAGCGTTCGCTCACACTGAACGTTCGTTTTTATATTGATAACTTTTATTGAAAGTACTCGGTCATAAACTGAGTACTCGTTTTCATAATAATTACCTTTGTTATTCGGAACGTACGGTCTTCCACTGAGCGTTCGACTTGTAAGAGGGATTTCTTATTTGATAAATATTAAGTCTTATACCCGTACTTGAATTCTTAAAACGTCCGTTTTATAATAATATTATCTATCTGAAAAGTGTTCGGTCTTACACTGATACTTGATTCCTCGTGGAGTGTTCGGTCTTGTACTGACACTCACTTTATTGAAGAGAACTCTTTTATTTATTGACGTTCGGTCTAAAAAACGTTCGATCTGAATTGTATAGTACTCAATCTCACTAAAGTTTCACTCGATTGTTGTGCGTTCGGTCTTCTTCATAAAATCATTTGCAAGTTTTACTTGGTTTTGAATAGTACTCGGTTCTCCTCAGTATTCGACCTTTCGGTCAATCACTAAAGTAGTCTTTGATAAACAAGTTCCTTCTCGGCGTTAGTCCGTTCGGTTTGTTGTTTGTATAAGAGAATTCCAAGGAGGAATGTCTCATGATTGATTTTGGTTGGTATAGTATGACCGTGGCAAAAGGCTCAGGTTCTGCTCTATCCTGATATTCCGTGATTACGCCTTCTCAAGTAGAGGAGGGTTATTCATGCGTGGGAATGGCAGGAGGTCCGCGATCATAAGACCAGATGATCGTTGTAGGACTAACCTCGGGTGGCGGTTTGTTGAGTGTATCCCGGCCAGATCCACCCGGGTGCAGAGAGCGGCGAGCATACATGGTTCATACAATATGTTTGATTGGTTGGTAGAGTAAGAATATGGCCAGCTTTGTATTGGTGTTCATCCTGATATTCTAATGCTCACTGGCGCTAGTGACCATGTGGTGAGAATGGCAGGAGGCTCTAGCCTGGGCGGTGTGTACAACCTTGACCTAAGGTGTTTTAACGGGCTAACCTCGTGTGGCAGGCTCAAGGGTTTTCCATGCCGCGGTAACTCTGACGGTTGAATTCCAAGTTACCACCCACGAGTGCAGGGACGACCATAGCTACATATTCTTACAGTCCGGACAGAGTCATAATGGTCGGTCTTAATGATTTATACGTTCGGTTTATTGTATGAGATGATTTGAATGACGTATATGTTCGGTTTGATTGTTATTCTTATATGATGATTACATAATTGAGATATTATGGTGATTATATTACTTTGATGATAAAATTGTATGTGAGTCGGATTAATTAAATTGCATAAGCTTACCCTTATATTTCCTGTCTTGTCCATGTGTCGTTCGGTCTTAACCGTTCGGTTGTTCTCTTTACTGCAATGATCATCCAATGGATGTGAGCAGAGGGTGATCTTGAAGAAGTCTTGGAAGAAGTCTCACCAGCCGTTCGGCCTGAAGGCAGTGTAGGACCGTCTGGTCGGTATTAATACTTCTTTTGTATTTTCGTTCGGTCTTGAGCTATTATCATGACCGTTCGGTCTTAGCTTGTAGAATTGTATCAAACTCTTGATTGTACGGTTTTAATTCTATATAAAATTTCATATTCCTTTCTCCTTACTTGCTTACTCAACACTGTTCTCTCTTATTATTTATGTTAACTCCTACAATAAATTATATCTTTTGTTATATATTTATTGGGATGTTACATTAATGGTATCAGAGCAGTTTGTTCTTAGGATAACCTACGGGTTATGGGTTTGTCATGTCTTTCTTATGAAAAGATGAATCTAAACAGTGTGTTATACCATTCTCTCCTATTCTAGATAGTCAACCTTAAGCCATAACTAAAAGCTTTGAGAACAGAGAATGTTTGATATAAGTAATGAGAGTGCACGCTCATAACTTTTACCAAATATGACATCTTTTCTCAATTCAAATAGTAACTTAAAACTCTTCTATTTATCTTAAATGTCGTATCGTTCGGTCTCACACAAGATTCTTGAAACCGAACGTCCTCTAATAATTACCGTTCAGCCTAGTAAGGTCTACACTCTTCCCTTTGAACCTGTAATCTCGACTTCACTATATTTGACTTGTGTTTGGAAAACTTTGATCTGTTTATTGTTTTATGACCGAACACTCCTTTATTTGTTTCCGTTCGGTCATGACCTTTGAACTCTCATTTTTAATCTGATTACACTGACTCGGCCTTTGACTATACTCAGCGATCATTTCTATCCTTGTTATTCAAAGATGGACTAATGGCTTTGTCTTTATGAATAGAGAGAGAAGATGACGTCAAGGTCTCCTCCTCCTTCACCCTCAAGTATGGATGCACCAGAACCTACAAGATGGATGGGATCAGTAATCATGACCATGCAACAACAAAATGCCTCGCTAGTACAGCAAAATGCCTTATCCCTCCAACAGTTAGAAGCCGCTCGGTTGTCAGCTGAAGCCGCTCGGTTTTCAGCAGAAAGGACTCAGGAGCAGTATGTGGAATTGATGTCAAAAGATAGAACTGAGACAAGGTCGTCCACTCTTTTGGATAATTGTCAACAAGAATGGAGCCTAGAGAGTTTTCTGCAACACCATCCAGCTAAGTTCAGTGGGAAGTGTAGTCCAGACGAGGCTGAACAATGGTTTGAAGATATGGAACGCATATTTAATGCTAAAAAGTGCTCGGAAGAAAACCGACTAATCTATTCAGAATATTTGTTAACTGGAGAAGCAAGTCATTGGTGGGATAATATGAAAATGCTTTTGAAGGAAAGTAATACCCCCATTTCGTGGGTAGTGTTTAAGCAAAAGTTTTATGCTAAATACTTTCCTGACAGCGTTCGGTTTGCTAAGGAAGTTGAGTTTTTGGAGTTGGTCCAAGGGAACGCATCTGTGTCAGACTATGCTGCTCGGTTTAAGCATCTTCGAAGGTTCTATACAATGGAAACGAATGAAGAATGGCTATGCAGAAAGTTTGAAAATGGATTGAGAGGTGATATCAAGTTGTTGGTCGTCGGATTATGTATTAGGAAATTTCCAGTGCTAGTGGAGAGAGCTAGAATATTAGAAAGGACAAAGAAGGAAGTGGAATGTCAGCAGAATCAACAACCCAAAGTAGGAGAACGAAGAACATCTAAGGGGAGTGTTAGTTCCAGAAGAACTCAGCACGCTCGGCTTTCTCCTTCAGAATCGAACGGTCCGTCTTCCAGACCTCCTGTACCATTCGGCCATTCGGGACAACAAGGTCCAGTAAGATGTTTCAATTGTGGAGGAACTCATCTGAGATATGTATGTCCTAAACTGGCAAAATATAGGAAATGTAAATGGTGTAGGAAGAAAGGTCATTATGAGCAGGATTGTTCAACAGGCAGGAAAACTGGTTCACGATAAAGGTATGCTGAGAAGTTTCAACAAAAGAGAAGATGGTGAATCTTAGGCTATGGATCGGGTCAATAATAAGTTTAGACCATAGGTCAGTGGTGTTAGAATCAAAATGAGCATTTGTTTGCTCAAATTTTCTTAGTAGTTTGAATTCCAATTATAAATATAAAATTTTGTACTTGTAATGGATTGGAAATCAGTAAGAATATAAAAGTTCTATCTCTGTCTCACTCTGTGACCGTTCGGTGTATAGGGTTTGACCGTTTAGTTATATCCTTTGCATCTCAAATCAATCGGTTAGGCGCTCGGTCTAAAACCCTCGTTCTTCTTTCGTTCCAACAAATCAAACAACCTTATATACCGTTCGGTAATGTAGAATCCAGCAATATAAATTTCACTATGCTCGACTATGTTTGTTATATTCTATAAACTATTTCTAATACGATTGTTAGCTCTTTAATGACTGAACGTCCTCTTATTGTGTTGTTCGGTCATTTCTGTCGAGCTTCTATTATAACTTAGTTATGACGATTCGGCCTTTAGCTGAAATCATCGCTCTGATTATGTAATGCTTTGTTTCTCAAAAAGATTCTTTCTTACTTCCTACCCATGAAATGGCAATAGATCTCCTCTTTTCCTCGCCTATAAATATGAAGGCACCTAACTCAATAAGATTATAGAGTTAGAAATCACAACCTTGTTCTCAAGGTTCAAACAAAGAGACTTGGAGCAATTCTGATGTGGTCGTATCATATGGGGAATTAGGATGTGGAAAATCCTCCTGTGCTATCTTTCATTCTCTCCCTTTCCTTCCAATGAATTAATACCGTTCGGTTTTGAACTATAATAGTCAATATCGTTCGGTTATTTTCTTCAATCGATCAATGTTGTTTGTTTTCTTTTTATAACGAGCACTTGATTTTTTCAAACTTTGCTCTTTTACCGTTCGGTTGACATTCTCAACATCTCAAACCAATTGGTTTACCGTTCGGTCCGTTGATTAATCTTTGGCCTATATCCATCCTTTTGCTTATGCAACCATTCGGTAAGTTTGTATGGTTAAGAATTCACTCCCAAAAAGTATTCGGATCACTTCCTTCTCGGGTTTTCCGCTTCTCGGTTTCCGAATCTAACTTGACAAGCGATTTAGCCTTTTTAACATAAACCGTTAGCAAATTTTTTCACCATTTTCTTAATCTCCTAAACAGACTCATAATCAACAATAGTTTTCCACCGTTCGGTATTCACTTTGTCGTACGGTTCCCCTTGTTGAGCATTTTCTATTCGGGTTTTTTTTTTTTTTTTTTTTTTTTGAATTCCAAATTTTCAAATTTAAGAGTCTTCGGCTGTCTTTGTTCTTTTGGTCATTCCTTTCAAAAATTCTAGTTGTTCACCTTATTCCTTTAAAGACCGTTCGGTATTTGCCCAACCTCACCGTTCGGTATAGGTGTAACTGACCAACATTGTAAAGGGCCACATCTTCAATATATTTTGGCCTCCTTATTCAAGTGTTTTCAATTCGGACTTTAACTTCAAAATCCTCATTCAAATCGTCATCTTTCCATTTTCATTTAGTGATATCTCTCCAGCAACTTTTAATTTTCGAGGACGAAAATTTTTATTTGTTGGGGGGAATGTCACACCCCATTTAATACCCTCCTTAGTGGGGTACACATGTCAGCCGTCCGTTCTCCCTTGGTGAGTGGGAGACAAACTCTGCCAAGCTTTTAATTCCCCATCCATTGGAAACCGTGCGACAGCAGGGAAGGAGGGAGTGGAATCCAGGTGGCAGCTTGGCATTTGACCGTTCGGTTTTGGAAAGTGATATAAAAGCTGGGATTTTAAATCTGGCATCATTTTCCCTGCATGCGATCTTCTTCTCCAAACTTCAGAACTCCATTTTCTCCTCCTTCTCTCTAGAAATCTCCACCTTCTCTCTAAAATTCTAAACCGTTTACTGTTCCGATCACCCTTCAGATCGCATCTAGAGACTCTTGGTGGTCTCATCTCTCACCTGAACCGTTCGTTTTCCTATCAACCTACTCTCAAAGATTTTAGCTGGAATTAGAGGTAAGGGAAGCTTATAAAATTTAATTATAATTTCTTGTATGGTTAAATGAATGATTTATTGTATGTTGGTTGATTTGAATGGTATGATGAAATGTTACATGCTTATGTATGAATTGTTTTATCTTGGTTAGGACCTTAGAATAAATATATGAAACTTAGAAATTCTGGAATCTGTGATCGAAGGTCATTAGGACCGTTCGGTTTTCCCCTAAAACGATCGTTCTTGTACTATTGTATCGAAACATAAATGCCTTGCTTATTCAGTCGTAATGATCTATCCATTACAGAACGCTCGGTCTTATACTGAGTGTTCGACTTTAACGTATTCGGTCATAGACCGATTACCTAGTCTCATGTTAACTATGTTTATTATAGTAGCGTTCGCTCACACTGAACGTTCGTTTTTATATTGATAACTTTTATTGAAAGTACTCGGTCATAAACTGAGTACTCGTTTTCATAATAATTACCTTTGTTATTCGGAACGTACGGTCTTCCACTGAGCGTTCGACTTGTAAGAGGGATTTCTTATTTGATAAATATTAAGTCTTATACCCGTACTTGAATTCTTAAAACGTCCGTTTTATAATAATATTATCTATCTGAAAAGTGTTCGGTCTTACACTGATACTTGATTCCTCGTGGAGTGTTCGGTCTTGTACTGACACTCACTTTATTGAAGAGAACTCTTTTATTTATTGACGTTCGGTCTAAAAAACGTTCGATCTGAATTGTATAGTACTCAATCTCACTAAAGTTTCACTCGATTGTTGTGCGTTCGGTCTTCTTCATAAAATCATTTGCAAGTTTTACTTGGTTTTGAATAGTACTCGGTTCTCCTCAGTATTCGACCTTTCGGTCAATCACTAAAGTAGTCTTTGATAAACAAGTTCCTTCTCGGCGTTAGTCCGTTCGGTTTGTTGTTTGTATAAGAGAATTCCAAGGAGGAATGTCTCATGATTGATTTTGGTTGGTATAGTATGACCGTGGCAAAAGGCTCAGGTTCTGCTCTATCCTGATATTCCGTGATTACGCCTTCTCAAGTAGAGGAGGGTTATTCATGCGTGGGAATGGCAGGAGGTCCGCGATCATAAGACCAGATGATCGTTGTAGGACTAACCTCGGGTGGCGGTTTGTTGAGTGTATCCCGGCCAGATCCACCCGGGTGCAGAGAGCGGCGAGCATACATGGTTCATACAATATGTTTGATTGGTTGGTAGAGTAAGAATATGGCCAGCTTTGTATTGGTGTTCATCCTGATATTCTAATGCTCACTGGCGCTAGTGACCATGTGGTGAGAATGGCAGGAGGCTCTAGCTTGGGCGGTGTGTACAACCTTGACCTAAGGTGTTTTAACGGGCTAACCTCGTGTGGCAGGCTCAAGGGTTTTCCATGCCGCGGTAACTCTGACGGTTGAATTCCAAGTTACCACCCACGAGTGCAGGGACGACCATAGCTACATATTCTTACAGTCCGGACAGAGTCATAATGGTCGGTCTTAATGATTTATACGTTCGGTTTATTGTATGAGATGATTTGAATGACGTATACGTTCGGTTTGATTGTTATTCTTATATGATGATTACATGATTGAGATATTATGGTGATTATATTACTTTGATGATAAAATTGTATGTGAGTCGGATTAATTAAATTGCATAAGCTTACCCTTATATTTCCTGTCTTGTCCATGTGTCGTTCGGTCTTAACCGTTCGGTTGTTCTCTTCACTGCAATGATCATCCAATGGATGTGAGCAGAGGGTGATCTTGAAGAAGTCTTGGAAGAAGTCTCACCAGCCGTTCGGCCTGAAGGCAGTGTAGGACCGTCTGGTCGGTATTAATACTTCTTTTGTATTTTCGTTCGGTCTTGAGCTATTATCATGACCGTTCGGTCTTAGCTTGTAGAATTGTATCAAACTCTTGATTGTACGGTTTTAATTCTATATAAAATTTCATATTCCTTTCTCCTTACTTGCTTACTCAACACTGTTCTCTCTTATTATTTATGTTAACTCCTACAATAAATTATATCTTTTGTTATATATTTATTGGGATGTTACATTAATGGTATCAGAGCAGTTTGTTCTTAGGATAACCTACGGGTTATGGGTTTGTCATGTCTTTCTTATGAAAAGATGAATCTAAACGGTGTGTTATACCATTCTCTCCTATTCTAGATAGTCAACCTTAAGCCATAACTAAAAGCTTTGAGAACAGAGAATGTTTGATATAAGTAATGAGAGTGCACGCTCATAACTTTTACCAAATATGACATCTTTTTTCAATTCAAATAGTAACTTAAAACTCTTCTATTTATCTTAAATGTCGTATCGTTCGGTCTCACACAAGATTCTTGAAACCGAACGTCCTCTAATAATTACCGTTCAGCCTAGTAAGCTCTACACTCTTCCCTTTGAACCTGTAATCTCGACTTCACTATATTTGACTTGTGTTTGGAAAACTTTGATCTGTATATTGTTTTATGACCGAACACTCCTTTATTTGTTTCCGTTCGGTCATGACCTTTGAACTCTCATTTTTAATCTGATTACACTGACTCGGCCTTTGACTATACTCAGCGATCATTTCTATCCTTGTTATTCAAAGATGGACTAATGGCTTTGTCTTTATGAATAGAGAGAGAAGATGACGTCAAGGTCTCCTCCTCCTTCACCCTCAAGTATGGATGCACCAGAACCTACAAGATGGATGGGATCAGTAATCATGACCATGCAACAACAAAACGCCTCGCTAGTACAGCAAAATGCCTTATCCCTCCAACAGTTAGAAGCCACTCGGTTGTCAGCTGAAGCCGCTCGGTTTTCAGCAGAAAGGACTCAGGAGCAGTATGTGGAATTGATGTCAAAAGATAGAACTGAGACAAGGTCGTCCACTCTTTTGGATAATTGTCAACAAGAATGGAGCCTAGAGAGTTTTCTGCAACACCATCCAGCTAAGTTCAGTGGGAAGTGTAGTCCAGACGAGGCTGAACAATGGTTTGAAGATATGGAACGCATATTTAATGCTAAAAAGTGCTCGGAAGAAAACCGACTAATCTATTCAGAATATTTGTTAACTGGAGAAGCAAGTCATTGGTGGGATAATATGAAAATGCTTTTGAAGGAAAGTAATACCCCCATTTCGTGGGTAGTGTTTAAGCAAAAGTTTTATGCTAAATACTTTCCTGACAGCGTTCGGTTTGCTAAGGAAGTTGAGTTTTTGGAGTTGGTCCAAGGGAACGCATCTGTGTCAGACTATGCTGCTCGGTTTAAGCATCTTCGAAGGTTCTATACAATGGAAACGAATGAAGAATGGCTATGCAGAAAGTTTGAAAATGGATTGAGAGGTGATATCAAGTTGTTGGTCGTCGGATTATGTATTAGGAAATTTCCAGTGCTAGTGGAGAGAGCTAGAATATTAGAAAGGACAAAGAAGGAAGTGGAATGTCAGCAGAATCAACAACCCAGAGTAGGAGAACGAAGAACATCTAAGGGGAGTGTTAGTTCCAGAAGAACTCAGCACGCTCAGCTTTCTCCTTCAGAATCGAACGGTCCGTCTTCCAGACCTCCTGTACCATTCGGCCATTCGGGACAACAAGGTCCAGTAAGATGTTTCAATTGTGGAGGAACTCATCTGAGATATGTATGTCCTAAACTGGCAAAATATAGGAAATGTAAATGGTGTAGGAAGAAAGGTCATTATGAGCAGGATTGTTCAACAGGCAGGAAAACTGGTTCACGATAAAGGTATGCTGAGAAGTTTCAACAAAAGAGAAGATGGTGAAAAGGCTCAGGTTCTGCTCTATCCTGATATTCCGTGATTACGCCTTCTCAAGTAGAGGAGG
Organism: Vigna mungo; assembly: GCA_036885675.1. NCBI lineage: Eukaryota > Viridiplantae > Streptophyta > Magnoliopsida > Fabales > Fabaceae > Vigna > Vigna mungo. The sequence goes on along the minus strand of CP144690.1, from coordinate 10,485,034 downwards.
GTTATTCATGCGTGGGAATGACAGGAGGTTCGCGATCATAAGACCAGATGATCGTTGTAGGACTAACCTCGGGTGGCGGTTTGTTGAGTGTATCCCGGCCAGATCCACCCGGGTGCAGAGAGCGACGAGCATACATGGTTCATACAATATGTTTGATTGGTTGGTAGAGTAAGAATATGGCCAGCTTTGTATTGGTGTTCATCCTGATATTCTAATGCTCACTGGCGCTAGTGACCATGTGGTGAGAATGACAGGAGGCTCTAGCCTGGGCGGTGTGTACAACCTTGACCTAAGGTGTTTTAACGGGCTAACCTCGTGTGGCAGGCTCAAGGGTTTTCCATGCCGCGATAACTCTGACGGTTGAATTCCAGGTTACCACCCACGAGTGCAGGGACGACCATAGCTACATATTCTTACAGTCCGGACAGAGTCATAATGGTCGGTCTTAATGATTTATACGTTCGGTTTATTGTATGAGATGATTTGAATGATGTATACGTTCGGTTTGATTGTTATTCTTATATGATGATTACATGATTGAGATATTATGGTGATTATATTACTTTGATGATAAAATTGTATGTGAGTCGGATTAATTAAATTGCATAAGCTTACCCTTATATTTCCTGTCTTGTCCATGTGTCGTTCGGTCTTAACCGTTCGGTTGTTCTCTTCACTGCAATGATCATCCAATGGATGTGAGCAGAGGGTGATCTTGAAGAAGTCTTGGAAGAAGTCTCACCAGCCGTTCGGCCTGAAGGCAGTGTAGGACCGTCTGGTCGGTATTAATACTTCTTTTGTATTTTCGTTCGGTCTTGAGCTATTATCATGACCGTTCGGTCTTAGCTTGTAGAATTGTATCAAACTCTTGATTGTACGGTTTTAATTCTATATGAAATTTCATATTCCTTTCTCCTTACTTGCTTACTCAACACTGTTCTCTCTTATTATTTATGTTAACTCCTACAATAAATTATATCTTTTGTTATATATTTATTGAGATGTTACAATATTATATTTTTAAACAGGGATAATTTGGAAAATACCACTTTTGTGGGGGTGCAGGAATAAAAAGAGAGAGTTGTATGAATAAGCATCCAGGACACGAATTACTCTCTCCACCACGGGCATTGCTTCCTGCACCTCTCCGATTTCTCCCTCCACCTCCCCTTTTCTCTTTTACCCCTTATTCTTATTTTTTATTCTTAATTTATTCTTCACGATATTTGGGAGTTACTCCTTTTATCACTATACATTCCACCTTAATAATATTTAAACAATCTGAATATATTTTGAATTTTTAAACACAATCATACACGCATATCAATATCGAAGAACATGTTGTTGATATTCATGATATTAATATCGAAGAATATACGGATGTTGATATCCGCGATATTAATAACGAATAACATACGGATGTTGATATCCGTGATATTAACCTCCAATATTCATCCTTATTTCTCTCTGTAGAAGAACAACACCATTCTATCAAATATTTCTCTTTTTCTCTTTGGTTTGCAAACACATGGCGCTCACCACCTAGTTCAACCTCAAACTCACCGAAACCTACTTACTCAGCAAGAAAAAATCACGACCCATTTCACCAAACTCGATCTCTTCCAACCCCGTCAACCCAAAATCTGAATTTTCCATGACCCTCGAAACCTGGCTCTTCAAGGTCAAAACGGCGCTGTCGCACAGCCTTACCAAGAAACCGTCGTTTCCCTCGTCGAAGCCAAAGCATGTCACCGTTTTGTCTTTCGAGATTGTGAACGTGATGTCCAAGCTCCTCCACCTCTGGCAGTCCCTCTCCGACGCCAACGTCATTCGCCTCTGCAACGACGCCATCGCGCTCGAAGGCGTGTGCAAGCTCATCTCAAACTACTGCACCACACCATCACACCGCACCCACGGAGAGCAAAGCAAAGTTTGAAGAGCTTGGATCAGAAAATAGCGAATGAAAAGATGGAGAAGAAAAGACGGATCTCAATTTGGAGGAGATGCGGTGTGAGAGTAAAAGCATATCTAAATTTGGGGGAGGTGGGACTGTGAGAGTAAAAGTAAAGTTAACCGGGTTGAGAGTTACTCTAAATAACATTAAAAGTAAAAAAAAAGAAGTAAAAAGGATAAGAAAGTAAATAAAAAAGGATATTATTGTAATAAAAAAAAGAGAGAAAATTTTGGGGAGGTGAAGGGTGGAAACGGGGAGGTGGAGGGAACAACCCCCCTCCACCACCACTCCAAGTGCTCGCTACAATTTTTTACTATTTTTTTTATTCTAAAAATATCTTATATTAATTTAACCTTATTTATTTTTTGAAAATCTTAAATCTCTTTCATTCTTACACTTCCACGTTCCTACACCTGCACATACAGTAAAAGGGAGTTTCGCTCCACCAAACCCTTGACTGTCACATGAACGTCCAACAAGAGCAGTACCCAAAGGAATCACGTTGGTTCATCACAAATCACTATATTCCTTTAGTAGTAATGTTAAGGCTGAAAATTGTGCATTGCACTATATATGATTAATGATTGACTTAGCTCATTTTGATTTTTAAGATATAAATCAGTACCATATATATTAATCCACAATGACATTCTTTATTGTAACAATTATTTTTCTAAATAAATTTAGTATTAAGTATAATTACTTTGTCCATGTATAAGACACATAAGAACCATTTTTTCTGTGTCAACTCTATCCAACTTCTATTTCCAATCAAACAAACAAAGAAGACAAATTATACTATATTTTAAATTTTTTTTTGCAATATTTTATTTACAATATTTAAGGATAACTCATTATTTTTACAAAAATTTCATCGCATATATATATATATATATATATATATATATATATATATATATCAATATATAGCACATTGTTAGGTCTATTATTACTGATGAAGAACCTCAGGGTCCAACACAGGATTAGGAAAACATTGAGAGGAGAGAATTACTCAAAAGAATCAGAAGGAAACCCACACACCTCAACGACTATGTGACTGATTGATGAGTTGGCAGTGTTAAGGTTCTAGAAGGGTTCGATCACACCTTGGGATCCTAACAAACTTTATTGTTGTGCCTTTTTTACATTTTCGCGTAGCATGTATGCTGTTATATAAACGTATCATAATGATTGGAAGGGTAGCGAATATACAACTAAATTCTTATTCCCTTTAAAAACTATGTTATTCTCTATGTCTGAGCATTACTTTCTCTTTTTTCTATTGTGGTTTCTTTCATTTTTGGTGCTTTCGTTGAGAGAACTCTCTTCCATGACTTCCCACTCTGACGCCATCTCTCACCTTGACAAAAAGTTAGAACAAATCCTCCTTTCTCAGGCCAATTTCTCTAACAACCTTCATGACATCGCTGCCCACACTTCCCTTCTTGAATCCAAAATTTCCTCATCCCCTTTACATTCTCCCTCATTGATATGATCATAGATGGGGCAACAATGAAGAGCTTTCAAAGTGACAAAAAGAATAAAAAAGAGTAGAATAGGTTTCCTTTGGGCATGTATTTGCCTTTTGATTTCTTTCTCTTAGTTCTTGTGAATAATTGCTTATAAGCTCTTCTTTCTCTTTAAGAACAAGCAATGTGGGACTATCCATGGCTTGATCTTAAAAAGAAGAGAAGAGAAAGTGAGCATTCTAGGCATGTAGGAGTTAGTAGCATAGCTAGTGTTAGTTTTTAAACTCTAGGAGAACTAGGAAGCTTATAAACCCTTTTGGAATGAGAGAATTAAGCAATGTGGGACTCCCATGCACCTAGGGACGTTGCAGCTGCTGCTGGACAGAACTTGAAGCCTTCCAAGTCCCACATCACTTGAAACTCTTCACCAAAGACATTCCAAAAGCTATATAAGCAACCTAGGGGTTCTCCTTTGTACACACACCTTTGAATTGAATGAAATTTGAGTTGAATTGCAATCTTGCATTCTTCTTTGAGATAGAATTTTGTCTCTAAAGTCCCAAATTTTGGGCAGGCCTTATCTTGCTCAAGCAAGTGGCAGTCCTCTTCATGATGCTTATCTTGGAAGCTTGTTCAAGTGGCGTATCTTCATTTCCTAAGTTTCCTTCTCTAATCTTTTTCCATTTTAATTTCTCTTCCTTTCTTTGTATGTCATTTAGTATATTCTCTCTAGGTATGCACTTCCCATCACTCACCGTCTCCACGCCCTCTCAAATTTGACCTACCCTCATTCAACGGGGAGGATGCACTGGGGTGGATCTTCAAGATCACCCAGTTTTTTTATTACCACCAGATCAAAGAACCCAAATAGCATCATTCTACCTCAAGGGCCCCGCCTTAGCTTGGTATCAATGGATGCAAATTAACAGTATCTTAACCTCGTGGGAAGCCTTCCTCAAAGCCTTGGAGCTATGTTTTGCACCCTCCAAGTTTGAGGATCCCATTGCGGCGCTTTGCAAGCTCTCACAGACTCAATCCCTTCAAGAGTACATCTCTAAGTTTGAATCCCTTGCTAATCGGATCTTTGGGTATCCCCCTAACTTCTACCTTAGTCGTTTCATTTCCGGCCTCAAGTCTCACCTTCGACGCGAAGTTACTGCTCTCCAACCTTCCGATGTGCCCCAAGTTGTGGCGTTTGCGAAACTCCATGATGACAAAAACAAAGCATCATCACCACCCTTTTCCAGATTCTCCCGACCACCCCAATCTTACATCCCATCTACCGCCGCCCCTAACCCTAAACCACTTCCCTCTCTTCTTCCAACACCCACATCCAAATTACTTATTCGGAGACTTACAGAGGCCGAAATGCAAGCCTGTAGAGAAAAAAATCTTTGCTACAATTGTGACGAGAAATACACACGAGGTCATCGCTGCAAATCCCAGTTTCTTCTCCTCATAGTGGCTGATGACGAGGAGTTCCCCGACCCACTCACCGATATGGCTGATCCCCTTAATGACACTCCTTTAGAATCGGGTATGATCAGTTTACACTCCTTCTCGGGTTAGTGGAGCCCCAAGACATTCCGGATCAGTGGATCCATAGGCATATACGAGGTTCAAATTATGGTGGATAGTGGGGCAACCCATAATTTTATCCAATCCAGAGTGGCCCATTTTCTGAATATTACCCTGGAGCCCACTCAAAGCCCCTTACGTGTGATGGTCGGTAATGGGGATTTTTTACCTTGCTCATCTTTTTACGCGTAGGCCCAAGTCACTATTACATCCCTTCTTTTTCCCATGGACCCATACCCTCTTGATCTTTTTGGGACAAATCTTATTTTGGGTGTCCAATGGCTTTCACAGATCAGTCCCTTCATCATGGACTACAATGGACCCTTCATGAGGTTTATGTGGGAAATTAAAATGGTAGAGCTAAAAGGCAAACAAAGCCCAAGTTCCTCACCCATCACTGCCCATCAACTCAGATGCCTCCAACAAACAAACCGTGTTGAAGCCTTATTTCAGTTTACCTTAGAACCCTTACCGAAACCTATCACTTAATCCTCTTTTTCCACCACTGCTTCGTCAACCACAGGTATACCAACATCCACCATTTCTCAAGTACAACAGCTAATCCAACAATACTCAGCCCTCTTCTCTACACCCACATCACTTCCCCCTTCTCGCCAAACCGATCATGCCATCAACCTCCTTCCCAACACGCCGCCTCTTTCCGTTTGCCCCTACCGTTACCCACACTTCCAAAAGGAGGAAATTGAATCTCAGGTTCAGAAAATGTTGGCATCAGGGTTCATTAAACGCAGTATAAGTCCGTTTTCTTCATCAATCCTTCTCGTTAAAAAAAAGGATGGCACATGGCATTTCTGTGTTGATGTCCGAGCTCTCAATGCTGCCATCGTCAAGGACAAATTTCCCATTCCTACAGTTGACAAATTACTGGACGAACTGGGACATGCATCTTGGTTTTCCAAGTTGGATCTCTTCTCTGGGTTTCCTCAGATTTTGATGCTACCATCAGATGCAACAAAAACAACATTTAGAACTCACAATGGTCATTTCGAATTCAAGGTCATGCCCTTCGGCCTTTGTAATACTCCTTCCACCTTCCAAGTTATCATGAACGACCTCTTTCGACCACACCTTCGACTTTATCATCGTCTTTTTCGACGACATACTCGTCTACAGCTCCATACTGGATGATCATGTGGCTCATCTCGAGACAACCTTCAAGGTTCTACTAGATCATTGTTTTCACCTCAAGGGTTCTAAATGTTCAATCGATCAACAGTCCATCCAGTACTTGGGCCATGTGGTGTCCTCTATAGGGGTTTATCTGGACCCTTCCAAAGTAAAGGCAGTTATCGATTGGCCCATCCCATCGAATTTGAAGTCTATCCGTGGGTTCCTTGGCCTTACGGGGTTTTATCGACGGTTTGTCAAAGGATATGCCTCTATTGCCTCTGCTCTCACTGATTTGTTGAAAAAGGATAATTTTATATGCTCAGATGCTGCTACCGAGGCCTTTAACAAACTCAAGCAAGCTCTCGCTAATGCTCCGGTGTTCGATTTGCCTCGTTTCGATTTATCATTCACTATACAAACAGATGCCTTTGGAACTTGAATGGGCGCGCAATCCTATCACAACAAGGCCACCCTATTGCCTTCTTTAGCAAAAAATTTTGTCCTAAATTGAGGAATTCATCCACCTACATCAGGCAGTTATGTGCCATCACCTATACAGTACATAAATGGCATTAGTACTTGTTGGGTCATCATTTCATTATTTATACCGATCAACAATCCATGTGGGACTTGTTATCCCAAGCGGTTCTCACTCCCGATCAACAATCGTATTCGACAAAGTTGCTTGGATATGATTTTGAAATTCATTATAAACTAGGCAAAACTAATACCGTTGTTGATGCACTCTCTAAAGTACCTCCAACTCCCTCTACTCATGCACTTCCCTGCTTATTATTTCCATCACACGATTAGGTTTTTTACAATATCTCAACTCTTCTCTTAGTGCAGATAAAGAATTCTTGGATTTCCAAGGGAAGCTTGCAACATCACCATTATCCTTCCCTGAGTATTCCTTGCACGATGATTTTATACTCTTCAAAGGAAACTGTGGTTGCCTCAATCTTATAGCATGATTCCCCTGTTGTTACAAGAATTTCACTATACTCCTTTAGCAGGTCATCCAAGGATCACCCGCACATTGTCCAAACTTCAAGCAAATTTTCACTGGGAACACATGGGGAAGGATGTGCAGACTTTTGTGAGCCAATGTACCACATGCCAGCAGACTAAGATACCCACTCAACGTCCACCATGGTTGCTACAACCAATTCCTCCACCTTTTCGTTGCTGGGAGGATTTATCCTTGGATTTTATTATCGGTCTACCACTATATCAAGGACAAAGTGCCATTCTGGTGGTAGTCAATCGCTTCTCTAAAGGAGCGCATTTTGGCACTTTACCACGATCATTCTTCACTGCCAAAGTGGTTGAATAGTTTGTACATAGGGTAGGCAAGTTACATGGTCTTCCTCGTAGCATGAGCTCTGATCGCGACACCCTTTTTTTGACCTAATTCTGGAGGGAGTTATTTCGCCTTAGCGGGACCAAACTGAGAATGTCCACCGCATACTTTTATCACTCAATTTCGTCTGGATCAACTAAATAATTGGTCTTTTTTTATTTTATTTTAATTTTATTTTTATTTCATGTTTTTTCACGTTACTATATTTTATTTAATTTTAAAAAAAGAGTAAAAAAAAGGTAAAAAAAAGAAAGAAAAAGAAAAAGAGAAAAAAAAAGAAAACGAAAAAAAAGAAGAAAACAAAGCGAAACTAAAAAGGGAAAGAAAAAAAAGAAAAAAAATGAAAAAGAAGAGAATGGTAATTAGAAGGGACGAGTGTTGCACGGTCATAATTGGATTTTATTTTTTCAGAGAAATGGGGGCAGGGCCCATAGAGAATTAAGATTAGGGCAACAGCCGCCACCTTAAAAGGGTCATTTTTCTTTTTACATGGAGGAGGGAACTAGCAAAGCTGCTGCGGGGAGGAAAAATATTTTATTTTCTCTTTAGAAAAGCACACGGAGACAGGGAATAGGATGAAGGGTTACAGCTGAAGCGGTGTAGAGGTGAAGACTTAATCGGTGCTTCATTATTGGCTTGCTGCATGACTCTTTCCTCCAAAAAGAGAAGGCCTTCATTACGACTTTTAGATATGGTGTTGTTATGGGTTTTCTCCTGGCCGCCAATGGCCTTGTGGTTCTTTACATTACCATCAACTTGTTTAAGATCTATTATGGTGATGATTGGGGTGGTCTTTTTGAGGCCACAACTGGTTATGGTCTGAGTAGGTTTTCTATAGCTTTGTTTGGAAGAGTTGGCGGAGGTATTTATACCAAGGTTGCTGATGTTGATGCTGATCTCGTTGGCGAGGTTGAGAGAAACATTCCAGAAGATGATCCAAGAAATCCAGCTGCTGAAAAGGTTGGTGACAATGTCGGAGATATAGCTGGTATGGGATATGATCTGTTTGGTTCATATGCGGAGTCATCTTGTGCTACTCTCGTTGTTGCTTCCATCTCCTTATTTGGGTTGAATCATGAGTTCACTGCGATCCTATATTCCATCTTCATTTGGGCTTAAACAAATATGGACTGGAGATATTCCTGGTTTCACATTTCTGCACCTTTACTTTTGTCGTGCTTTTGTAATTTTTATTTCATGCTCTTATTTTTAGTTCCGTGTTTCATTTAATTTGTGCACCCCTGGTATGATAATCCCCATTCCCTTAACTTTTGCTTTATTCATTAGTTGGTTGTTGTTTGATTGTTTGATGCTAAATTTTAATAAAAAATAAAAACAAAAAGATAAAAGTCTAAAATTACAAAAAAATCGATTTCCTGAATATTAAACAATGGTATAAGTACTTGTGCGATGGTTCGCATCAGCCTAGTACTTAATACCCTTAATCATTTTCAAAAACTGTTTTAAAGGTTAAAGCACACATGCCACCGTTCGCGTAGACCTTGTGCTAAAAGTCTTTTCCCTTTTTTTTTACAAAAATAATAAAAGTATGTTTTAAAAGGTTAAGTCACACGTGCGAACGTTCGCGTAAGCCTTATGCTAAAAGCCTTTTCCCCTTTTTTTACAAAAAAAAAATATGTTTTAAAAGGTTAAAGCACACGTGCGACCGTTCGCGTAGACCTTATGCTAAAAGCCTTTGCCCCTTCTTTTACAAAAATAATAAAAATATTCTTTAAAAGGTGAAAGCACACGTGCGACCGTTCGCGTAGGCCTTGTACTAAAAGTCATTTCCTCATCTTTTACTAAAAATAATAAAAATAAGTTTTAAAAGGTTAAAGCACACGTGTGACCGTTCGCGTACGTCTTGTGCTAAAAGCCTTTTCCCCTTCTTCCACAAAAATAATAAAAATATGTTTTAAAAGGTTAAAGCACACGTGTGACCGTTCGCGTCGGCCTTATTCTAAAAACCTTACCCTTTTTATATATAAAAATACCAAATTATAAGTATTTTAAAAATAACAAACAATTTTTCTACTAGAACTATGTGATCCTTGATTCTCCATCCAAAGTGGAGATACGTAGGAGCAAGGCCAGTTCTTTTCAGGCTCACTTCCCAAAAATCCAAATCTTTTCCAAGTAAATTTTCTCAACAATTTTCACAAAAAATAAAAAAATATATTTTGTTTCTATAAAGTTTTATTTTTAGGGATAATTAAACATTTTGAAAACCACATCATATTTGCACATTTAATTAAAGGTACTGCCTTCGGGCAAGTGTTGTAGGGTGATAATACCTTCCCTACACGTATCGAACCTAAAATCCCGTTTTTGCAGACTATGCCTTATCGTTTTATAGTTTTTCCCTAGTTTTCCATAATAAACTATGATGGCGACTCCAAATTTGTTTTCAAAACTTTTTTTCTTTTTGGAACGTCGTCCCGTTGTGATTCCGGTTGCGACAAATGGCGACTCCACTGGGGACGTGTGAGAGTCAGGCCATTTAATTAGATGCGCGAATTTTATGTGGTTTTGCTTTATGAATTTCTTCCCCTTTTCTTTATCTATATTTGATGTTTGAAATAATTGCATGTGAGTTGTCTTGATATTGAACCCTAGGGTAGAAAACATGTTTATATCTTCCTGGGAATCTTCTGGTTGTTTTGCAGGTGAGGATTTGGGTATGCATTGCATTCTCCCTCCACACACACACATTATGCATAATTATGAGTGAGACCCTATACTCGGGTCTGAGTGCAACACAAAATTAGAGGGGTTGTGTAGCGGTGCCACTTGTGACATACTTCCTGTTTGGCTATCGTGAGAACCTCAACTAGAGTCTGTTCTCTTCATTTGCATTTTCACACCTAGTTGATTACTCGACTGTTGTGGAGATGTTATGGAGGGGGCCATAGCTCTAGTGACCTTTGACCTTTAGGCTCAGGGAACTATCTTGGTGAGATTTCATATACTTGACCTTAAATCCAAAGCATTGAACCTTTATTAGGGCACAAAGGGAGATGTGTGCAGTCCTATAACCGTCATTTTCGCTTAATAAAATCATGCATCTTGTACATATCACCATATCATTTTATACATATGGTTTTTTCCTTCTTTTTTTTTCCTTCATGCTTCTTCATGGTCTTATCACATTTTGTGGGTTCTAGTCAAGAAATTATAAAGTTGTGATTAAGGTAAAAATGAAAATTAACATGGGATTTTGAGTCAATGGGCATTCAAGTTTAAAATTTTTGAAGAAAAGCATACACATCAAGGCCAAGGGGGGCAGCATCAGTCACTTGAGGGATCTGGTGAAAAAAGATAACCTTGAAAAATGCATTCAGAAAGGAGCATGGAAATTTGTTGATTCTGTCAGAGGTGGAGGTCCGGAAAACAAAAATTATTGTTTTAGCTCAGTATGATGACCCACTTTCCAATTGGTACCTACAGTAGAAGAATTTGAGTTGATCTTAGATGTACTTCTTGAGGGCAAAGATCCATACTACTACCTTGGGCAGTATATCCCTATCTTGCAACAAGTGAAGATAATAAAAGTGCACCCTATGAAGTTGCAAAGTGAATTCATACTTAAGGGTAAAGCAATGAGCCTTCCTCAGGGTTACCTAGAGTGGTACTTATATCGCTTGGCTAAGGAAGAAAAGTGGGAAACTTTTACAAATGTATTGGCTCTTATCCTCTATGGTGTCACTCCTTCCTAATACCAGGGATTTTGTTGACTACGCCGCAATGAACACATTTACGGGATAACAAGTTTGCTCTAAGAATCCAGTCATGGTTGTCCTAGCTGAGTTTATGGGACCCTTAATCAGTGTTATGAGCCAAAGACAAGGAAGATATTATGTTGTTTACCAGTGTTCCATATGTGGTTCATCTCTCGTATGAGTAAAGGTACCTTGAATGCCACATGTCCCCTGAGTGAACTACTGCAATGTAAAACTTTATGCATGCTCAGGGGAGAAAAAGTTTAAATGACGTGTTTTCTTGGCAGCAAAGATCGTGTACCATATACCATTGTGGGAGCTATCTTGATGTCTCGTATCCAGTGTTGTGTGTGTGTCAGCAAAAAAAAAAAACAAACAATTTGGGTATCCTGTGAGAAGATCTCCAACGCCTACATCTCTTGTCGCATTGCAGATCATATGAAGAATGAATCTTTACTGAAATGCTTCATCAAGTTAAGAACGCTTGGGGGCATTGTTGTTCGCTTCGAAGAAAGGCCCAAGATCATGGACGGTTAATGAAAGATTCCCTTAGCCAATGAATCAAGTTGTGAAAAGCAATTTCACAATGCTGAACAGCGTGTGAAAGCAGCAATGGCAAAACTAAAGAAGGAATGTTAACATCAAGCTAAAAAGGAGACATCAAGAATTGATAATTCAAATGGCCCTCTGCAAGGCAATGGTTAAATCTAGGTTTTAGTTTTGCTATCGGCTCTCTGCTTGGCATTGGTCAAATTTTAGTTTTCTTCTGCGATATTGGCCATCTGCAAGGCAATGGTCGAACTCTCTTTGTTGCATTATGGTACTCTACATTGGTTTTTTTTATCATATTTATTTGAATCGGTTTATATTCATCCTCTTTCTCTTTTGAAACCCAGACAAAATTAGTGTTTCTTTCTTCACTTAGCTTTTACTCTGATAATATGAAAATATCAAATTTTCATATTATCCAATAAAATCTAAGTAAAGAGGGCAGCTGTCAACACTCAATTTCGTTTGGATCAACTAAATAATTGGTCCTTTTTTATTTTATTTTATTTTTATTTATTTTTATTTTTATTTCATGTTTGTTCATGTTACTATATTAAAAAATGAGTAAAAAAAGGTAAAAAAAAGAAAGAAAAAAAAGAGAAAAGAAAGAAAAAAGAAAACGAAGAAAAAGGAAAAAAAAGGAAAGAAACGAAAAAAAAAGAAGAAAACAAAGAAAACAAAGCGAAACTAAAAAGGGAAAGAAAAAAAAAGAAAAAAAATGAAAAAAAAAGAGAATAGTAATTAAAGGGGAGAGATGCTGCAAGGTGATGATTGGATTTTATTTTTTGGAGAAATGGGGGCAGGGCCCATGGACAATTGAGATTAGGGCAACAACCGCCACCTTAAAAGGGTCGTTTTTCTTTTTACATGGAGGAGGGAACTAGCAAAAGCCGCCGCGGGGAGGAAAAATATTTTATTTTCTCTTTAGAAAAGCACACAGAGACAGGGAATAGGATGGAGGGTTATGGCTGAAGCAGTGTAGAGGTGAAGACTAAATCGGTGTTTCATTATTAATTTGCTGCATGACTCTTTGCTCCAAAAAAGGAAGGCCTTCATTACGGCTTTTAGATCTGGTGTTGTTATGGGTTTTTTCCTGGCTGCCAGTGGCCTTATGGTTCTTTACATTGCCATCAACTTGTTTAAGATCTATTATGGTGATGATTGGGGTGGTCTTTTTGAGGCCACAACTGGTTAAGGTCTCGGTAGGTCTTCTATAGCTTTGTTTGGAAGAGTTGGCGGAGGTATTTATACTAAGGTTGTAGATGTTGGTGTTGATCTCGTTGGCGAGGTTGAGAGAAACATTCCTGAAGATGATCCAAGAAATCCAGCTACTGACAAGGTTGGTGACAATGTCGGAGATATAGCTGGTATCAGATATGATCTGTTTGGTTCATATGCTGAGTCATCTTATGCTGCTCTTGTTGTTGCTTCCATCTCCTTATTTGGGTTGAATCATGAGTTCACTGCGATCCTATATTCCATCTTCATTTGGGCTCAGACAAATATGGACTGGAGATATTCCTGGATTCACATTTTTGCACCTTTACTCTTGTCGTGCTTTTGTCATTTTTATTTCATGCTCTTATTTTTAGTTCCGAGTTTCATTTAATTTGTGCACCCCTGGTATGATAATCCCTATTCCCTTAACTTTTGCTTTATTCATTAGTGGGTTGTTGTTTGATTGTTTGATGCTAAATTTTAATAAAAAATAAAAACAAAAAGATAAAAATATTAAATTACAAAAAAAATCAATTTCCTGAATATTAAACAATGGTTATCAACCTAGTACTTAACACCCTTAATCATTTTCAAAATTTTTTTTAAAGGTTAAAGCACACTTGCGACCGTTCGCGTAGGCCTTGTGCTAAAAGCCTTTTCCCTTTTTTTCTACAAAAATAATAAAAGTATGTTTTAAAAGGTTAAAACACACGTGTCAACGTTCGCGTAGGCCTTATGCTAAAAGCCTTTTCCCCTTTTCTTACAAAAAATAATAAAAATATATTTTAAAAGGTTAAAGCACACGTGCGACCGTTCGCGTATTCCTTGTGCTAAAAGTCTTTTCCCCTTCTTTTACAAAAATAATAAAAATATGCTTTAAAAGGTTAAAGCACACGTGCGACCGTTCGTGTAGGCCTTGTGCTAAAAGCCTTTTCCTCATCTTTTACAAAAAATAATAAAAATAAGTTTTAAAAGGTTAAAGCACATGTGCGACCGTTCGCGTAGGCCTTGTGCTAAAAGCCTTTTCCCCTTCTTTCACAAAAATAATAAAAATATGTTTTAAAAGGTTAAAGCAAACGTGCAACCGTTCGCGTCGGCCTTGTGCTAAAAACCTTTCCCCTTGTTTTATATATAAAAATACCAAATTATAACTATTTTATAATAACAAACAATTTTTTTGCTAGAACTACGTGATCCTTGATTCTCCATCCAAAGTGGAGATACGTAGAAGTAAGGTCAGTCCTTGTCAAGCTCACTTCCCAAAAATCCAAATCTTTTCCAAGTAATATTTTTGCTTTTCAAAGTGCTGCAGCAATATTTACGTTGCTTCGTGCGTCATCATCCTTCCTCTTGGGGTAAGTTTTTTCCTTGGGCAGAGTGGTGTTTCAACACCACCAAAAATACTTCAACCGACTTTATCCCCTTTGAAGTCATGTTCGGTCATCCTCCTTCGAGCATTCCTCACCTATTGAACATTGACACTTCTAATTGTACAATTCAGTTTGAAATTTCATCTAGGGATGTCATTCTGCAAAAAATGCATTCCAATTTGAAGAAGGCTCAAGACACGATAAAACGGTGGGCAGACTTGCATCATCGAGATCTCCAATTTTCAAGTGGGGATTGGGTTTACGTGCGCCTTTGTCCACGTCGTCAACACTCAGTTACAGGTCCATACCTTGGTAAACTGCAGAAAAGGGTTTTTGGACCATTCAAAATTTTGGAGACAATAAGCGAAGTGGCCTATAAATTGGACCTCCCGGCTTCAGCACAAATTCACAATGTTTTCCATGTGAGTCTTCTTCGACCACATCACGAGCCAACTCCCTCACCACCACCACTGAACCTTCCTCTAGAAATTGTGGATAACCAACCTGTCCTTATCCCTGCAACTATTTTGGATTAGAAGATGTATGAGGATCAAGATAATCTCCAACAATTGGTACTTATACACTGGCAGGGTTTACCTTTAGAAGAGGCTAGTTGGGAACTTTGGTCCCAAATCCAGGCTCAATTTCACCTTGATGAGGACAAGGTGCCTCTTCAAGAGGGAGGAGATGTTAGGCCCATTATTACTAATGAAGAACCTTAGGGCCCAACATAGGATCAAGAAAACATTGAGAGGGGAGAATTACCCAAAAGAATTAGAAGGAAACCCACACACCTCAACGACTACGTGACTGATTGATGAGTTGGTAGTGTTACAGTTCTAGAAGGATTCAGTCACACCTTGGGATCCTAACAAACTTTATTCCTGTGCCTTTTTTACATTTTCGCGTAACATGTATGTTGTTATATAAACGTATCATAATGATTGGAAGGGTAATGAATATACAACTAAATTTTGATTCCCTCTAAATACTTTGTTATTCTCTATGTCTGAGCATTACTTTCTCTCTTTTCTGTTGTAGTTTCTTTCACACATAATGAACTAAAGTTAAGTATGAATATATCATGTTAAATTAAAATATTAAGAAAATAATCACACCTAATTAGTTGTTTTGAATGGAATCTTTCACCTATTTACATTTTACAAATCTTAAACTTTAAAGATAAACTTAGCATAATAGGTTCGATATATATACCTGCTGAATGAACAATTATTTCATCTTCCAAAGTTCAAACATAATGTCTAAGGTCTTCGTTTTGAATTCTCATCTATCCTAAGCTATATTATTTTAATACAAGATGGTAATGTAGGAGTTGGTACTTGGTACGTAGAGTGGAAGTGGTCAAGCTTTTTATAACCACTTTATTGGAATTGTTATCAATTTTCAATTAACATTAGAGTTAAGATTGTCACGTATAGCAATTATGGAGACATAGACATTGTATTTGTTTTTTTTCTCCCTTTCTTCTATGAAAATGATAAAAATGAAAAAGACTTAGTTTTTGGGTCCAAAAATAAGCGATTGAAAATGAGTGATTAGAACAACAGTACATTATGATCACTTTAATTCAATGATTTGTCATATTACTGTTTAGAAAAAGATAAAGGGAGTTGTAAAACGATGTGATCGATAGCTACCAATTGCTTCTCTTCCAAAAACCTTTATCACTTTCAATGGAGAGAATATATGCATCCCTCCGGAATACGACGAATTTTCAAAACAAGATATGAATATTAATGGTGAATTTTATAAAGAACCATTATTCCTAGTCATACACGTGCAAAAATTAATTTTCTATTTTTTTTTATTCAACCTAATTCATTAGAAAAATGATTCTTTGACACATTTAAATTTTTTACATTCATTTGACATTATCCTTTTTATTTTATATTCCATTCTTTTTCGAAAAAATATAAAATTTTATAGTTTTATAACCATTTTATTCTTATATTTTATGTCAAATGAATGTAAAAGTGTGTGATAATACCATTTTGTGCTCAATATGTTTGTAGCAGAACAATGATTGTGTTATGGAATTATAAGTTAACTAATTCGACGTTGAAAGCATGCCAGCTTTTTCTTAATTGTAGTTCAAGTTTGAGGGGCATTCAGGAACAAAAGCAAATATTGGTCTGTGATTGAAGCAGCCTCTTTTGGCTTGGACGAAGATGTTTCTCACCTTTTGAAACATAATAACTCTAATATTATTATTGGAAGTTTCCTACCAATTATATAAGAGATCAAATTTATAATGTATAGAACAAATATAAATCTAAGTTAAGTTTATAAACTTTTTATTTATATCTGTTAAGTTTATTATTTTATAAATTATTAAATTATTTATTAATGTTTATTCATATATATACGTGGCATTACAATCCTTTGTTTTTCTTAAACAATTTTGTATGTTATCCATGGTTGGTTGGTGATGCAGTATTTGACTTCAACTTTACCAAGTTGTCTTTTTCAAATCCCACGTAAGTTTTAGCCTTATTTTGGCAGCCATACCTTTCTTATTTTTGTCAAATTTCGTGTCTTGTTCTTGGTGCCACACATGAGATTCAAAGCGAGGCACTATATACTATCAACGTCACTAATTAACAACTAATTAAGAATGAGATAAACCTAATAGTTTCTGAGTTGGAAAATTTTATTTGTGTAATTTAATAGGAGAGTTAATTGAGTTTAATTTATTGAATTCTTTTATTTTGTTTATCCAGTTTCTTCTTCAAATGTTAAAGTTTATTAATTGTTTAATGTCTCTAAACATGATACCTAACAATTATTGTCTACGTAATATTATAATTTACCAAGTGCATGAACTATTCTTATCACAACCCAAAATTGACCACTTAGAAAGGATAATGCAAATGGGAATGATAAACTGAGATTAATGAAGTGAAAAGGATAGTTAGAGTGATTTGATATTTATGCGGGATAACATATCTTACCATACTTCGCAAATCAATTTTAACTCACTTTTATAATATATAAGTTTATTTTTGATTGAATATATATATATATATATATATATATATATATATATATATATATATATATATATATATATAATTCGACATGAAAATGATGTATCAGAAATCTTATATTAACTAAAACAATACGATGATTATTTTATGTTTAAAGTTCAATTTTTTAATGTGTAATAATTTCATATTATTAATGTAAGCTGTAGGTTATTAAACTACACCTATAATATTGTTCCGAACATGTAACGGCATTAATTTGCTTATGAAGATTTTCAATCTTTTTCCTTAATATGAATATATTTAGCCAAATATCAAATTAAGTTTGTGTTAACCACGATAATCAATCATTGAGTAATAAATATAACTTAAGTTTGCTTATGGAGGTATAGTTACATGTAAAGACACCAACATTAGATGTCTCTACCTAAATATTAGCAATGTATAGTACGTATCTCTTAAAGTCAAAACTAGTTATCATTTCCCGATTACCTTTTCTTTGACTAAAATTGCATGCTGAAATTCTTCTTAAATAATACATAAATGATTACGATAGTTAACAAATGTTATTAAAGTAGGAAAATACCATGTGATCGTACACTGGTTTAAAAAAAAAATATTAGTACATAAGGTCATGTTTTAATTTTACATGGTTGTTTGTCAGAAACCAAATAGAGATTATTTTAGTATTAACTTTCTAGCATATTCTTTGGAGAGGGTTGGAGATAGGCATCATATATTGCGATTTGTTGGTCTTATTTTTCTATTTTTTTTAACAGTTAATTATAGATTATAAACTTAATGGCGCACGTCAAGGAAAAAGATATATTCATGATTTTGAAATTTTGACAAAGTAAAGGTTATAATTATGATATTAATGCTATATATGTACAAACTTATTTTAATCTCTTCATGTGAAACATTCCATATTAGCATGAAAGTTTAATTTTTGGCTTTATTATTTAACCTTTTGTTCTATTTGTGTACTCTTATCATGCAATGAAAGGACCAAACAAATACGACCATAATTTCTTTAGGTAATGGAGATTAATACATGTCACTGTGTTGATTGGAAAATAAACAACAAGATAACATCGCACAGTTAGGAGAATAAAAGTCTAAAAGCAAAGAATAAAATAACAGAGAGCCGACAAAAGGAAAGAGAGATTCCAAGCAAACATCATTGGAAAAACAAAATTAAACAATGTTAAAAGATGTCTGCTAAGGATGACTCTTCTGCCGTAGATAAATAAAGACAACAAAAATTTAACCCACTTTGGCTGTAACTTTAGATTAACATATAAATAATTAAACTGTACTAATAGGCTTTATTAGTATGACAAAGTGTTATTAAGAATACATTCATAGAGGGTTTAATATGCTGTTTAACAAAAAGTAGAAGCATCTTATAAAAGATTGCAGTAAATTTGATCTACATTACAATAAGAGTTTTTAAAATATTAACAATGTTAGTTTTCCAAGAAATGTTATTTAACAAGAAAAATGAAAACAGAGAGAATAATTAAATTATTACAAGGTGAACCTGTAACTAAAAAAATATAAAAATATGAGTATTTATAAAATCTATCTATTAGACATGTAAAAATTTATCACGAGTTACTTTAAAAATTGTGTGATATAATAAATCCTACATAATATTAAATTAAGAATTCTGATGGGTTCCTTATAATAATCATCAATAAAAAAGCTCTTACTATTATTTGCAAATTAATTTTCTTTAAAGTTGTTCAAGTTATTCCATATCAATCTAGAAAAAGAAGAAGATAATGCCTCAGAGATTGGTGTCATTGTAGCTTAATTTGGAGGATTGTGGATTTTGGAAGGTTTGCTCTCATAATGATAATTGACATATGAACAGCTTTAAAAGATAATTCCATATACAGAGATTCTTTATTACTTCAATTTATGACATTAATTATAATTTGCTTGAAAGATATCAATTATAATTAATTCATGTTAAAATTTTAACATTCGTATCATTTTAATTTTTCTTTGTATCCAAAAAACATGTTTATAGAGAGAGCATGTTATTTGTTATTTATCATGCTATCTATGATATACTTATTTAATTCTACCCATAATTTGTTATTTATCTCATGCTATCTATGAAATACTTATTTAAAAAATATCTATAAATATTTTAAAATTTACAATATTGTAAATATCTACATATGTTTAAAAAAATAATTATAAATTTTTAAAATAAAATTACAACAAAAAGTATATAATATAAATTAAATTAAATATAAATTAAAATTTAACTTTAATTAAATTTATATTAAAATATATATTAATTTTAATAAAATAAAAAATTAAATTTTAATTTTAATTTTTGTAAATAATAAATATCCATAAATATAAATAATATCATATCCATCAAACGTATTTATAATAAATATTAAGATATCTATTACTCATTAATTACATATGATAAATATCTATAACTAATAATTATATACAATAAATTTTACTCATAAATATTTACAAATATTAATACTACACATGTTTTTATCACTTGTTAACACCTCTTTTATATTGTATTGCTACCAGTGTGTAAAAATTAATTGAGAAGTATAATATGACATCTTTCACATGTTTTAAAGCATTGCTAAAGTCTTTGTACAAACCCAAATCCAGCACGTCATGTTTGTAACAAGGAAAAAGTCTTTTTAACAATTCTTTTTTGACAACATTTTGACAACGCATACGTGACAGTCTATGATTGGTCCATTTCAAATATTTTTTTAATCATAAATTCAAACATGTCAATAAAATGATGACACTTGTCCTGTTGTCAAAAAGTTGTTAAAAAAGAGTTGTCAAAATATCATTGTCCTTGGAACAATAAAGTGACGTGTAGAAAAAAAATTGAAATATTTTTAATATATATTACACTCTTAAATAAAAATATAAGACAAACATTTTAAAAAATTTATAATCTCGTAAAAAAAATTATTAGTTTCTTAAAATTTATATTTGACCTTAAATTATTTTTCTTAATATTATTAATATTAACAAATAGATTTTAATTTTAATGCAATTTTTTTATTACATATTAAACATTGAATTAAATATCGATAAAATAGAGAAATAGATATAATAAAAAAAATTATAAAGATAGACTTTATCATAACACATCTCATATATCATATTAATATATTAAGAAGTAACTTTAAATTTTAACTTAAAGCAGGTTATTTATATACTATAAATCAATCGATCTTGGATTCAACATTTGAAGAAGTTTAAAAGTACTTTAAAATTGGGAGATATTATGGTATATGCAAACTGAAATTTATGCTCTAATTCTGAAATTCTTGTGGTAACAAGCTGTACACTTGAAGCAAGTGAATAATGGCAACTATATAATGCTATTTGTAGCTTCGTGTTGAAGAGATGTTCATATGTGGCTAAATTTGCACCATAGATACCTTGAAGTTGGTGGTGCAGTGATATATCAGTATACTGAAACAAAAGCTAGCAAACAAGCATCGAAATTTCCATTATCTTTTCTGCCAACTTATGCCCTTAAAAGTTTTGATTAAAGCTCCACCACTGCTTTCTAAGTTCTTTAGATAAAATGAATAATATGGTATAACGATGATGATTGACGATGATATATACAACCCAACAAAAAAAAATAAAAATAAACACTTAAATTGTTATACATGCAGGCAATTTTGATTGGGTAACTTGACGAATTTTCTAGCTCTCACTGCTGATCTGCATGATCTTAATCAACTTGCCAATATGTTAAGATTAAATATATTCATCAGTTTTCATTAATCAGTTCATTTCATAATATAATATATATTAAACAGCATCTTCAATACTTATTCAAGTAGCATTTCTCTTTGATATATAATAGTAAAACAACAGCTAGAATGTGCTTTTTTGCAATTTTTGAATAGTCAACCTTGGGAATATACAGCCAAACAAATACAGACCCTAAGTTCCACAATAATAAGGACAAATATGCATAGGCAATGCATCGACCAAATTCATTTCACCACAACCTTATATTTAACTTTCCAAATTGAAATAAAAAAAGTAAGTAAAAGGAAAGTTGCTAAGTAAATAATTTTGCTTCTTTTCAATTCAACTGGTCAATTCAATCCTCATTTTCCAGACTCAGACAAATTTTATCAAGTTCTTGATGATTAGGTGAGTTGCCATCTCAAAACTCTCACGTACCTCTGTGTATATATATTGTACCCTTTTCCTTTCATCATCTATAAACTCATTTATCCATCTTCTGAGCCTTACTTTGCAAGTTAAAATGGCACTTTCTTCTTCTTCTTCTTCTTCTTCTTCAACAACCACTTTTGCTATAGCTTTGTTCACGCTTTTCCTTATAGGAAGTTCTTCAGCTCAACTCTCTGAGAACTTCTACGCAAAAAAATGTCCCAAGCTTTTATCTGCTGTAAAATCTGTGGTTCAATCTGCTGTGGCTAAAGAACCTCGCATGGGAGCTTCTCTCCTTCGCCTCTTCTTTCATGACTGCTTTGTCAATGTAAATTACTCTAACCTAAAATCTTTTCTTTTTATTTATATAGTGTAATAATTTATCATAGTTATGATTTTCTATGTTTCACTTTCTTTATATATAATGATCACGTACGTATTCCTTCATGAAGAATATAATGGACGTTGAGCATGGATAATCGTAACACTAAAATACAAGTATTTCGTAGTGTAATATACTATGTTGTTTTTGTGTTACGTACGTTATTGACAAATCATACGTATTTGTTTTTCTTTCTTTCTTTCTAAGTTTCTATCACTTTCGAAGGTCATATTCGATGATTTGACATCGCCAATAATATGACACGTTCAAAGCATAAAGAAATGAAGTGAAAATGTTCTTATCCAATGTTTTCATGGCATGTAAACCACTTCTTTTTAATACATAGGGGTTTTGGTTATTCCGCCCACAGGCCATAGGTCCGAATCTCTGATAAAATAACTTAATCATATTTAAATATTCTTAGTCAATTAGAATCATCATGTAATGGAATATAATGCAAAAAAAAAAATCTCCTTTGCATAATATATTAATTAAAGACAACACCAAAGGATTTCAAAATGGATTAAATTTATTTAATCTGTGTAAAAATCAATTGGTTAAAGTTATATTTTTTAATCTGCCAATTCAACTATTTGAGTTTGGCTTGTTTATTTTTGTAAATTGTATGATTTATTAAACATTGTTCTGTTAGACATTATTACGTGAACTTTTGAAAACTTCATGTTATTTTGTTTGAGTAAATAGAAATAGTTTATATAGAATATCAGAATTACAATAATTTGTCAAACTAAGTTACAAACATTGATTAAATTTTAGCATATCCATATAATTAAACTTTGCATGTCTTTAAACATGCATTTTATTCGTTTAAAAAGGCTTCATGATTTACATATATATAGAACTAATTGGTGATATATTTTGTGTTGTTAACTGGAAATAGGGTTGTGATGCATCAGTACTACTTGATGGCCCTTCGTCAGAGAAGACTGCACCACCCAATGCTAATTCTTTGAGAGGCTATGAAGTCATTGATGCCATTAAGTCTAAGGTGGAGGCAATTTGCCCAGGAATAGTCTCATGTGCTGATATAACAGCCATTGCTGCTCGTGATTCTGTCACTATTGTGAGTACTAAACCAACATATATCTGTTAATTTGTTATTAGAAACCAAATCATATTCAAATTTAAAATTTAAAAGAAAAAATCTTACACATTTTAACTGATTAGTATATGATTATATATGATTGATATATTCCTTCCATTTCTCATAATATATATAATACATCACCTACATGAAAAGTTTTCAATAGACTCTGGGTTATTCAACACCTGCATAAGGGAAAAAAAACAGAAAGAAAAGAACATAGGTATGATGCAGTAAAATGATGGAAAAAGTTCTTTTAACAACACTTTTTTACAACTTTTTGACAAAATACGTGGTAGTTTGTGATTGTTCTGTTTCAAATATTCTTTTACACATAAATTTAAATAGACCAATAAAATGATGAAACTAAAAGTTGTCAAAATATATAAGTATTAATTTATGGTTTATGCAGCTTGGAGGGCCATTTTGGAAGGTTAAACTTGGTAGAAGGGATTCCAAGACTGGATTCCTCCAACTTGCAAGCAGTGGTGTTCTCCCGTCTCCATCTTCTTCCCTCAGCACCCTTATCTCAAACTTCAAAGATCAAGGCCTCTCTGCCAAGGACATGGTAGCCTTATCTGGTATATGTCCTTTTCTCTTTATCTAGTTTTGCCCTTATTTCTCTTCCAATTGCGTCACACAATCTGCATTACTGCTAATACCATTGGGACTTTTCAATACCACACTGTACTATACTGATAACAAGAAATTTTCTTTATCTATACAGTACTTTTACATCACTTATAAGAAGAAAAAACGTTAGAAATGTAAATAATATTAATATAGAGATGAGTACTCTGACAAAGGAAAACAAATTTCATTGTATAATACGCTATCTATTTACTTAATTATTCCATATAGTGGATATACATGGACCATGATGTGACATTTAAACAACTACATGCATGTCATGCTCTTTCAATAGGCTAAAGGCCATGTGTGACTTCTGAACATAGAATAGTCAAGTTAAAAGAAAAGCTTGTTTAACTAACTGCGAAAAGATACACACACAATTTTTTGTACTCGTTTTTACTTTTTGTGTGGTTTCAGGAGCACACACAATTGGGAAGGCAAGGTGTGCAGTTTATGGAAGTCGCATATACAATGAAAAAAACATTGACAGTTTGTTTGCGAAGGGAAGGCAAAAGAACTGTCCAAGAGACAGCAGTGGGACAGCAAAGGACAACAATGTTGCACCACTAGATTTCAAAACTCCTGACCATTTTGACAACAGCTACTACAAGAATCTCATCAACAAAAAGGGCCTTCTTCATTCTGATCAAGTTCTCTTCAATGGAGGATCCACAGATTCACTTGTTAGATATTACAGCAACAATCAGAGGGCATTTGAGTCTGATTTTGTCACTGCAATGATCAAGATGGGAAACATCAAACCTTTAACCGGCTCAAATGGGGAGATAAGGAGGCATTGCAGTAGACCTAATTAGAGGAGAAACAACAAATAAATTATAAAGTGTGTTTTTGTGTGTTTTATATATATATATATATATATATATATATATATACACCCTAAAAGTGGGGTAGTTCTTTTATCAGTTCTTCTTTAAGGTGTTTTCATGTGCCTTCAAATGTACTTTTGTTTTTGTTTGTTGAGTTCAATTTCAGTTTTAGTACACAGTTTCTGCAAGGAATCAATTGTAATTAAAGCATGTTTCTTACATGTAATTTCAGTTTAAGGATGTATACAAACAATTGTATCTGTTTCAGAAAAAAATGGTGAAATAAAGTGGAATGTTTCTTTTTATAAGAATTACTTTTGGTGTGTATTAGTTTACTGAATTATACTATTTAGATGCTGCTATTGAAGATTGAGGAGAATTTTAAATTCAATAAAGTTGTTCAACTAAAGAAAAGTATAAGAATATAGGAATATGCAAAGAGTTTTCTCAAATGACAAAAATCATTATGTTATGGTTAGGTTTCACCAAACTGATATGGATTAGTAGTTAAGATATGTTTAATTACAGCATTTCATTTGTGATTAGAAATTAATTTTATTAAAATAACTCTCTATTCTAATTTCTCTCAAACTCTCAGATTAATTAACCCATAATTAAAATTTTGTGCTAATAAGGATGTGTTTAAGTGGGCCTTTATTATTTAGTTTTAAAATATTTTGAAAAACAATTTAGCAAAGAGTGGAAGAGAGAAGAAAATAGGTTTTGATTTTTGTTTTAAAAGTTAAAAACGACATCTTAAAAAAAAAAAATTCATATAATAGAAAAATTGTTTTTCTTATTTTATTCAATAAGATTGATGGTCCAGCATACTAAAAAATAATAATAAGATTGATAGTCGTGGACCAATATATTTAAAGGAAGCATGGTCCAAAACTATATTTTCCAATTTCATAGTCATAACTAACTACTTCATTCAAATATTTAATAAAGGTTGCTAGCAAACTACAAACAAAAAGGTTAGATAAGAGTACTAGTCAACGACATTACAATCTGATTAATTCTAATCCATCAAACCCTAGCTAAAAATATTTGATATTCAATGACATAAGAATATGTGACATAAAAGAGGGCATAAAGTAAATAATGTTATTAGATGATAGGGAAATAAATGACTGATATTATGCATAAACATATATAACAAATCATGAACATGTTAAAACTTTAAATCTTATTTTTTTTATATATGAAATTGCTAACTTCATCATCGCTCACTTTAAAAGGGAAGATTAATTTTTATAGGATACCCCAATTTCTTAAAGCTAAATAATGGTATTCAGTATTAGTTAAACCAAATGTACTTGTATAGTTTGAAATCTCGTATCAACCCTCTTGATTCTAACTAACTTGGATAAATGTTATAGAATAATTAGCAGAAAAATAAGTAAGCATTAACTCTAAAACCAAAATAAAAGTCTCTTTTTAAAGTTCTTTCTATTTCTATTTTAAAATTTTTATTTTATTAATGAAAACTTTGACTATCAGTTCCAATTTCAAGTTCAATATTGTCTGTTTTGAAATCTAAAACTTCATTACAATTGTGTTCTTAAAATACATGCAGAATAAAAAGAAAAAAAAGAAGAAGTATTTAAACTTGCATTTGATATTAATTTTTAAGAATGTAAAACTATTGACGTGATAAAAAGAAGTAAAATAATTAATATAAAGTAAAGTATATCTATTACTGCTGAAGAATGCAGCTTATATGTCGCTTTAATTGATGCTTATTTTACAACTTCTCTTTCTATTTTATTTCTTAATAAAGTAGTGGTGATACTTTTCAGAAGGAAAAAAATTTTGGTGATAACAAGTATAGAAAATATAGAAGTTGGATATTAAGTTTTCAAATAGAAAACGAAATGTCAAAAACCTAGATCAACTTCTCTTATGGATTGAATCACGTAACTCAACCTGTCATTTGTAAGGTTTCTACTTCCTACACTCCCCACAATTTCATCTCGCACCTCTCAAACTTGCAAAATGACACTTTTTCTTCTGGAAAAGTGACCTCGATTACATATTTTGGAAGCTTCCGGAACAAGCTTTTTATAATTTTCAAAACAATTTTCAGAACAAAATTTCCGAAACAAATTATGTTTTGAAATAAAATTTCCAGAATAAAATTTTTGAAATAAAATTCCAGAATTTTTAAAATGCTGTCCAAAATGAGTTTTCCAGAATACTGATACATAAATTTTATTTCGGAAAGATCTTTGCAAAACACATACAATAGGTATGTGTGATGCAATGGTAAGGATGTTTGAGTCTTTTTCAGTATTGTGGGGGTGCAAGAAGCAAAAAGAATATGAATCTGGTAACAAAAACAACCAACAACACCAGTATCAATTATTTTTTCTTGAAACGCTTGTTATATGATTTCATCAAAGGCAGAAGACAACATTTCATTGAAAGAGATAGTTAGGACATCAGCAAACAAGCCAAATACAAGTATCTTTCAACTTACATTTTACCTTAGCTCAGTTACAAAATCCAGAATTTTGTTTCTGAAACAAAAGTTACACTTGCATCAAAGAGAGACACAATCAATCCTTCTCATACATACATATTAGCCCCCTCACGCCTTTACAAGCATGTGTAATCGAGAAAAAAAATATTATGTGCACAATGGAGCGTATAATCCTACATATTCTGCAAACTGGTTCAAAAACATTGGATGCCCCAACTGGCTGCAAAATTGAGATCAACCTCTCCCACCACCACCATGTCTTTGGCTTCTAAATTGATTAAGGAGCGCAAGAGCCTAAAAAGTAAAAGAAATCCATCATCTCCATTAGTACCAAATGAAATAAAATAAGAAGGCAATTAAATTATGAAAGGACAATGGTTCTTTAGGTTGGGAGTCCAAGTGTGAGTCTAAGTCTTATATTGAGTAAAAATGAGAAAGTGAATCACCATAAGGATGAAGATCCATTAACCTATTGTCTTAAGGTTTTGGTTTGAAAATGATACCAATTTTATATGGTTGGACTCAGGTTTCATTACTGTTGTGTCTCTCAAGTAAACCCCTCCCTTGATAAACCTAACATTTCAATACTAGAATTTTTTTTAAAATCCTTTTGACACTATCCTTCACTCTGTCTTTTTCCTTAGAAATACAAAAGTTAACTTTTGTGAAGACCATTTTATCCGTATAAAGGTTGTCAAATGGCGTCAAAGAACCATTTTCCAGTATGAAAAGATAAAGAAGCCATACCTTTTCTTTGGCCCTTGGGGTGCCTGATTGTGACAATGCTACTAAAGGTGGAACAGCTCCTTCTTGGAGCACACTGTTTAAATATCTGTGGTTGTCTGAGCATAGATGTAGAAGAGCCGATGCAGCATTCTCCTTTCCTCTCACAGAGCCCAACTCAATAACCTCAACCAAAACAGGAATCCCACCTTGATCACCAATGGCTGCTTTCCCTTCTGGTATTGTAGCAAGATTTGCTAAAACAGCCACAGCCTTGTCCACCATTCCAGCTGCTGGGTCCATTAACTCTACAAGGTGTTTTACAGCACCTGCTTGCACAATCCGGTCCTTGTTTTCGTGAAATATGGACAAATTAAACAAGGCCGTGGCAGCATCTTTCTTCCCCCTTGGGGTTCCGTTTCCCAACAAATCAACCAGTGGTCCAATTGCCCCAGACCTCCCTATCCTGATTTTGTTTTCCTCAGTTACTGAGAGGCTGAAAAGAGTGGCAGCTGAATTTTCCTTGGCTTCTGCACTCCCTGTCTTGAGGACATGAATCAAAGGTTCAATTGCACCAGCATTTGCAATAGCAGCCTTGTTGTTATCATTGATTGATAAGTTAAGGAGAGCTGTAACAGAATTTTCCTGGATCATAGAATCGGTTGATTGCAGTAAATCAACTAATAAGCTAATGGCTCCACAATTTGAAATCACAATTCGGTTATCCATATTGTGCTTAGCAAGAAGGCGAAGTTCTGATGTTGCCTCTCTCTTAGCATCAAGGGAATCAATCTTTAACTGCTCCACTAATTTCAAAACCTGGGTTTCAGCAGCAGAAAGATCAGCTCTTGTTTCAATAGTAGACACTACCCTAGGAACAAGCCACTCGGATGATTGTTGCCATATAGTTTGGCTATGAGACCTTGGCACTGCTAATTGGGAAGAAAACTCAGATTCTCTATGCTGAGTTGGCAAGCGAACAGCATCTTGTCCTGAATTCAATTCCCCAGAAGAAGCATCGTGATTGTGGACTGAACTGGTTGACAGCAGAGTATTGTTGACATCAGAAGTAGTTCTAACATCATTGTGAGATTGTTCTGATCTCAAGGCATTTCTGGATGGTGATGTTAATGATTCACCAAATGAATCGACACTCCCTTCATTTGAGCTGGCAGATCCATCATCTGAACCTGTGTGTGATATTCTTTCAAGATCCACGTATGGCTCATGAACCGTGCCATTCAAAGAACCACCTGGAATAGAAGAGGGATGAAATGTTGATGTTCGTTCTTGGTGGGGTTCACTACTAGTTATACCAGGAAAATCCTTGGTCAAACCAGACTCCATAGACACATGAAAGGGAGATGGTTGATTTAAGCTTTTGGACTTAATGGGATCAGGAAGCTTTACATCATGTGTTTCACACCAGTTAGCAATTAATGCTTTTACAGTGTAGTTAGGTATTAGATTGGTGTGGACAAGAGTCTGGCGTGTCTTTGGACAAACAGTAAGACCTAGGTCAATCCAGTTCTTGATGAAAGCCCGCTCATATGTTTGTCCAGATGCCACAATGACCGGATCTGTCATCAATTCCAAAGACAGGGGACAGCAAAAATCAGCAGGTACTGACACTGGGATAGAACTCTGAGCTTGCTTAAGCATAACAATATGCTCATGCATTTGATTTACAATTGAGATCATTTTATCAACATATTCAACTTCTGAAGTGTTTTCAATTTGTTCAGCCTTCTCCTTCAGCTTGTCAAGGGCTACAGCCTCAATCAGGACCTCTTGATTAGACCTTAGACCCAGGTTGTCAGCAATGTTTTCCAGGACCTCCAAACTTGGTATTACACCTTCCTGTTGTTCCATAATAGCTTTTTTAATGGCTGATGATGTTTTATTTCCCAAATTATCAGGGAGAACTTGATGTGAAACCTCCAGCTGTTGTAAAATGCTTAGACCCAATGCCTGAACTGTTGATATTATGGGATCAACTTGATTAACCTAGAGATTAAAAAAGAGGAAAGCATGTTAATATACAATAGTTAACCCAAATAACATCTGCAATATGCAGGCCTGAATAAACAACTAGTACATAATTTAATTCTATACCAGATGGAATCCTATGTTAAACAGATATACTTCTAACCTCAGCACATCTCGTCTCACCAAGGCGTACAAGGGTAATGATATGTAGTTAGACTCAATAAAAACTAGAACTTGGGTGAACATCTAGTACAAAGCAGAGCTTTGTCTAGGCACTGAGTGAAACAGAATAAAGAATAATGGAGGGAAAACCCTTGATTATAATATAGAGACATAACGAAACTTACAAAGTAAATTTTGCTAGATAACGGATGCCAGTTCAGAATAAGCTCCCTCAACTCATCAACTGCCACACTAAGTTCCTCAAAGAGTTTCCTATGTACTTCATGAGAAGCTATATCTGAAAAAACATTAGTATCAACAATAGGCTTCAACAGCTTAAGCATCTTCTCTGCCTTTTGGTAACATTTTGATACAGGTTCTAACTTCGTGTTTTCAGAAAATGATAAATCCAAAAATGAGGATATTGCATCAGATAGGACCTTCAATAAAGATATCTCCATAATACCTGCACTTTTAACAGAAAAATTGTTCAGGTGTATGACATTAGGAAACCAGACACGGAAAAAAGAAAAAAAAATAATAAAAAACTTAATTTCTCATTTGAAAATGAACAAGCCAAGGAGAAAGGTCTCTCATCTAAGGTTTCCCCTTTCTATGACAGATCTAATAATAAGTTACCAGTTGATACAAAAAAGAATGCCACCCCCTTCTATTCTATCTACACTGTTTAAGTTAAATCTATGTCTTTCCATCCTCTTTAATTAACTGACTAACTAATTGGTCTGGCCATTTTTGTGACTAATTTGAAATTATTAGTATTTGAAATATTTAACATACGCAAATTTGAATGGACAACAATGTAACAGCTCCAGCAATTAAATTATATAGAATAGCATCATATTTGAGGAAACTCTACGACCTAACATAATAACAAACTGACAAGCCTTTAACACTATAGAACTGTATTAGCGAACTGATTGTGTGAAGACCTAATCAAGTGTTATTGGACTCTACATGATCTAATGATGCAATTACAAGTCAATTTAGAAAAACAACTTTAGAAGAGGAAAAATCAAATTGAGGCAAAAGCAGGGAAAGAAGTGTTATTAGAGAGTAAAATTAATCAGTATGGAACCATTAGAACATTACAAATAGCATCTAAATAGCCAATGAAAAGATGAAAGAAATTCAACGAAAATGAGAATCAAAGCATAAGATTGCCTCTCTAAAAGATTGCAAATTGTAGTGTTGATCAAATGGACCATTCGGTTTTACAAAACACAGAGATAATTAAATAACTCATAATGCATTTTCCCACCATGAAGTATTTCACTCTTGTGCACATGAAGCAAATATCTGTTATCACTGGGGAACAATAGAACTTGAAATGCTAGCTAAGTTAAGCTAAAAGTACAGTTAGGATGAACTTAACACAATTCCAATAATAATATTAACAAAATCTTTTTCCCACGCTGATGATAAGGATAAAACAACAACATTGTGTTCTTTGAAAATCTAATTTTTCAAAATGGTCATTTAGATTCTTATCGTTTTTAATGGTTTCTCTTTATAGTATTCCTTGTTTTCTTTTTCTCTTTCTTTATTCATTAGATTATCACCCATGGCTCTATCAACTAAACATTTCATCGTTGGGGCATTTATTGGTCTTCTCCAACGCATGACTAAATCAACTATGGCAAGATTGTAATCTTTTTCCTTAGCAAGTGCTATATCACATTTTTTTGTATCTTGTCTACATCATCTGTTGCCATAAAAAATCAAGAAAGTTGTATGTTAACAATTGATCAGGCAACACAGTCAACCTCTTGTACTAAGGCAAGGCACATGCTATGTAACACTCGGCAACAACCAAGCACAACATATGCAAAGTTAGGCTCAATTCAACTCAATCGGGAGGAAGAAAAAAAGGCATGCAAACACAGCTTCACTCCAAATTACTGATAGTTTAATTGAGCTCAAGTACAGTGCAGTTGGGAATATAAAGCCAGTCAAATTTCTGAGTTTCAAGCAGAAAAAAAAATCATTACACAACAGTGAACCAAACCAAGCAAGACCAAAAAATTTCCAGATTAAAAAATGAATAAAATGCTACAAGAGCAACCAATAACCAACACAAAGCAAACGCAGCAACATATGGTCGAAGAGCACAATTAGAAACTCAACACAACCACTAACCATTTTGGTAAAAATTCAACCTTTTGTCCGAATGAAAGCACAAACTGGTGAAATAAGGTTCCAAACTCAAAATCATATATAAAAAATAACATTGGTAGTTAAGAAACATGGGTTTTACCAAAAATAAGGGAGATTGAGAGGAGAAGTACTATATGGCAAATAGTTCCCAGTTGAAAGTAACAGAAGGAGAAGAATTGGTTGACAGCACCGCAGAAATGGGCTCTCCGGCGACCGTTGGAATGGGAGGAGCTGCGATGGGCAGTGGTGGTGCTAAAATAAATGTGGAATTTTGGGGAATTTGTATTCTTCTAAGCTACGCTTCGACTTGCATAGAATAGTAGAAATAAAACGTGTGAAAAGTCACTGATTATAGTTATGAAGATAAGGACATGTTTGCATTATATCTCCCAAGGAACTTCTATGATAAAAATAAAAATAAAAACTGTATATTAAAATTTGTTTATATATATATATATATATATATATATATATATATATATATATATATATATATATACAAATAAAAGTTTGAAAAATTACATAATTTTTATAAATAAATAAATATATATATATATATATTAAATTGTACATAAATTAATTTTAATTTATTAAAAATACTTGCTTATAAAGGAATTTATAAATAAAACTGTGTTTAAAAATAAAAATCAGATTTTGATTTTTCTTTTGATGGAAGAGTGTTTATGACTACGGGTGGGTACGATACGAGGTATTTGAATTTTAGTATTACTTAACTAATATTTAGTAATGGTCAGAGTCGTTACATTTGAATATTAGTTTTTTCTTGAACCAGATCACCTGTAAAACTTGTCCACTTCTTCTAAGAGATTTCCTATGTCTTGTTATGACCAGCAGTTAGTTAAGAGCATATACATTTTTTATAAGAATTTATATATATACATATATATATATATATATATATATATATATATATATATTAATTTTATCTTTTAAGCCATTTTTATTTTAAACTAAAATAATTATATTTTCAATTTTTTTTTGTTAATACATGTTGATATAAATTTAATTATTTTATAAATTACAATAATAATTTTATCACTTTATCTTTTTAATAAATATTTCTTTAAATTTAAATAATTGTATTTAATATTTAACTATTTAAAAATAAAAAGTATACAAATTGTTTCAGTAGGGATTTGTAGGACTAGAGACTAACCTTTCTGACGTGACTTTACTGCTTTTCAATGCTTGAGTCGTGTGCTCCGCTCGCTTAGTTTCAACCTGGACTGCTCGCTATTAGTCTAGACCACTCGGTCTTAGGTAAGGACCTCTCGGTTGCATCCTTAATCAAGGGAGGGAGGTACCTGCAAAAAACACTTTGATGCTCAAATTAGGCATGTGTTTGAGGAGCTTATGCTCACAATTGAATGTTCAGTTAATTGTTATCACTATTGTGTATTTGGATTTAGTAGAACGTGAATAGAACATACCTGGCTGTTTGCCCTGACCTTATACTTATAAGTCATCTCATGGATCCTAAACTGATACATGCCCAATAAATGATAAGTGTGAAAATGAGTTATTTTTACACTTATAAATAATCTCAAATTTTTAATTATTCATGTTTTTACTCAGTGAAAAGTTGTAATTAGTTCATAGATTGTTTCGTAATTTATCGTTCAGGAAAAGATGTAAAAATAGGAAGTTGTCAGCCAGTTCTCGCAGAGCCGAAGTGTAAGCTAGAAAATTTAATTCACCTGGCGACTAGTTTGGCTGAGCGAATTATAAAATTAAAGGGCAAAATTTTTATAATTCGCCTAGCGACTAGTTTCGCGCAGCGAATAATGGCAGTTAAGTCACCCAAATTTTTAATTAATTCACATAGCGAACATATTTGTGCGCTGAGCGAATTAAGGAAGTTAAGTGACTCATTAAAAGACATGTCCGAGAAACAGAACCCATCTTCGGAGACACGAAAAAATACAGAAAACTGCTCTGAAGAATTGAGAAGACCATCAAAAGACTCTCTGAAGACATCAAGACGGCACATGATGCAAGGAATTGCTGAAATTAGTACGTTTGTGATGTCTAGGATAGGCTAAATTTATATTCGTTGGAATTGATTGTAATGGCTGACACTTAATGTAATTTTTCCTGTTCAATATAACTTCTGTTCATATGCTTTTCTGGTTTTACTGGTGATTATACGGAAGTATAATATATTTTATATATTCAAATTGTACTGGGAAGTAAATATGAGTATGAACGTAAGAAAAGCAATCAGAAGGAACGATGCTAGGAATGGTTTCAATTCTTCTGGTCATTTATAAACATCAGATCTTAATGCAAAGATTATGTTTAATTACTTAAGGAATTAATAATTGAGCATAATTCTTTAGAACTTGTTTTAAGGGATTAAACCAAGATACTCTGATGTTAATGTTTGAACGCAAATTATATTGTTCAGAAGAGTTACTGTAATGGTAGCCATGAAGTCAATTCCAACGAGGCTTTCTTCCAAATTTAATTTTAAAATTTTAATATTCTGTTAATTTCTTATTTTCAATTCTCTGATTCAAATTATCAGTTGTTGTCACATTGATCTTGATAAATAATTTAATTGAACAACTTAACTCAAATTCCCTGAGGAGAACGATACTTTTCTTATCACTGTATTACTTGTAACGATTTGGTATACTTGCCAAAAAGTTATCAAGTTTTTGGTGTCGTTGCTGGGGAATTTGATTGTTTCGTTATTTCAAGTCATTGTTTATCAATTTCATTCTGTTCCATTATCTGTAAATTCATTGTTTCAGTTTTTGTATATTTGTATATATTGTGTTGTGTTCCTGTTGTTATTTTCTTGGGTTGATCGTTAGAGATTCTTGTTCTGCATGAGACGCAGAACAAAATCTGAGAATTTATTGTTTGATTCTGAGATTGAGAGGACTGCTCGTAGAAATAACAGTAGGCGTAGAAGAGAAAACAGAAAAAAAGAAGCTAGAGAAGCTAGCTTATCTGCTACTTCCAACACTTTTTCTTCATCTGATCAAGAGGATAAAAATATGGATGGAAATAATAATGAACAAAGAGATAGGCGTACGTTGGAAGATTTTGCTTCAGTGGTTGTACCTTCATTTTTCAACAGTATAGCCCGACCTGTGGTGATTGCGCCTAATATGGAAATGAAGCCTGCATTGATTCACCTTGTTCAAAGTAATCAATTTTCAGGATTGTCACACGAAAATCCCTACGATCATCTGGCAACTTTTAATGAATATTGTAATATAGTGAAAATGTTGAATGTGTCAGATGAGGCAATCAGACTTAGTCTCTTTCCTTTTTCTCTGGCTGGAAATGCCAAGAAATGGTTAAATTCTTTTCCTGAGGGAAGTCTGACTGGTTGGGATGACGTGGTGGCAAAGTTTTTACACAAATATTTCCCTCAATCCAAGATAAATAAAGGCAAGCAAGAGATATCCTCTTTTCAACAGGAACCTGAAGAGACTTTGAGTCAAACATGGGATAGGTTCAAGGGGTTGCTTAGAAAGACTCCCATTCATGGGTTTGACGTTCCCACTCAATTAAACCTGTTCTTAGGAGGTTTAAAATCTCACACAAAGCTAATGCTAGATGCCTCAGCAGGAGGTAACATTAGGTGGAAGACACCTGATGAAGCCCTTGAGATTATTGAAAATATGGCATCATGTGATAACGATGTTCAAAGTGAGAGAGGGAAAACCCAAAAGAAGGGAATGTTAGAGTTGCAATCCCAAGATGCCTTATTAGCCCAAAACAAAATTATGACTCAACAGCTAGAGTCTCTGATGAAAAAGGTATCACAACTACAACTCCAAAATGTATCACAGGCACAACATATTGTGCAAGGTTGTGAGCTGTGTGGTGGAGAACACCAATATGATCAGTGTGCTCTACAGACCAAGGTAAAGGAAGAGGTTAATTATATGGGAAAGCAAGGCCGTCAAGGAAATTATGGAAATTATAATCAAGGATGGAAACCTCATCCTAGCATGGGTCAGGCAAGTTCCAGTAGACCACCACCTCCACAGTTTCAACAACAACCCACTCTTTCTGATAGGACATCAAAACTGGAAGAAACTCTTCAACAATTCATGCAAATGTCCTTATCAAATCAAAAGAGTACATATGCTTCTATAAGGAATTTAGAAGTTCAAATGGGTCAATTGGCTAAGAAATTAGAAGAGAAGCCTGTGAACACATTTGGAGCTAACACTGAACCAAATCCAAAAGAGCATTGCAAAGCTATTACTACAAGGAGTGGTAAAGTGTTAGAAAGTGTAGTTGTGAGAAAGGAGGATGAAAAAGAGAAATTAAGTGAAGAGCAAGAAGAGAAAGAAGATAACGTTGAGGAAGAAGAAGATAAAAAGAAAGAAGAGGAAGAGAGTCATAAGGGCAAATAGATTGTTAATCTTTTACCGTATCCTAAGACATATTCTAGAAAGGAAAAGGAAAGTCAATTTTCAAGATTCATGGCTCTCTTCAAAAAGCTGGAAATCACAATTCCCTTTTCAGAAGCACTTCAACAGATGCCCTCTTATGCTAGATTCATGAAAGATTTGTTGACTAAAAGGAGGAAGTATATTGAGGAAGAAACAATTGAGGTGCAAGGGAATTGTAGTGCCATCATCCAAAAACTTCTGCCACCTAAATTCAAAGACCCTGGAAGTTTTACTATACCATGTACAATTGGAAAGCTCCCCATTGGAAAAGCGTTGATAGACTTAGGGGCAAGCATTAATTTAATGCCTTTGTCTATGTTAAAGAAAATAGGGGATATGGAAGTAAAACCAACAAGGATGACTCTCCAACTAGCAGATAGGTCTGTAAATTACCCATATGGAGTTATTGAAGATGTCTTGGTGAAAGTTGACAAATTCACTTTTCTAGTGGATTTTGTTATTCTAGACATGGAGGAGGATACTGAAGTCCCCCTCATATTGGGTAGACCTTTCATGAAGACTGCTAGAGTCATAATTGATGTTGATGATGGTCATTTGAAGGTGAGGTTATATGATGAAACAGTTACTTTTAATGTTATGGAAGCTATGCAACACCCAAAAGATAGAGGGAACTGTTTTAGAGTTGAAGTATTGGATGATGTGGTGGAGAAAGTTAGAAGTCAGATGTATGTGAAATCTCCATTAGAGCGTGTTTTGGTTGATGCATGTGAGGAGCTCACTGTTGAAGAAGAATCTGAAGTGGAGGAGATTTCACAACATCTGGAAAAATTGAAAGAAGAGGATTCCACTGTGGTTAAAGTGGAAAAATTGGAAAAGGATAACTTGGATGATCAGGAAAAAATGGAATTAAAAATGCTGCCTGATCATCTTAAGTATGTGTTTTTAGAGGAAAATTCCAAGAAGCCAGTGATCATAAGCAATTCTCTGTCAAACAATGATGAAGAAAAATTGGTGAAAATTTTGAAAGAGAACAAAAAGGCAATAGGTTGGCACATCTCTGATCTGCAAGGTATAAGTCCAACCTACTGTATGCATAAGATTATGATGGAACAGGATTATAAACCCATAGCACAACCACAGAGGAGATTAAATCCTACGTTAAAAGAGGTGGTAAGAAAGGAAGTTCTTAAATTGCTAGAAGCAGGAATGATATATCCTATTTCAGATAGTGCTTGGGTAAGTCCTGTGCATGTTGTTCCTAAGAAAGGGGGCATGACTGTTGTTCAGAATGAAAAGAATGAATTAATTCCTACAAGAACAGTCACAGGGTGGAGAATGTGTATAGATTATAGAAAGTTAAATCAAACCACCAGGAAAGACCATTTTCCTCTCCCTTTTATGGACCAAATGTTGGAAAGGCTAGCGGGACAAGCCTACTATTGTTTCCTGGATGGCTATTCCGAGTACAATCAAATAGTAGTGAATCCTGAGGATCAAGAAAAGACCGCTTTTACTTGTCCCTTTGGTGTGTTTGCATACCGAAGGATGCCTTTTGGTCTTTGTAATGCGCCTGCCACATTCCAACGTTGCATGCTTGCCATCTTTGCTGATTTGGTAGAGAATTGCATTGAAGTATTCATGGACGATTTCTCAGTCTTTGGAAAGTCATATGATCTATGCTTACAGAACCTGGATGTAGTCTTGAAGAGATGTATTGCCACGAACCTTGTTCTAATTTGGGAAAAATGCCACTTTATGGTTCGTGAGGGAATTGTCTTAGGACATAAGATCTCATCCAGGGGAATAGGTGTAGATCAAGCAAAGGTGGATGTGATTGAAAAGCTACCACCTCCTACAAATGTCAAAGGGGTAAGAAGCTTTCTTGGACATGTTGGGTTCTACAGGAGATTCATAAAAGATTTCTCCAAGATTGCTAAACCCCTTTGTAATTTGCTTGTGAAAGACACTCCATTTGAGTTTGATGGGGAGTGTCTTAAAGCTTTTGAAATTCTGAAAGAGAAGCTGATTTCAGCCCCTGTTGTAGTCGCACCAAACTGGACTCAAGATTTTGAGTTAATGTGCGATGCAAGTGATTACGCTATTGGGGCTGTGTTGGGACAGAGACGTGGCAAGATTTTTCACGTTATTCATTATGCCAGTAAAGTTCTGAATGGTGCACAATTGAATTATGCCACAACTGAAAAGGAATTTTTGGCAATTGTGTACGCTCTTGAAAAGTTTAGACCGTATCTGATAGGGTCTAAAGTTATCATTTACACTGACCATTCAGCCATCAAATATTTACTGGCAAAGTCTGATTCAAAGCCACCTCTCATAAGATGGGTTCTTCTGTTACAGGAATTTGATTTGGAAATAAAAGATGAGAAGGGGAGTGAGAACGTCATTGCAGATCATTTGTCTCGCCTTCTTAACACTGAGGTGACTGATAAGGAAGGAGAAATTAAGGGAGAATTTATTGATGAGCGTCTGATGCTCATTCAACAGAGGCCATGGTTCGCAGATATGGCAAATTTTAAGGCTGCAGGAATTCTTCCTGATGACTTGACTTGGCAGCAGAAGAAGAAGTTCATTCATGATTCCAAAGAATACCTTTGGGATGATCCTTATCTCTTCAAGCTGGGTGCTGACCACTTACTCAGGCGGTGTGTTACAGCAGAGGAAGCTGCTGGGATCCTATGGCATTGTCATAATTCGCCATATGGAGGTCACTTTAATGGAGAAAGGACTGCCGCCAAAGTGCTTCAATCTGGTTTCTTTTGGCCAACCTTATTCAAAGATGCACATGCTCATGCTAGAGGGTGTGATAAATGCCAAAGAACAGGAAGCATTTCAAAGAGACATGAGATGCCATTGCAGGCTATCTTAGAAGTTGAAGTATTTGATTGTTGGGGAATGGATTTCATGGGACCATTACCTTCTTCCTACAACAACGAATATATTTTAGTTGCAGTGGATTATGTCAGTAAGTGGGTGGAGGCTGCAGCATGCCAAAAGAACGATGCCAAGACAGTGATCAAATTTCTTAAGAGACAAATCTTCTCTAGATTTGGTGTGCCTAGGATCCTCATAAGTGATGGAGGATCGCATTTCTGTAATGCCCAATTGGCCAAGGTCTTGTCACACTATGATGTGAGGCACAAAATTGCCTCTCCATATCATCCACAGACCAATGGCCAAGCTGAAGTTTCCAACCGAGAAATCAAGAAAATCCTTGAAAAGACTGTTTCATCTTCAAGAAAGGATTAGGCTGCAAAGTTAGATGATGTGTTATGGGCATATAGGACTGCCTTAAAGACTCCTGTGGGGCTAACACCCTTCCAGTTAGTCTATGGCAAGTCATGCCATCTCCCTGTTGAGATGGAACATAAGGCTTACTGGGCCTTAAAATTTCTTAACTTTGATGCTTCTCTGTGTGCAAGTAAAAGAAAGCTTCAGTTGCAAGAGTTGGAGGAAATGAGGATGACTGCTTATGATTCTTCAAGGAAATACAAAGAAAGGATCAAGATGTATCATGACAAGAAGATGATCAAGAGAGAATTTCAACTTGGACAACAGGTACTGTTGTTCAATTCTAGATTCAAATAATTTCCAGGTAAGTTGAAATCTAAATGGTCTGGTCCTTTTGTGATTACGGCAGTCAAGCCTTATGGTGCTGTAGAATTGATGGATCCAAAGTCTGAGGATCCAAATAGAAACTGAATTGTGAATGGTCAGAGAATGAAACATTACTTGGGTGGTGAGGTTGAACGCCTCACTACAATTATTCATTTATCTGAACCTTGAATATGTTTGGGTCAAGCTAGTGACGTTAAAGAAGCGCTTGCTAGGAGGCACCCTAGCATATGTTTGTATATATATCTGTGATTGTGTTTCTGGTTTGTGTTATTGTTGAGTGTGAGTGTGGAGAAGACGACTTGTGATGCTTTAGCGTGATTTCTGCCATTTTAGTCGCACAGCGCACAGCTGAAGTGCACTAGGCGAATAAATTAATTTTAAGAAGAATTAGTTTGGTCGCTCAGCGAAACAATGCGCTATAGGAGAGAGAGAATGAAATTATTAATAACTTAAGGTTCACACAGCGTGTCATATACGCTTAGCGACAAATTTTTTCAAAATTTTCTCTTATTCGCAGAGCATATGTTCTCGCAGAGCGACCAACTCTCTTTGAAAAAAAAAATTCGCTTAGCGACAGCGAGCGCTCAGCGAATTGGTCCGAAAATTCAAAAATAATATTAAATAATAGGGTGCAGTTAATGCACCCTGATTCGCATAGCGACTAGCAGTCGCTCAGCGAATCATGCAGAGAGGGTTAACTTTTCAGTTTCCCTCTTTTACTTACACCATCCTTTACTCTTTTCATTTTAACCCAATCACCCATTCTCTCTCACGTTCAAACGCACCACCCTTTTCATCTCCCAACATCTTCATCTCTATCCATTGCCACACTCTCAAGCTTTTAGGCTTTTCTCCTTCCAGTCAAGGGAATCGTTCTCTGTTCACTGTTTATCTCTTCATCTGCAACTTGACCAGGTTTGATTCTTCTCTTCTATTTCCAGTTTGTTCATGGGATTAGATTAGGTTAGTTGTTTTAAGGGTTTAGATTTGAGTGCGCATTCTAATGTTCCTCTAAAATCAACCTTTGCAATTTCTTTCCTATTCAAATATGGTTTTGCTGGTCAAGAATTTTTCGGTTTGCGAACGTTCATACTGATGCATGTGCATATATTTCTGAATCGCAAAACGATACACTCGCACTGCGAATTGGTTATACTGAATTACCTTTCACATGGCCTACCTGTTCGCTCAGCGAAAGGGAGTGGCAGCAACCTCTGATCTTGAAGTTTGGCATAGCACGATTTGGTGCACTGCGAGAGGTCTATTCTAGCACATTTTCAGATTCGCATAGCAACCACTGTCGCACAGCGAATTAGGCTGAGAGGAATTTTCATTTTCGCTTAGCGAACCTGGGCGCATAGCAAATACCTACTTCCAACAGCTACTGATTCACAGATTCGCACAGCGCGATCTAGCGCTTAGCAAAATTCATGTTGGCTGAAACGTTGCTTTGCTTAATGCATCTCATCTGACCCTTGCTATCATACTTGTTGCATTGTTTATTCTGCTTTGCAGATGGCTCCTCCTAAGACTACTCAAGAGAAGAAGAGGAAGACAACAAAAGGGTCTTCCTCTAGATCCCAACCTGCGGAGACTGCCCAAGAGGAAAACATGGTTCTCAATTATGCCAGACCAGGTTTGTGTCAGAGATTGTCCAAGAAAGGTTTCTTATGAACATCATGGGAAGAGGTCTCCTACCTGAGAGGAGAATTGAGCTACAGGAAGGAGAATATAACCAAGTATGGGATGAGTTGGTAAGAAGAAAATGGGATTATGTGTTAGCCAACCTCCCAGATGAAATTGATGAAGTTTTGGTGAAAGAATTCTATGCGAATGCATGGGATCCTGAAAGAACACAGACACCAAACACAAGAGTTTCCAAGGTGCGAGGCAAGTTCGTAAAATTTGACAGAAAAGCACTGAACAGGGTTCTGCTTACTTTGATGTACATCCCGTGCCCTCTAGGCAATTTTATGTCCAGTCATCCTGATCATGATCTCATTGCCTCCACCTTGTGTTTGCCGGGGCATGGCTATCAGCTTGGGACCAATGGAACGCCAGTGCGCATCTTAAGGAAGCATCTTAACACATTGGCCACCATCTGGAGTACCTTCTCTTTCAACAACCTCAGCCCCATATCTCACACATCAGATATTAACCTGGAGCGGTCATATTTGGTGTATGGAATTATCACTGGTATTAATATGGATGTGGGAGCTTATATCTCTCAGGAGATTTTAATGATGGCTGAAAACAACTCCTGCAAGTTGGGTTTTCCTGCTTTGATCACTGCTTTGTGTAAAGCACACGGAGTACCTGGGGTATCTGATATTACTTTGAAATTGCAACCTCCTCTCAACAAAAGTTTTTTTGATCGTAACTGTGTCAGGAGGGAGTCGTCAGCTACAAATGCCCTTGCCCCAGTTCCTCCTTCACGTAGACGAGGCCCTAGGCCACCTACCTCTTACCATTCATCTGATTCTCAATCCGATCTCTTCACTGATTACATGATCCAGAGTATGACGAGACAGGATGACATCCGTGATTGGTGCTATACTATGAGACAGGGATAGGTATCCTTGCAGGACAGCATGCACCAGCTTTCACTGGGTATTCCTGGTTTCACTGCAGATTCCCTGATGACTGGAGACCAGTTCTTAGAGCAGCTTCCTTGGCCTGAGGACAGGCCTGAGTCTAGGTTGGGGAGCGCTTTTCCACCATATCACCCAGCAGCAGCATCACAGTCAGAGCCTCAGTAGGAGGAGAATATGATGGCTAATGATGGTGACGAGAAGGATGAGGAGCCAGTAGAACCATATCCGAGATGGATGCAGCACAGCTACCATTCACAGGAGAGCCAGTGGAGATCAGGACCAGATGGGTCCTGGTAGAGCGCAGATGAACAAATTCTCCTGTGTTGTTATGTTTTTGCTATGTGTGTTTAGTTCAGTTGTTTTTAGTGTGGAACTCCGTTTATTTTGTTTAGTCGTCTGTGTTGCTGTTGTAAAGACTTTGATGTTCTGATTTAATGATTTGGCAATATCTGATTATGTTATGTGCTTTCTGTGGATGATGACTTGTATGTTGTGGTTGATGTGCTTCATAATTTATCTGTGCATGAATGACCAGATCTGTGAGTGTTGAGAGCATATGTTGATTGAGAGATATAAAATTGTTTGGATATGAAGTTGGTTTTTGCATGACTTTGATTGAAACGTACATTCACACTTTGGTTAAGGATGAAAAAGGCCCTGTTTATTAATGATCATATAGCTACTTGGCCAGATAGCCAACCTTAGACATTGTGCTTCATTAGTAAACCCTTTTTGAGCCTTGAATTCTTTCTTTCACCTTGAATTCTTTACACCTTAGAAGAGAACATGTCAGATGAATTTGTGAGGTAAAGTTGAGTTCAAGTTTGGGGAAGAAAAGATCAATAAAAAAAAAACTCAAATTGACAAAGAAGGTTGAGCTGTGAAAGAAATGGGTGTGTGATTAATGAGAAAATTTGGGATTTGAGTACTGAATTGGGAATTGAAATTGTTCTCTTCTTAATAGGTGTCTTTGAATCCTAGAAAAACCATGATTTTGTTTCTAGCCAAGCCAAGCCATAACCTGAAAAGACCTTTTGACTTAACCAATAGTGTGTGAAGTGTGTGAATCAAATGAAATGCAAAAGCTGATGAAGTTCTATGACAATTCTACTGTCATGTGAGGACAAACACTTGAGTGGTGAGAATTGATAAATGTTGATCTGGTTGTTCACATTTTATGCACAGGTGATTTGTGAGTACTGTATCATGTCATATTTGTTTGAACCTGTGGGAATGCATGTGATTTGTCTGATTTGCAAAGTCATTCTATCAACATATCAAATGTTTGTTGTGTGTAGCTTATTTTCTTTCTGTGATTTCCTGAGGGCATGAAATAGTTTAAGTTTGGGGGAGTTGATAAGTGTGAAAATGAGTTATTTTTACACTTATAAATAATCTCAAATTTTTAATTATTCATGTTTTTACTCAGTGAAAAGTTGTAATTAGTTCATATATTGTTTCGTAATTTATCGTTCAGGAAAAGATGTAAAAATAGGAAGTTGTCAGCCAGTTCTCGCAGAGCCGAAATGTAAGCTAGAAAATTTAATTCGCCTGGCGACTAGTTTGGCTGAGCGAATTATAAAATTAAAGGGCAAAATTTTTATAATTCGCCTAGCGACTAGTTTCGCGCAGCGAATAATGGCAGTTAAGTCACCCAAATTTTTAATTAATTCACATAGCGAACATATTTGTGCGCTGAGCGAATTAAGGAAGTTAAGTGACTCATTAAAAGACATGTCCGGGAAACAGAACCCATCTTCGGAGACACGAAAAAATACAGAAAACTGCTCTGAAGAATTGAGAAGACCATCAAAAGACTCTCTGAAGACATCAAGACGGCACATGATGCAAGGAATTGCTGAAATTAGTACGTTTGTGATGTCTAGGATAGGCTAAATTTATATTCGTTGGAATTGATTGTAATGGCTGACACTTAATGTAATTTTTCCTGTTCAATATAAGTTCTGTTCATATGCTTTTCTGGTTTTACTGGTGATTATACGGAAGTATAATATATTTTATATATTCAAATTGTACTGGAAAGTAAATATGAGTATGAACGTAAGAAAAGCAACCAGAAGGAACGATGCTAGGAATGGTTTCA
This sequence comes from Vigna mungo, assembly GCA_036885675.1. NCBI lineage: Eukaryota > Viridiplantae > Streptophyta > Magnoliopsida > Fabales > Fabaceae > Vigna > Vigna mungo. The sequence goes on along the minus strand of CP144690.1, from coordinate 10,440,254 downwards.
ATTCTTCTGGTCATTTATAAACATCAGATCTTAATGCAAAGATTATGTTTAATTACTTAAGGAATTAATGGTTGAGCATAATTCTTTAGAACTTGTTTTAAGGGATTAAACCAAGATACTGTGATGTTAATGTTTGAACGCAAATTATATTGTTCAGAAGAGTACTGTAATGGTAGCCATGAAGTCAATTCCAACAAGGCTTTCTTCCAAATTTAATTTTAAAATTTTAATATTCTGTTAATTTCTTATTTTCAATTCTCTGATTCAAATTATCAGTTGTTGTCACATTGATCTTGATAAATAATTTAATTGAACAACTTAACTCAAATTCCCTGAGGAGAACGATACTTTTCTTATCACTGTATTACTTGTAACGATTTGGTATACTTGCCAAAAAGTTATCAATAAAATAAAACAGACTGACCTTTAAGATTCGATCAGTTGCTCACAAACAGCTTATCAATATCTTTATTTAGAAATCTTTAACTATTTTATCATCCGCTGGACTATTGGTCCAATAATAACTTAAACATTGGCCTAACTAGGACCCAACATCAATGAAAATCATTTGACCCGATTGACAAGTGCTACTATAGTGTATAGACCGAACGGTATTAAATGCTAACCGTTCGATCTCTATTATATACCATACATATGACCTCCAAGTTCGAGTTAATCGTTCGGCTTTAGCCATGATTAACTATAGGACTTATGAGTTTGAGGAAGGATGCATTTGTTGTATTGTTGAGCATGCTTTTATTCGTTACTTATCTGTGGACCGAACAGTAGACTCTAGGAGATGGAAGTTCTTTCAGAACTTTTTCTTATGCTAAGTGCATGCAAGAGAAGCTCTCTTTGGAACTTTCTCCAGACTGAGTGGTGGTTGATGGGAGTTCTTTTTAGAACCCTTTCATATGTTGGTCAACGATTGATAGTATTTGTTTACCTGTATTGAGGAAAAATAATAATCGAATTTGAACTGTAAAAAGAATGTGGATAATTATACTAACACATTTCACGAGGTGGGTTGGCCAAGTAAGCAAGACCGTTCGGCTGAAAATGATAGTCCATGATCATCTCGCTCGGCTTTTACCACCTAGGGGTTCTAGGCGACGGGAACGACCGTCCCGCTTGGTGTTTAACGCCTAGGGGTTCTAAGCGACGGGAGTGACCATCCCGCAAGGTTGTTTAATGCCTAGGGGTTCTAGGCGACAGGATTGACCATCCTGCACGGTTGTTTAACGCCCAGGAGCTCTAGGCGACCAGATTGACCATCCTGCACAATTGTTTAACGCCCGGGAGTTCTAGGCAACGGGAGTGACCATCCCGCACGGTTGTTTAACGCCCAGGAGTTCTAGGCGATGGGAGTGACCATCCCACACGGTTTTTTGACGCCCAAGAGCTCTAGGTGACGGGAACAACCGTCCCATTCGGTGTTTAATGTCTAGAAGTTATAGGCGACCAGAACCTTCCCTGGCCAAATGATTTGTATGCAAGATCTTGTCATCTGTACTAAAGAAATATAACAACTCGAACTTTACATGGTGAGAAAAAGAATAGCCAGACAAACTAATGCATTTACAAGGTTATACAATTAATATTGAAATAGGATATGTTATAAGGCCGAACAACCAAGCAAGTAAGACCGCCTGGTGTTCGCTTGAATGTTTGGAGACCAAAATGAAGACTCTGTAGTAGGATGTGTCATGGCCGGGATGTAATTGCTTTAGTACTTTGTGACTGTTAGGACTTTGGCAAGTGTACCAAATCGTCTAAAGTAATAAACCGGTAAGACCGGAAATCGTTTCCCAAGAGACTCGTGTAACTAGACAATCGTATAATTTCTATCTAACCTAGACTAAAGAATGTTTCCATAATTTGAGTTTTGGTGAAATTAAAGTAACTATAAAACATAAATGATAAAAGTGATCTTAAGCACTCAAACACTTTGAAATGGAGAGATTAGAAATGCAATGGAATGATATTGTTGGGGGTATGTTTTCACCGACTTCACTCTTATGTAAATAAAATTACTTCCTCTTCATTAAATTGTCAAAGTCAATCTACTAAATTACTCAAACCCCAATCCCTTGGTAGAAAGAGTCTAGACTTCCTTATTAAGCTCCAATCCCTTGGAAAACCTAACAATTAGTTCCGCATTAAGAGATGAGATTTTAAGACAACCAAAGGGCCTAGTTCTATCCCTAGATACTATTTCCTTTAGGTGTTTAACCCAAGTCCGGATTTACCCAACATTTCCCAATATTAAGCAACCCTAAAATCAAGTTATGAGTAGCAATTTCACAACAAGCATTAAGAGAAGAAATCAAACACTAGCAATCAATGAAAAAGGCATATTTTCATTCAAAACAAAATGATTTACATAAAAGTTCAGTGGCTACAACAATCCCCCAACAACAATGAAACTAGCTCTCCATAAATAGAGAGCTTGAGCTTACAACAATGGTGGAAATGGAAGAAGAAAGGAGACCCAAGGATGAAGAAGGAGTGTTCCCACAGCTCCAACCTACCTCCAAGAGCTCCCAATCAGAGAAAATGCGTCTGGGTAGCAAAAGATACAAAACTCTTCACGTTTCTCTGTGAAATAGGGCAAATCTGCCCTGTCAGCAAAGTGGCGCTCAGGCGCGTGACTGTCAAACTCAGGAACTGATGCACTGGCATTCTGACCTGCTGGTGCTCAAGCGCCCCCAAAAAGGGGCGCCGAGCCTAACTTCAGCAAAATTCTGGTTCTTCATTTTTGCTGCTTTTCTTACTTTTCATGGTTTCCGGTGCCTTCATTTGATGCAAAGACTTCTTCCAATTACATTAAACACATAAAAGCAAGGATTAGTGAACAAAATATCTCATTAAAGCTTAGGGTGCAACCACTTAACAAACTAAAAGAAAACTAGGATTTACAAGGTAAAAAGTAAAGAAAGGGTTGACATTTTCTCTTGATTCATCACTAAAATCATGGTAAAATATGACATTATCAGTGACTTGAGGCCATGGAAGGCCGAGCAGTTAACGCCGAAAGTTCGAGTACCTGTGAGGCCGAATGACCGAATGGTTGAACACTTTAGGTCATTGAAGGTCGAGCAGTCGAGGCCGAATGGCCAAATGCTTGAACACTTGAGGCCATGTGAGGCCGAACAGTTGAGGCCGAATGGCCAAATTCTTGAACACTTGAGGCCATGGAAGGTCAAGCAGTTGGGGCCGAATGGCCAAATGCTGGAACACATAAGGCCATGGAAGGTCGAGCATGAAAGGCCGAATGGCCAAATACCTCTGAGGCCGAATGACTGAGTACTTGTGAGGCCGGGTGGCCGAATACCTGAGAGGCCAAAAGGTTGAATACCTGTGAGGCCGAATGGCCGAATGCTATAACACTTGAGGCCATTGAAGGCCGAGCAGTAGAGGCCGAGTGGCCGAATACCTGTGAGGTCGAGTGGTTGAACACCTGTGAGGCCGAATGGTTGAGTACCTGTGAGGCCGAATGGCCAAATGCTTGATCGCTTGGGGCCATGGAAGGCCAAACAGTTGAGGCCGAGTGGTAGAACACCTATGAGGCCGAATGACAGAATACCTGTGAGGCCGAATGACCAAGTACCTTTAAGGCCGGATGACCGAATGCTTGATCACTTGGGGCCATGGAAGTTTGAGCAGTTGAGGTCAAATTGCCGAATACTTGTGAGGCCGAATGACCAAGCACCTGTGAGGCCGAATGGGCGAATGCTTGATCACTTGGGACCATGGAAGACCGAGCAGTTAAGACTGAGTGGTTGAACACTTGTGAGGCCGAATGACTGAATACTTGTGAGGCCAACCGAATACCTGTTAGGCCGAATGGCCGAGCACCTTTGAGGCTGAATGGCCGAATGCTTGATCACTTGGGGCCATGGAAGGTCAAGCAGTTGAGGCCAAGTGGCCGAATACTTGTGAGGCTGAATGGCCGAATATCTGTGAGGCCGAGTGGTTGAACACATGTGAGGCCGAATGGCCAAATACCTGCGAGACCGCATGGCTGAGTACCTATGAGGCCAAATAGCCGAATGCTTGATCGCTTGAGGCCACTGAGGCCGAATGGCCGAATACTTATGAGGCTGAATAACCAAATACCTGTGAGGCTGAATGGCCGAGTACTTGGATACGCCGAGTTGGTCAAGTAAACGATTTCTCTCGGACAACGTTTACTAACCATGCTTACCAACTCGTAAGTGTTACGTACATCAGGATCAGAATGCAAGTTGTAAAAAGTTATGGAAACATTATTCAACCCCCTCTTCTAGTGTTTCCTTTCACCTTCAAATACAAGGCCCCAAAAATAAATCTTACACTACTAGGATCATAATACAAAGCCTAAATAAATCTTAGACTACTTGGCCTAAAATACAAGACCCAAAATTATTCCTTCTGTAAAAGCTTTATGATGACCCAAGATGACCTAAGAAAGAGAGTTTACACCAATCTTCCACATATGACCTTAACTCTTCTTGAATGTGTTTGACCATGGCTAAAGAGTATGCCATCAGAAACTCTATAGGAAACTATGAGAAAGAGTGTAACAGCTAAAAAAAAGTAGTATATTAGATTGCTAGTGTCTATTGAGCAATTTTGGATAAACTATGAAAGTTCTGTATAAACCTACATTGGAGACAACACATAAGTTGTTGGGTATGTTGTTTGAGTTTATGATTTTCATTCACAAATATTTTTGAACTTATAATGTGGTAAAAAATGTTGTTATAATAGCTATATTTTATGTTAGTTCATTGTTCTTTTTATTATTGTGATTTCCACATGCGATTATCATATTTTTATATAGAAGTAGATAATAATAATATATGTTGAGAAATATATACAATGAATATGAGAGTTCTAGGAAATAGTTGTGAGAACATTTGGTTTTGGTCATTTTTAAAAGAAGTTTCTTTTTGCATTATTAATTTAAAAGTTTTATATTTTTTTGAAACAATTGATTATGCATTTTTTTTTGTTTAATCATTTCGGAGGTCTTTATTTATGCAGATTCGTCTCAAATAGGTCCTCGTATTTATTTTATCCCAATTAGGTTCCTTTTTCTGTAAAATTGAGTCAATTTTGACCTTGCCGTTAATTGTTGTGGACGACATTAAAATTTCTGTGTGTTGGCTTGCTGACTGCGCAATTTTTAATGACGTGACACAGTGTGGTAGTCTTAAGTGGAGTTTATTTTATTTTAAGTAGGAATGGAAAACAAGTTGGATTTCATTAAATCCTTCAATCTATAACCGAACGGTAGCCGAACGGTAATAACAGTTAAAGGCCGAACGGTAGTCGAACAATATTAACAGTTAAAGACAGGGGGAAGTGAGTTAGAAGCCGAACAATATTAACAAGGGAAAGTAAATTAGAAGTCGAACAGTATTAACAGGGGAAAGTGAGTTAGAAGTCGATAATTGTTAATACCGTTCTGCTACAGATTGAAGGATTTAATGAAACCAAATTGTTTTCCATTCCTACTTAAAATAAATCCACGTAAATAGGTCTCACTCTGCCGCATGCTTATTAAATGCTAGCTCAGCATGCCACCAGACAACGAATTTAACGCCGTCCACAGAAATTAACGGCAATGTCATAATTGACTCAATTTTACATAAAAAGGGACCTAATTGGGACAAAAAAAATACGATGACCTATTTGAGATGAATCTGCATAAATAGGAACCTTCGAAATGATTAAACCTTTTTTTTTTACATTGCTGAATAAAAATATTTTCTGTTCATATTAAAAAGTGGTAACAAAGTTTTAAGTTATTTATGTTTTCATATAAGTGAGATAATATTTTAGTATGATCTCAATGGGAGTGTTACATAATATAGAAAAAAATTTATTTATCTCATAAAAAAAAACTTCCTTTCAATTCTTCTAAATTATTCATTTTTTTCTCAATTATTTTTTCTTTTGATTTTGATAATTATATATTACAAATGGATTTGGTATTTGAAGAAAAATATTTTTTTATTACTTAGTGAATATGTTCTCAATCACCTCAGTACGAGTATCATACTACTCATATATGTGGGTATCTATTATCCGTTAAAAAATGAAATTACATTTTTATCCTTAGGTTTAACATTTAAGTTGTTGTTGAAGTTTATATTTCTTCGTTTTTTGTTGTCATCATTGTGTTGTGCTAATGCATCATAAGTCTAAACTGCAACTATAACAACTATTAAGTTTATACGCACAAATTTTTGTTACCCATGTGGATAACTATAGCTTGAAACAAAAAGGGGAAAAGGCAATGAAATGGTGTAGTGAAAAAAAAAGGTGAAATTTATCGATAAAACGAGAAGGAGTGTTGTGGGGAGAAGAGGGAAGTTCATCGAGCTTAATTGGGTGTGAAGATCGACGAGAGAAGAGGATTCTGGAAGCAAAGAAAGCTCGTTGGAGGGCTTTTCTTTCAAAATTGGCCGCCATGACCATCTTCTCTACTCTGCACCAACACTTCTTCTTACTATCCTGGGGTGACAAAAGGAAAAGCCTACCAGGTTGAATCAAATGAGCATTTATTAAACAAAAAAGCCCTTTTCTTCAAAAGCAATTAGAAAGATGATTGTGAGTTTTATCTTCTCATTAAAAATTCATAAGCTTTTTTTAAAATATCTATGAGTATCTAACGGGTACACATGGGTTAAAAAAAATCCACGAATATTTTTTATGCAAGTATCCAGTGAGTAGCGGAATATGTAACAGGTACAATTTTTTCATGAGAGTCGAGTAACGATAGACATTATCCGTGTCCGATCTGACCCGTAGTCGTTCCTAATAAGAAGACATAAAAATCAATTTTTTGCACAAGTATCGAGAGATCAAACATGGGCATTTTGGAGACGTCTATAGTGCATGATTTTCTATAGATATAATTAATTATTTTCTAGTTTCATAAAAATATAGGTTTAAACCCTCTTATGGTCGTCATATTTGTATTGGAAGCTGATGTGGCGCAGATGATGTGGATGAGTTTATTATGTGGAAACGAGGTTTAAATTATGATGCGAAATTGGAGTTAGTTTATGATGTGGCATTATGTAATTGGATATCGTGGTTAGGAAAAAAAATTAGGGATTTAGTACAATTAAAATTAGGGATAAGGATTTCGTGTAACAAGGTTGCTTTTCGCGGTGTGTTGGTGGCGGTGAAGGCTTTACGAGGAAGTAGATGATGAACAGGCTCACGTTTTGGTTTGTTCTTCGTGGTATCCCTCTAGTTCACATTTTGGGTTTTCTTCCTTGCAAGTATGGATCGCGAATGAAGGTGTGAAGTGGATCGTGGTGGTGCGAGGTTGTTCTACATTTGGGTTTCGTATATGATAGGTTTCTGGTTCGTGATGAACTCATGATTGGGCTTTGTAGATTACGGAGGAACAAACCTGAATGGTTTGCGTTGACGCGATTTTGGACTACAGTGAAATCAGTGGTGGTTTCGTGTGGAGATATGATGAAGGATTTTCTGGTTGATTCTTTGATTGCGGGTTTGATACTGACTTATGGAGGCGCGACGGAGGAGAAAATATGTTTGCAATTTGCGTTCTATGATTTGAATGTTTTTGCATGTTCCATGGAGGCGTTGTTCTTCGTAGTGAGATTAGGGTTTTAAGTGGTTCGAATTCGTAGATCATTGACTGTGTTTTTCTGCATATTTTGGACAATGGTGATTCTTATGATGGTTGCGTGAAGAGGGAGACACATGCAACACATGGAGGCGAGGTTCGTAGAGGAGATGATAAAATTCACAATTTTAGACTTCTCTTTATGCACAATGAAAGGTTAAAATCCGTTTTTTTAATGATTTTGTTTAAGGCTGGTTGATCTAGTGACAACACATGACAAAAAATATGACTAGAAGAGTTGGGGATTTCTAAGAAGATCTTGACATGATGGGTGTACGACAAATAAAAGAGACATATAAAATGTTCTAAAATAAATTAGTTCCATAAAATAAATTAAATACAAATTTCACAAATTAAATTAAATAACAACTCCACAAAATTAATTCAATATGAATTCTACGTAATGAATTCATCCACATGGACCCGACATCATGCACGTCACATCAAACAAAATTTTGACACAGTTTTTTTTACTTAACATAAATGACTTATTTATTATAAATTAAAAAAAATGAGAAGACAACTTAAAACTTGACGATGGAAATTCCTAAATATGAAGATTATAAAATACATAAATTAAATTTAATCAATCCTTTTCATTATAAAACGATAAAAAAAACCCTATAAGAAAACAAGTTAATTTTATTTAACAAGTTAATAAATATAAAAACTGATATTGACACGTGTCAATGATGTTATCATTTAACACTATAATTTGACACTTGAACATTTTTCTCAATTAAAAACTATTAAAAATAATTTTAAAAAATCACGAGGTTAAAGAGATATGCTAATTATAGTTCTTTAATTATTTAAATTGTATTAGAAAAAAATTCAATAAAATTAACAAAAATAAAAATTTTATTAAGTTAAAATAATATTAAAATTGAATTGACAAACTGAAGAAAAATATGAACTAGTATTTTAAGTTTTTATTTAAAAAGAACAAGTTTACCTTTTCTTTTTCCTAGATAAAAAATAAATTTTAATTCCTTTGAATAACATAATGGTGTTAATAAATTTAATAGTTATTAATAAATAGAAATGGTGAAAGAGAGACAGAGAATGATATCCTTCATCATCCCCAACTTGAAAGAGTAAGCAGGAGTCACACAGTAACAGACCCAATGGCCTCCATTTCTGTTTTAGCGAGAACACTCCTTTTCAACCATTCAACCACTCGTTTCTTTAGTCCCTTCAAACCCCATTCTTCTCCCTTTCTTCTTCAATGTGCCACAAAAACCACCTGCACCCTCCAACAATCCCGCCGCAACGTCATTGAAATCCTCGAAGAACGCGGTCTGGTCGAGTCCGTCACCAGCGACGCGCTACGGGCCGCGTGCTCCTCACCGGTCAAGGTCTACTGCGGTTTCGACCCCACCGGGGAGTCTCTGCACCTCGGCAACCTCCTTGGCATCATCGTGCTCTCCTGGTTCCACCGCAGCGGTCACGGTGCCGTTGCGTTGATCGGAGGCGCCACCGCGAGAGTGGGCGACCCCTCAGGAAAATCTCTCGAAAGGCCCGAACTTGATACCGAGTCCTTGGAGAAAAACACGGTGGGTATCTCCAACACCATTAAACGGATTTTGGGTCGCGGCCGAAATCCGAACTCGTCGGACTCTGATTTATCTGTTGTGATTTTGAATAACTATGACTGGTGGAAGGAGTTTAGTTTGTTGGATTTTTTGAAAAGGGTAGGTAGGTTTGCTAGGGTCGGGTCTATGATTTCTAAGGAGAGTGTAAGGAAGAGGTTGGAGTCAGAAGAAGGAATTAGTTTCACTGAGTTCACATATCAATTGTTGCAAGGTTACGATTTCTTGCACTTGTTTCAGAATGAGGGTATAAGTGTTCAGATTGGGGGTAGTGATCAATGGGGTAATATAACTGCTGGGACTGAATTGATTAGGAAGATATTGCACGTGAAAGATGCATATGGCTTGACATTCCCTCTTCTTTTGAAGAGTGATGGTACCAAGTTTGGAAAGTCAGAGGATGGTGCTATTTGGTTGTCTCCAAAGTTTTTGTCTCCCTATAAGTTTTACCAGTATTTTTTTAGTATTACTGATGATGATGTAATTAGGTTTTTGAGAATTCTTACATTTTTGGACATTGAGGAGATAGTTGCCTTGGAAGGGGAGATGGCGAAGCCTGGCTATGTGCCTAACACCGCCCAGCGGAGACTGGCGGAAGAAGTTACACGATTTGTTCATGGGGAAGAAGGTTTGGCTGAGGCTCTTCAGGCCACTGAGGCATTGAGGCCGGGGTCAGGGACGAAGTTGGACTGGAAAACCATTGAGGGGATTGCTGAGGATGTGCCATCTTGTTCTTTGGCTTATGAAGAGGTTTTGAATCTGTCATTGGTGGATCTTTCGGTCTCTTCTGGTTTGTTCGAAAGTAAGTCTGCGGCAAGGAGGTTGTTGAAGCAAGGGGGCCTTTACTTAAATAATAGCAGAGTAGATAGTGAAGGTAAGAGGATTGAAGCTGCAGATATAGTGGATGGGAAAGTTCTCCTGTTATCAGCTGGCAAAAAAAACAAGGTGCTGGTGAGAATAGCTTGAGAGTGTCTATTGAACAGAGTATTTTTTGGAGACTGTTTATTTCTTCTGTGTTTTTCTTTTGTACTCATAAGAAACCTTTGATTTACCTGATACACGGAAGCTTATTCTCTATGTGTAGTTTTCTATTTAGAATTAGAGTTTCACCCCAACTTGTACTGGTTTGTAATGCAAACCTTTATTTCATGGGCTATTTAGGTGGAAGTTTAATTCTGTTTGGAGAATAGCACCAAAAATTTTGATTGGAGGGTAACCTCTCTTACTCACATTCATTATTTGGAAGATGCATGTACTTGTTTATGTATAATGTAGCATTGAATTTTGAAGTTCAACATTTCTTTAATAGAAAATATTGGAAGTGAATACGTTGTTGGTCATTGTTGAACAAATTCTAATTGCACTGAACATAAATTGGTGAACTCATTGGTCGGTGCAGTGGTCTTTTTGCTGGAAGTCTTGATCTTTGATCTATTACATTTTGATGTTTTTCTGCATAAGAATCGCGTTTCTGAAATGAATAAAGCCTGGTTGAACAAGTCAAAGTTATAATTGCTTTTAATTTGTATGGCATATTGATATTCATGTAAACTTGTATGCTTATATCAAGAACAAGGAGTAGCTGGTTTCACTACTGCTCAATGAGACCATCTTTTCAATGAAAGCTTTTCTGATGTATACCGAATCATTAGACTGGTCAGTGTATCAAACACTATCTTCTCATTTGAGCCCTCCCTAAATTTGAAAGTTTTTCTGGCTCAGTGGCTGCTTCAAAGTTGTTGTTGTTCTATAGCATGACATGGAACAGGTTTTGTTCTGTCTGATTAGGGAGCTACAACTTCGTGGTTGAAATAATGGACAATGAAAGTAAAAATTCATTAGCAAAATAACATTCAATTACCCCATAATAGTATTTTGACTATAATTTTACATTTCATTTGATCATTCATGTAGTACTAACATGTTTGGAATGACCTCTCTTTAATAAGAATAAAATCTTAATATAATGACAGTGTTAATTGCTGATATAAAGGATTTTAAATCGAGTGCTACTTCAAAATAATTTAAAATAGTTCCTCACCTTATTTTGCATATCTTATAATGTGTTAGTTTTGGACTAAAAGTATTATTAATAGGCTGTTTTTTCCATATGAATCGAAGCATAGAACTAAGATTTACTACAGTTTTACTATTTTGAAAAAATTTACTGCCTGGAAAACATTTCCATATCTTAAAAGATAAATTAATCACAAATCATATATAGAAAACTTGCAGTTAATATTTTTCAGTTCACCGGTCAATGATTCAATAGTATTGGTAGTAATTCAATAATATTGTGTATGTTTTTCCACACACACATACAAATCAAGATGAAGTATTTCAAATAAATATATTATAAATATTTATTTTTGTATCTGGTTTATAGAGAGATAAAGCAATAATTAGCTATGTCCTAGAAAATGTAAAATTAAAATTCAAGACTTATATTTTTTTTTTTAAAAATTATTAAGTTAAGTTTATTTTAAAATCAAATTTCAATTTAAACAATGATCAGTTTTTTAATTGTAATATAAATTTAATATAAAAAGTATTAGTCTTATGAGTTTTCATTATATCAATTTAATATTTAGATTTATAATTTACAAACGAAAATACTAGTTTAGTTAAGATGTATTAACATTATAAATTTTTTTATTCTATTACATTCTTATTCAATTATATATTATATTGTATAGCCGATTTTATTTTATTTTATTTTTATTTTTCTTTGTTAAATATAATGAAAAAGTTTCTCATATATTTGTCTTTCCATTTTTTTGTCGTGTAACATAAGCATCAGTTGTTCCCTGTTCCCAGAATCTGAATAGCAGCAAACCGAACTTTGGTCTCTCTCACAGAAACCGACCAAACACAAAACCACACAATCTTTTCAGTGATGTTGGTGTCAACGAACAAAACATGTTATTGGCAAGAAGATTAAGGTATTTTCTCTCTCCTTCCATTCCCAAATTTCCTCCTTTCCTTCAAAACCCCTTTTCCCTTTGCTTCCCTTCACCCTGTACACTCCACTCTCACTCCCAGCGCTCACTCATTAACAATCTTGATGATGCTTTTTTCCAATTCAACCAGATGCTCCATATGCATCCTACCCAACCCACATTCCAATTTAACAAGATTTTAACTTCCCTTATGAATAGTAAGCATTACCCTTCTACTATTTCTCTTTATAAGCAAATGGAATTCACTGGAGTTGATCCTGACTTTTTCACTTTGAACATATTGGTTAACTGTTTCTGCCACTTAGGTCAAATGGCCTTCGCTTTCTCTGTAATGGGCAAGGGTCTCAAACTGGGTCATTACCCAACTACCATAACCTTGACCACTCTCATGAAAGGTCTCTGTCTTAAAGGTGAGGTCAAAAAAGCTCTGAACTTTCATGACAAGGTGTTGACACAAGGGTTTTGGCTGGATGAGATTAGTTATGGGACTTTGATCAATGGGGTGTGTAAAATAGGAGAAACAAGAGCTGCCATTAGGTTGTTGAGAATGATTGAAGGAAGGTCTATTAAGCCTAATTTGATAATGTACAGCACAATCATTGATAGTCTATGCAAAGATAGTCTTGTTACTGAGGCTTGTGATTTATATTCTGAAATGGTTGTGAAGGGAATTTCTCCTGATGTTGTCACTTACACTAGTTTAATATGTGGTTTTTGCACTGTGGGTCAACTAAACAAAGCAATTGGTTTGTTAAATGAAATGGTGTTGAAAAATATCGACCCAGATATTTATACCTATAGTATATTGATTGATGCTTTATGTAAGGAAGGAAAGGTTAAAGAAGCAAGAAATGTGTTTGCTGTGATGGTGAAAGCATGTTTGAAACTTGATGTTATTGTTTGTAGTACTTTAATGGATGGATATTTCTTAGTTAATGAAGTGAAAAGTGCAAAACATGTATTCTACACTATGACTCAAATGGGAGTAACTCCTGATGTTCACTGCTATACTATCATGATTCATGGACTATGTAAGATTAAAATGGTGGATGATGCTATGAATCTTTTTAAAGAAATGCACCTAAAAAATATGGTTCCTGATACAGTGACTTATACTTCTCTTATTGCTGGTTTGTGCAAATCAGGAAGAATCTCTTACGTTTGGGATCTTATTGGTCAGATGCATGATGTAGGTCAACCTCTTGATGTAATCACTTATAATAACTTAATGGATGCTTTATGCAAAAATGGTCATCTTGACAAAGCAATTGAATTCTTCAACAAAATGAAAAACCAAGGAATTCAGCCAAATGTGTACACATTCACTATACTTCTTGATGGACTTTGTAAAGGTGGAAAACTTAAGAATGCACAAGAGGTTTTTCTAGATCTTTTGAGTAAAGGCTATTGTTTAAACGCCAAAACATATACTGTTCTGATCAACGGGCTTTGTAAAGAGGGCTTGCTTGATGAAGCATTGGCCTTATGGTCAAAAATGGAAGACAATGGTTGCATTCCAGATGCTGTAACTTTTGAAATAATGATTCGTGCTTTCTTTGAAGAAGATGAAAATGATAAGGCGGAGAAATTTCTTTATGAAATGATTGCTAGAGGCCTATTGTAAGAGTAAACTAGGTGAGATTCTTTCTAGTGACATATGCTATTTCGAATTTGGTGAGAATCATGTAATATTTATTTCTTTCGATAGTTTCACATAATGTGTAACGAGCTTGTGTGACATTACTTTTTGATTCGAAGTCACATGTTGTTACATTTATTTTCATATTCTAACAACAGGAATCATTGATGTTTTGTAGTCTTGATATAGTTACATTTTTTCTTCCCGATATGCTAATATTTTCTTTAATGTCATTGCTTCCAAACTAATTGAAAACCAAAATGATCTGTAAGTTCTAATATCATGTCAGATGTTAACTAAAAACCAATTGATATTAGCAAAGTTATTAAACAAATATAGAAGCCTCAGTCCAAGAATTCAGACACGATAGGATACTACCCGACAACACCTAACCCATATGATGTGAATTTGAACTATCTATGTCAGCTGGGTTATGCAAACTTAAGACTTTATTTTGCTCTTCTACTTTCTTTAAGAGGAATTTGTTTTCCTACAGTATAGTTGGGTTCTCTTCTACGGATATCAGGGACTATGAGGGAATTAATTGTCACGTTTGGGTTTTTCTGAGTTAAGATTTTAACAATTGTGTTAAGAAATCTGACTTTTAAACACTCAATCTCCTTACAGCAACCACTTGTGTATTAAACTTCTGAATCTTTCTTTTACGGGTATTAACTCCTTATTATCAGGTTTAAAGAGAAGTACTATTTAAGCCTAACTAACATGACCAACCAACTAAACTACTTAACTGCTAACTGTCTGAAACAGAATAACAGATAAGTTAGCAAAGAAGAAAAATGTTTAAAGAGAACCTAACAATGGATGTTCAATAAACCAATAGACAACAGCTTCAATACCCCTTATCATAAGGCGTGCAAAACCTAGCTTGGAGTTTTTTCTTTGGGATTCAAAACATATGCAAATGTTGTCCCATAGAACAGTTTAACTTTTTACTGGCAGATTTTACTCCTCTAAAGTCTCTAGGATCAAAATATGCTTTTAGAACTTATTATGAATGCTAAGTATTACATAAGGTGTGCAATTACTTCAGACAATGTTGCCATATGTAGTACAACCATTGAAGTGCTCAGAAGCTAAACGAGCGCAAAAAGAGATGCTTATACAATGAATAGGTAAAACAGCATGATGAAGTACAGAGGTAGTGTAAATGGTTCTATTGCTTGTTTGCTCTATACATGGCTTGCCAAGACCTTGGTACACTTGTTCATATAAAGGCAGTTAATTAATCGGAAAATTTTAATTTTCCCCTGGATTATCTTCACTTTTGTAGACAAAACAGCTTAAAAAGGCACAGATAATGTTTCAAAATCATAGACTAGAAATCATGCAATGTAACTAGACTTTCTGCATAGCTATAACAGTTTAATTTTTGTTTCTTTTCATTTTGTGTAGTGATGCATACCTTTTATGTTATATAAGTGAGAACCGTTTGGTTAGTTTTATTGTTTTTCTTATGTAGACTTTAGTACTTTACACTTTAGTAGAATTTCTACCGCAGTGAGAGATACATTTTTTGTTTTGTATCTTCCATCATGATTCTGCTATATTCAGATAGAATAAGGATATTCACTCGGTCTTTTTTTCCTCATATTGTTAGAAAAGTCATGGTTGTTACTTGTTACATGGCAAATTGTAAAACTTTTCAATGATTCTCATGCTTCAGAGTTCTTATTAGTTTTGAATAGTGGCCTGGTGTTACTTGATTTTGGATAAAAACAAAAGGTTGTTCTTGTCTTGTGTTAGATTGACTAGTTGAATTGCATCAAGATTATTCTTAAGTTGGATAGAATCAATTTACCCTTTAAGGATTCCACTAGCCTTTTAACTAATCCATGTACTATATAAAGTATTCTCAAGCTATAAAGTATCTCAGTACATGGATGCTCTCTCTAGGCTATATGTTTTGCTTTCTCTAATATCAGTTTCTCCTTATAAGTTATAATCTATGTTAAAAAAATAGAACATGGAGCTGAAATGACAATGAAAATTCTCAACATGATTGAAATAGCCTGAATGTATGTAGTACTAAATTCCAACGACAGGATTATGAAAATACTAATTGGCTAAATAATGTGTACTTGAGACAGATATATTAGCATATGTAAGGGACAGAACAGGTTTGTATAGAACTTAATACTGAAAGCTCCAGTGATGACATAAAGACGAGGTTTCTTCCTTCATATATCTATATTAAATGGCTCTTTCACTTTAACAATGTGGTTGGTTTGATCTTCTTCCTCCATATACCTATATTCTCCACTTCATGGCTGAATGACATTCGTAATTCTTTTTAATAGTAAAATAACCCTCGTATATTTTCTAATTTTAAAATAGCCATTCATATTATGTTTTTGTTGAAATAGTATTCTTATTATTTACTTTAGTTTTAAATATATATATGTATCTCTTTCATGTTTTCAAGTAAATAACTTTTACCACATTTACTTTATTTAAAAATATTATATTGAATAAAATTTAAATAAAAGTTTTGAAAATTAAAAGAAAAATTTAAAATAAAAAAAAATTAAAGAAAGTTTTATAATTTTTTTGAATGATTTAATTATTATACACTAAAATATAATAAAAACTATAACATCACTAAATTATATTTTTTTTATAAAAATATAAAAAGTTGTATCTTTGAGAAAATATTTTTTTAATATAAGAATAAATAAATACCTATAAATATTTGATATGGTAGAGCTTAAACTGATAGTTTATTTTTTGTCAAATATAGTTGAACTCGTTGTAAGCTATGGTAGATATATGCAATTATTAAAAACTATTGAAAATGCGTGTATATTATTTTTTTATGATAATAATAAAATTATAATTATAAAAGTACATATAAATTATTTTTACAATTTTATAGTTTTTATGTTAAAATTATTTTTTGGTTTTTTAATTCATTACAAAAATTCAACTAGATATCTATTTTTATTTATTTATTCGATTAAGTCATTTAGTCATTAAAAAATATTTAATTTAATCTTAATCAACATTAAGTGAAAAAAGGATACATAATTGGCATGAAAAATGAAAAATCCAAAATATTTTTTCTTAAAAGAAAATTTCTGAGTTACATAATTCAAAAGTTAAAAATAATTTTGGGATAATATAATTCGGAAGTCATTTTTTTCTTAACCAGATTGCACACTCAATAAGTGATTTTTTATTTTTGAATTGTGTAATTCGAAAAATTATTTTATTGAGAAAAAAATAACTTTCATATTATGTAATTTAAAAGTCAAAAATAACTTCTACATTATACAATTCTAATATTTTTCTAATTGTATAATTCAAAAAATTATTTTTAACTTTCGGTATAATTTAAAAATAACAAGATGAGAAGTTTCTTTTATACGAGGAAGGTGTGCAAGAAAAGACTGCCTTAATAGTATCCCAACCTTTAACAACAAAGCCTTTACTTCTTTAGGTCGTGTTTATTCTTACCATATAACTTTTTTAACTACATTACATTCCATCAATAATAATAATTACTTTTCTAACTTGATCTATATTTTTTCCTATTGTTAATATTCTTACCTTATATGCCAATTATCATTAAATTTTTTTGTTAAATTACTTTCGGCTTCAGGTCTTGATTTCAATGATTTCTGTTTTAGTTCCATGGTTTAAAATTTCAATTTTCACCATACAATGAGTGTTTTTTGTTGTTGTTAAAATATGTATTTTTTATTTTTATCCTTTCAAAATTTAAAATTATTATTTTTATCCCATTATTCATTTCAAGATAGGTAACCAATGCTTACTTTAGGTATTAAAAACATTTCCAAAGATGTCATCATTAGTGACAAAATAAGAACCAACTTTCACAACTTTTAGAAAAATAACTACATAAATAAAATACAACTTTACTTAAGAGTTATATAATACTTATAATTTTTATAACTTGTAAAAAAACAAATTGAACTTTTATAAAATTAAATGTAAGTATAACAAAATAGTAATTCTTACATTTAGACATAATTTATACTATATTTTACCCTTTATCATTAAAATCTATCAAACTTTTATCCAACTCTTTTTATACATATGTACCAATCTCGAAATATATATTTAAACCTTAAATCTTTTTCCAACACATATCAATACAGAGTTCTATTTAATAATTCAATCTATATAAGATGGATTTTAGATAAACCAAAGAATATAGTGATAACTTGTTAATGACGAAACTTAACATAAGATATGGTATGATTAAAAGGTTGAGCATATAACACCCTCTTGTCCTTTAGGTTAATTATTGGAGAGCAAGTTGCAGTTGATGATTCCATGTGAGAAGTCATTAATACAAAGCAAGTTTTGAGCTGTCCCTGTCACTGGGAAGGACTCTCTGATTAATCACAGTGACACAGCTCAACTAATAGCTAATTAAGCATTCATAGATATATCCATGTGAATGCTTTATTTAGATATGTATCTTTGACTTTTAATCACATTTATATAGATCCAAAGACCTATCATTAATACACATCTATGTTTCTAGGAATCCTCACAAGCACATAATATTTATCTTTTTCTCACATTTAATACCAAATTAGAACTTGTCAACCCCATATAAATGCCATATCACTTTGATAATATTTTTTAATCCATATTGTTTCTTAAAATATTGCATGATTTACCTCCAAGTCGCCCAACTGGCTTGAATTGCGTGCTATAAAACATTTTCTTGCTTTCACTTCTCAAAAAAACTCAATAAAGAAAACCAAAGTTCTCGTGCCTTGTTGATGGAGTGTTTGACATGATACACAATATGCTTTGTAGGAAAGATGAAGTTTCTCAAGTTTTCAATATTAAGTAATAGTACTAATGGCCATGTTGAGCCAAAGATGCGAATATTTCAAGCAACGGTGACAAAACTAAGTACGATCTCTGTCATAATCCATACGCATCTTTCGTCCAAACTATCACACAATATTATAAATAATAAAAATGGAGCATTCTATGCATGTGTATTACCTATCTTTTTTTTTTTATTTATTTATTAACATTTTCTAAGCCTATTTTCACACTATCTCAGGTTGAGTTTCACACGTCAAAGGAATCGAATGCTTCCATAGGTCACCGGATTTTGTAGGTGGAAAGATTGACTTAGATTGTATACCCTTTACTTGCATTGAACAATTTTAATTACACTGCAAAGCAACGATTCCACTATTCTTTTTTTTTTTTTTTTCCTTTGATTCTTTGGTGTTCAACGTTAAAGGTGGTTCTCCTAGTTAAGCTTGGTCATGTATATGAAAGGCTACTGATTCCAGCATTGGCTAAAATCAGTTTTGTACTTTTTTATATCATAGTTGAGTTATTTGATGCCTTATTTATCTCTTTTGGGTGCTAAAATGAAGCTGAAGAACTATTTTATTATAGATTACAGTACTACGTGCTAGCATTTAGTACATAGCCGTGTTAACAGATAATCAATCTTCCTATTGTTCTATTATTCTACCTAACTTTTTTTTGGTGATCACATAAGATTCCAATACCACCATGCCTAACTATCACACCTTTTGAAAGAAAAGGTTATGCATAGCCTTTGGTTATCACAATTTCTTATATCAGTGGAATAGTAAATTACTGTATATACTTGGAGTGACTTGTTAAGCTATAAAACTAATTCTAGTTAACTAATCTATGCAATCAGTGGTTATGATTTTGCTGCTTACATCAAAGTTTAGAGCATACAATTAAATAAAAGGCACAGAAAAGCTTTACTTTTATTTTTCTATTATATGTTATATGTATATATAGTGAGAGAAATGTGGGGTGGCAGGTATATTTATTTTTTCATATATACAAAGACTGATAAAGTTTGAGAATCTAAGTTAAACGAGAAAAGGGTTTTGAATATATGTTCTTAGATCTATATATGTATATCTATATCTTCACATGGGAACAGGAACTATAACACAGGCACCGTACCTTGTCTTCCTTTTAAGAAGTTAAGTCTTTCACATCCTTTAAATCTGCAGCTGGCACAGACTCGTGAGTGAGTTATTTTAAACTTGAGTCAAATGGAGATATATTCCCCCCACGTGCAGTGGCCAATTGTTCAAGGCTATACTTAATCTGTTCATGTGATCTTCAGCACCAATTCTATAATAAAATTATAGTTCTCAGAGCATCAAGAGTTTCTCATTGTATTCTTTATACTTTTGCTTTCTGCATTTACCTACATCTACACTTTCCTGTTGACTTAATTTATTCACTTTTTCTCCATCTCATGCCTTAATCTTTTACATCAGTTTGAACCTTTGTTGAAGATTAACACTATTTCAAAAGGAAAAATGGTTTTACAAGCCATGAAACTTTGCATTCTATAGTTGGTAAAAGTAAATTTGATGGCTATACGTTGTTCCTACACTTCGAATATTGCAGTACTCTTACAAATGATGACAAATCAAGCATAAATAGAAGTTGTATATAAAAGTAAAAATCATAATGATAATGTTTGTGAAAAAGAACATCAAAAGAGTAGAAAATACCACTAAAAGCACACGAATACGTGATGGGGGTTTCCCTTTCCCATAATTAGCTCTAGATGGCCAAGTGATACATTCTACTCTGTTGAGAAAAACATGATTATTCCTACATCAAATGAATAGTAAACAAATGGACCTAAACAAAGTATGGGACATTTTCAGTGCTGGAAATGGATCCAAGGCTCATTGAGCTTTTAGGAGGAGTGTACACAGAAGAAGTTGAAGATGAAGAGAATGATGAAAGGATAACAGAAGGAGAAGGCAATGGTTTTAGTGGAGGAGTATGCAATGGTTTTGGTGGAGGAGGAGTAAGAGGTTGAGAAAGACCTTGTGGTTGTGAGTTTGTGGGAATTGCTGCTGAGATTGCATCAGCTGAAGAAACCAAAGCTGCATGATTAGAAGAAATGAGACTTGCAGCCTCTCTATACTTGTATTTTAGTATCTCTGCCCTTATTGCATTTAGTTCTGCTTGTAAAGATTGAACTTGTTGCTGCAAAGCTGATATTGCACCCATGCATCCATACACAGGATCTCTTAGCCTCAAGTTAGCTTCGTAAACAAGGCTATTTGCTGCATCAGCTCTTTGGCCCTCTGGTACCTCCTACACAATTTGAAAACAAGACAGTTTTTATCCAATTGAAGAACAAAAAAAGAGTAACTATTTTTTGTGTGAGGAGCTAGTTAGGCACACCAACCAGAAGCATCTTGGAGACATTGCTTGCACCAAACACTTTGTGAACGGCTACAAACTTTTGAGGCTCGTGTGGTGAAAAATAAGGAGAGAAAGGGCATTCTTCAGCACACCTTCTTCTCAAAAGCTTGCATGCAGCACAAGGGGTTACTGTGTTTAAGGTTATCCCAGGAGTTGGACCATAGAAATGCTTCCTTCCCATTTGAGAAGATGCCTCCACCTCTGCTCTCACCTTTGTTATCTCCTCTAATCTATCTTTGGGAAAATACAAAAACTGCATGTTAAAACCATGAATCTGTAAAGAAAAAAATAGTTCGTATTTGGGTGCTGTAAGAGCATCATGCTCTCAGCACCATCAAACCAAAAACATAGTTAAAACTGTGATATGAATGGTATGCTACTAAATTCAACTCTTGAACAAATTGATTCTTAAGAGAGCAAGAAAATTTATGTGTATTTTTCTAACATTTACCTATATCCTGATGTCCAAACATGCCTTTTTGATTTTCTTGAACTGAGTGGTGGGTTGGGAGGGAGAAAGATTTTGTTTCATACACAGACACAGAAGGTGAGAGAAAAGGCAGGGAAACAAGTCCTTAAAAGGCAAGGTGGTGGTGATTAGGAAAAGTAGGTCAATGCTTTTTATGAGAAAAAAGATATGGAATTATCAGAAGAAAAAAAGTCTGCAGATCATATGAATTTTTTTAACAGAAATATTTAATTAAGGGGAAGGAGAAAATACAAACAAAATGATTAGGTTGCATTAAGCATTTAAAGAGAGAGAGGTAGCACTCTTTGTCAATAGCTTGCACACGTGTTAGTTCTATTGGAAACTGAGAATTGACTTTGGAAAAAAAATACAAGAAACATCAGTGTCAGACTACTCAGCAATTGAGTTTTCTCAAAAAAATTATTGGAGAAATTAATATGGGCTGCAAAGTGGTGTGCTTCTGTTTATTGTTGTATTTGTCACAAAAGTTTTCAAGTATGAGGGACCAATTAAATTAAAAGATTGCAGTTCTTAAGTATCTTTGGTCATTTTCTCCCCCTTGAGCTTGGAAACAGTTTAAATTGAAGAGCAGAGGCAATGAATGATGGAGAACTTTAATCAAACAGATTGTGTGTTGCACGGGCTCACCATCAACATCATATACAAACCTTTTTCGTTATGTAAATTAAGTGCTCACAACAAACTTATTTTTCCTTCGATGACCCTACCTAAGTTATTCCAAAATGTGTAGCTTCATTTCATGCCTCACCAAAACTTCTTTTATGTACTTTAAAGAAAACTTTACGGAACACTTTAATCTCATAACAATCTCACTTAGAATGATAACCGATTGGGTCTTCTTACTCCATATATCTAAATAAATATATCCTATTATTTATTCCATTATCTATCATCATCAAAATAAAATCTATAAGTTATATATATATATATAGATTCACTAAGTTAGCTATATCAAATTTTAGTTCACAAAAATATCTCTATTAATAAAAAAAAGACATATTTTAAATACAAGTATGTTTTAATAATTTTTTATTTTTTTAAAATAAAAAATAAAAAAATCAGAAATTATTCAAATATTTTTAACTTTAAAACTTAGAATCGATAAGATATGAAGATATTTAAAAAAAAAATTTAAATGAGTAATATTAAATATAAAATTTTAAAAATGAATATTTTATAAAATAATTCCAATTTCATATATCTAAATACAAAAAGTAGAAATATTTGAAATCAAAATTTAAAAGATTCATGATTAATATTTTTCTGATTAATAATTTTATTTTGATAATTTAACTTTTAAAAAAATACGTAAATAAAATTCATTAATAATTATTAACGGATATAATGTATTTTAATTAAATACCTAGTTATTACTTGCATGTATCTATTTAAAAATATTTATTTAATATTTATCATATATTTTATCCATAAAATTTCATGAGTATGGACTTTTTTGTCACAATAATCTCACTCTATGTATCTTGAAATTTATGAAAGTTCCCAATTTCCTTTTAAATTATCCATCATCTAATATATTCAAAACTAACTAAAGAAAACAAAAATTAAAAGAATAAATTTTAAACTTAAATTTATTCAAAACTATACTAAATGGGTATAAGTAAAGTTTAACCAACATAAGAAATATTAAATTTGGAATACTTTAAAAATATGTACAGATTAAAATGATCATGGAAACAATTTTCTTTTAAAAGAAAGTTAAGCTCTAACCAATTTATTATTTATATTAGCAAATGTATTTTATTTTGGGAAAAATGAGGAAATGAAGAAAATAAACCAACTACATGGCAAGCTAACACTCATGATAACAAATGATTATCTCATTAGGAGGTTCATGTACCTAACTTGCCCTAAAAGTTCTTACATTATTATCTTTACTCCAATATCATTTATAATCACTAGACTAACAGAAGATAAATTTTTAAAATAAGTTAAAGAAGGAAAACATTGCATCTTAATTTTTTAGTTTAAAGTAATTTTTCACTTAGTTCTTACAATATGTTGGAATTCATTGATGTAATTTTTAAAAAATATAATTGAGAAGGAATAATAATTTACTATTGAGATTTTGAAAGAGAATGTGAAAAATGAAAATACCAATTGAAGATGGAGTGAAGACAAAGTTACAAAGAGAGACATAATTGATTATGAGTTGAGAAAAAAAAGAAAAAGAAGTTAAGTTATAGATATAATTCTCCCTCATTTCCGTATCCAAACAAAGATATGTTTCTGATAGAAAAAAAATGATCACTCTAATAGTTCTTTTCGTACTAATAATGTTATTGTTTTTAGTTTGCCGTTTCATTGTTTATCGTTTACGTGATTGATTTACTTTAAGAGATTTAGTCAACAAATACACTTTTGAGGGTAAACTTTTTTAAATTTAAGAAATTGAATTAAAAAACAAATAAAAAAAGAGTCAAATTAACCTGAAGGGAAAACGTTGAAATTTAAAGATTGAAGTGTTGGGAAGTCTGTAAGGGAAAAAACAACATAAGCACAATTTCTGGGAAAGTGCACCTAGAAATTTATGCTTTACCTGTGGGAAGGGGAGAACAGCAATCATCCACCCAAAACATTTTTGTCCCATGCTCCTTTATTTTGTTTCCAACTATTAATCAATCATCAATTTACTCCCTAATAATCAAATTAAATCATTAATTATTGGCTTATAAACAAACCACAGTTTTTCTTCAAAGGCGGCAGTTTGCAATTTGCATCTCTGCGTTTTTCACAATTATTTAAATTTCTTAACACATTGTTATCCTCATGTATCATCAATCAGTTTAGATCATACCTACAACGATATAAAGTCAATTTATTAGTTTGGATGGATTTGAATTCTTAAAAGAAAATAAAATTTGAAACAAACCTGCTGGTGAAAATGAGTTGTTGTTTCAATTTGGATACGTTGAATATAGTGAAACATGAGTTACCATAAATGAAAAGTATAAGTTGTTTTAATAAGATGTATATTTTTGCGTTCTGTTATTTTATTTTGTTGAATATATAAACACATAAAGTTTGTGGAAAATATAATGAGAAATCATAAATTTTAAAAGAATAAAAAAGATATTCACGATCATTATCACTATAAAAAGTTTGAGTAGAAACACCAAACCGAGTTTTTATTTCATAAAAGGTTTGAAAAATATGTAATAAATCAGAATGATTTTTTATTAAAATTAGCCAAGTGTATTTCGAATAATCATTAATAAAAATAACAAAATATTGAAAATCAATATTAAACTTAACACAACTAGGTATCCAAATGTCAGAATGGATTACGGCAAGAGGAGACGAAACACGTTGTGAGACACTACGACAAAAGGAAGTACGAATATGTTTTCCTTATTGACACGACTTACCGACCAAATTGGACAACTTGAATAAGCTAGAAACAAGCTGTTGAAATTTTGGCAAGATTAGGATGACCTAACAAAGCATGAAGAAGAGATAAAGACTCCATAATTGTGCCAACTTGTGTAGAGGGGCAAAGATGATAAAGACCATAAGACTCACATCCGGTGCCAATTACCTGTCTCAAACTCTGGTCCTGTAAACAAACAAAATCTTTGTTAAAAGAAATATCACAATCAAGAGAACGAGTTAAACGACTAATGGATAATAAGTTAAAATGAGACTTATGGACATAAAGAACATTATCAATAGATAAAAAAGGAAAAATGTTAACAATCTCAACACCATGAGCTAAAACTCTAGATCCATCCACAATTGCAACAAAAGGTAAAGGATTCAGAGAAGAGAAAGAGGAAAATAAATATTTGTTACTGTTGGCTGCAAAACCAATGGCAACTACTCCAGATACAGTGTAATAAGTGGTAAATATTGTTCTCTCCGAAGGGACTTGTGCAACACATGATAACTCTTCCTTTCATAACTCAATTAGCCACTAAAGTGCACAAAAACACAAAGAAACTCTTTTTGTATTTTTATCAAACAATCTGTGTGCAAAGAATTAATGTAAAGTATTTATAATTTGTTAAGACTAGAATTCATTCACTCCATTCTCATACATTCACAAACATCTCAATTCCATCTATTAAGTGTTCAATTTTAGTTCTAAGTTCAAGACATATTTTCCAATACATCAAGAACCTAAAATCAAGCCATGGATGGCCAATCTAAAGCAAGCATTAAGCATGAAAATCAAATAATAACATTGAAATGGAAAAGCATATGTATTAACCTCACAAAATACACAACATTCAATTTATTACATCTAATATCAACAAATAGGAAAAGCCCTCCATGGTGGAGAACTTAGGTTTCTACAAAATTGAAGAGATAAGGAAGAAATTGAAGTGATAAAGAGATGCACAACCTTTCCCAAGGTTCTTTGCAGCTGCTTCATGCTTCAATTGCGCTTCTCCTTCACATTTCCATCTCCATTTTGTGACTCATCTTCTTCCTCAACCCAAAAGGGAAAAAATCATCATTGATGAAGCTTGAAGACCCAAGGAGGAGTTGGAGAGCTTCCCAGCACCCCAAACAACCTCAAAGGACCTCTCCTAATTGTTTTAGGTGAAGAATGAAGTGTGGGAGGAGAAAAATCTTCAAAATCTTGCGAGAAACATTTTAAATAACCCATTTTGACCTATCAGCGATGTCACCGCCTTAGCGTCAAAATGTTGCGCTCAACGCCCTGCTCTCTGGAATTACACCACTTAGCGCCAGTTTCCACCGCTTAATGTTAGCCTGGTGGCGCTCGGGCCCCCTCTCAAACCTTTGGCACTTTGACGACTTTTTGAAATTTAAGCACTTGCATGATTCTAAAGGCGTCAAACATGGGTACTTGCTTCAAATTGATCTTTTATTGTCTCAAAACATGTTCCATTGAGTTCTTGCTTATTTTTCTTCACTAAAATTACTTCCTATTCATTTCTTTCACACATTCAAACAAAGAAATTAAAGGTAAAAACAAGAATATACTAATTAAAACACAAGAAAACATGAAAACACACAAAACTTAGGGATAAAACAAGATAAAAGCTATGAAGGAGTTGATTCATTCACCAAAAATACACACAAAAACACATAAAATCAATCGTTACAGTAATGTGATTTGTGGCTCTTCTGTCAAGAACCCAAGAGCAAGGAGAAGAAGATGGATTTAGACTAGCAAAAGATGTACTTGTGTGTGCTACAAATGTAATGGAACTAGAAGGTTGTTTATCCTTATACTATTTGAGAAATTTACTAAAAATAACAAAGTCATCAATGATATCGAATAAAGGAGGATCCCTAGTAGGTGATTGTGAGGGAGAAGCAGTATGAACAATAGCAACAAATATGGGAGGTTGTTCCATATAAATTTCTTCTTACAAATGTTAAAGAAAAGAATGGATTGTTGATATCTAGTGGATAAAGAGGTCATCATTGAAGAGCCATCACAACCATAATAGATTAAGAAAAGTTATCTTTCCCATGGGAGAAAAAACATATATGGACAGGTCAAACGCAATGGTGACAAAAAGGAGGTCATAAGAGACAACGAAGGAAGAAGTCATGGATGAACAGGAGAGAGAAAGTTTAAAAATCCAAGATTCTCCAATCAAGGCACTGGGAAAGGAAAAAGAGCAACCTTGATGCTCTGAATAATTTTCTAAGAGGAGACGGGACGTGCGACCATGCACGACGAACCTAAAAGAGGAAAAGTAGCGACCTAAACTCTTTAAATCGCCAAATAAGAGGAGATGAGACGTGTCACCACTCACGACGAAAAAGGAGCAGATCCACAACTTCAAAAGACATTGAGAACACGTAAGAGCTCCGATAAAGGCATTGTTGATGGCATGATGGTCGCCTGACTGAGACGATCAAAACCGTGTGATCATCGGTCAAAATTAAAACTCCGGTAGTGGCAACGATAGACGATGGCGTCGCCATCGTCAGCGACATGTGCAGTGGGAGAGACGACATCATTTTTTTTTCTCAAAAGAACCTGGTTCTAATACCATGTTGAATATAATGAAATATGTTTGAGATTATTCTCCCTTATGTTGAATATACACATAGGGTCTTCTATTTATAATAGAAAAAATATGGACTAAGCCCAAAATACAAATAAGAAATAATAATAAACTAATTAAAGATAAAAAATAAAATAAAAAGATAAAAATAATATATCTAAGAGGATCAATCGAATCTTTAAGTTATTTTAAAAAACAAAATACATATATTGTTGGAAGAAGATTGGATGTAAACTCTTAAGAGTTAAACTAGAATAAATCTTGTGTAGATATTTTTCATTGATCTTGCCTTTTACCTTATTAAATCTTCAAAGTGTTAAAAGATTAATTGAAAATAATCTTATACACGAGAAATTAAAAAAAAAATAAAGAATTTTTAAACCAATTCATCTCTTCTTCATTGATATATATTGTTGTGACAATCTAACATCGTTGATTATATGTCCTATTCATGGATCACATTGTTATTGATTCATAAATTTTTTGAGGTAGTTTGTATTTATTTTGAAGTTAAATGAAAATTAAATATAATAAAATATGTTACACATAAAAGTATTCTTTGTAATAAGATTTAAATATATATATATATATATATATATATATATATAATATTTTATTCATTGTTAATATAAGTTGATCTCAAAAATTCTAATCACTAAGTGTTAATTTAAATTGTAATAAAGTTAAATTTATTAAATATTAATTTGATATTAGTGATTATGATTTTGTTTCTTATAAAATAAATACTAGCAAAGTAAATTAAGTTATAAGAATTATAAAATTATATTCAAATTTTAATTCTTCGTAGTTTTGTGAAATTTTATTAATAAAAAATTTGAACATTATTTGCAGTATTATAAATCAATTACTTACTAATTAATTACTATTCTATTTTAATTCATACTCCTTTTATTGAAATTAAATTAATAATATTTATGCAATCTTTTATATTATTCAAATAATTTATTTTCTTCTAAGTTAATCAAATTTATTAAAAGAAATTTACTTTAAATATTTTTCACATTTTCTTCTTCAATCCAAACAATTTCACCTAACATACATTTTCTTTCTTCTTTTATTTTCCTGACAAAGTATCGGTTGTCAAAACAAGCATTTATTTGTGTTTGATGGAGAAAGAAATGGGTAACGTAAGAAAATGAACAACTATTTTTTTAGAAAACAAATCATTAATTAACATTCTTGATTTATGATAAGTAACCTTAAAAAACAGATAAAAAGGATTGGCGAGGAATGATATTTACTAATAATGAAAGGCATATATCATTGGTTTAGTTGAGTTTATTGAATTTAAAATCTTAAAATTGATATCTAAATTAATTATAATTGAATCTGTTTGGTTTGGTTCAGACTAAATTGGATTATTTACGGTAAGAAACTGTCGGTCTTTATTTGTTCGAACAGCACAGTATCATGTGGACATATCATCAATGGGGTAATTATGATTAAATTAATATAATGGTTAAAATACATTAGCATAACAACTTGTTTGTTTCTCATGCAAAAAGACAGGAGGAAGTGCCAATTATGTTCTACTGAACTATCAATAATACAGAAATTTAGATTTATGTTTCTCATGCAAAAAATGTCTTTGAGGATGTAACTCTTGTGCCAGAATTTAACTATCTTTTGATCACTTCAAAAGTGAAAGAAGTTATACAATCTCTCTCTCTCTTTAAGGGAGGTTCAAAACATACATAAATTTTCATATTAGTAAGATATTCTTCATTTGAATCAAATTCTCACAAAATTACTTTTGGTATCAGTCCAAAAAATCTTTTACCAATAAAAGTATCTTATGTATATATAAACTCATGTTCATCTTTTATTTTATCTGATGTAAGACTTTGTTTATACTCAACAAAATAAAGATTAATTACATATAAACAAGCTTGAAAAAGCTTCTACTAGTGCTCATTCCATTCCAACAATTTAGGAGTAGAAAGAGGTAGTGGTAGAGGTAGAGGTAGAGGAAGAGGAAGACAGAGGGAAAAATTATATTGTTACAGTCAAGAAAGAATTATCCAAATGAGTTGTAGCAGATTGCTCCCAATGAACACTAGTAAAAAATAGGGTTTATATAACGCTCATTATGCCACGGTTCACTAGAAACCGCAGCATAATGGTGCGCGGTGGCAGTTTTGTAAATAAATCGAACATATATGCCGTGGTTCCCCTCTTAACCGCAGCATATACCCCAGTCAACCATCACCTTTGACGCCACATCAGGAAAAAAAATTAAATAACAGGTGAATAGGCCACGGTTGCTCAGAGAACCGAAGCCTATTCCTCTGCCAATTTACTACAGGTGCTGCATTTGGGGAATGCCAGAAGCTACCATGGGGAATAGGCCGCGGTTGCTCAGAGAACCGCGGCCTATTCCCCCTGCTACCTACTGACATTCCCCATCAGTCAGCACCTACAGTAAATTGGCAGGGGAATAGGCCGCGGTTCTCTGAGCAACCGCGGCCTATTCCCTTGTTATTTATTGTAGGGACTGACTGATGGGGAATGTCAGTAGGTAGCAGGGGGAATAGGCCGCGGTTCTCTGAGCAACCGCGGCCTATTCCCCCTGGTAGCTTCTGATATTCCCCAAAAGGTAGTTGGGAATGCAGTTGGGGGATTCAGAATGTCGGGGAATAGGCCGCGGTTCTCAGGTCAACCGCGGCATATGGTTTAAATAAAATTTCAAAAATGCCATTATGGTTTATTTTTTTCTGATGCATAGGCCGCGGTTAACTATAGAACCGCAACATATTCCCCTTTATGACCGCGGTTAAGTGTAGAACCGCGGCATATACCCTTCTGAAGGTTAAAAAAACAAACTTCACGAACAGTGTCGTCTCCTACATCGCGAAACAGTTTCAGAAAACGCTGCTGCCTGCTTCTCCGTCGACGACGCACCTGATTTGCTTCCATTTTCCATCGTTTTCCACCGATTAAACTCAAATTCGTTCGGTTCATTTGTCATTTTCAACGTTGGGGAAGCTCTCCTCTGCCTCCACGCGATTCCGCTGTTGCCGCGCCATCTCCGTCGCCGTCTTTGCCCTCTACTGTCGCGTCCTTTGCAGTCCGTCCGTCGCGCCCTCTGCCGTCGCGCCACCTCTGCTGCCCCGGGTACATTCCATTTTCTTCTCTGATGAAATTTTTGTGCTATATTGAAATGCTAGGTTTGAATATGTTGTTGTGGCTTTGGTCGTTTTTGTCAAATTTGTTGTGGTTTTGGTGGTTCGTATGTAATTATTTGTGATAGAATATTTGAATTGATCATTTCAATGATTAAAGTTAGATGTATGATTGTATGACTGAATTGATTGTATAATTTTAATTTTGTAAAATTTAGGAATGGATCGAAATTGGATTAATTTACCACGTATTAGTGCTGAGTACGAGAGAGGTGTAGAGGAATTTATATAATTTGCGCAACGTAATTAGGGGAGAAGTGACGATGAAGTGAAGTTTAGATGTCCTTGTGTGAACTGTTTGAATGGGAGAAAGTTGAACGCAACTCAAATTAGAGAACATCTTATCTGTGATGGTTTCCTAAGATACTATACAACATGGATATGGCACGGCGAAGAAATGCACTTTCCGAGTGACTCGCAAACTGAAAATGTTACTGATTCCACCATGGAAGAAGATCAACCAGATGAAGACAAATTAGAGGACATGATCCGCGATGTTGGCGCAGAAAATTTTGCCAAAGCTCATGTGTATGAGACGATGTCGACTGATGCGGAAACATCTTTGTATGTCGGTTCAACTAAGTTCACATGTTTGTCAGCTGTGTTAAGGCTCATGAATTTGAAGGCGAGCAATGGATGGACTGATAAGAGTTTTACAAAATTGTTGACGTTGTTGAATGAAATGCTGCCAGATGGAAATACACTACCTACTCGTAATTATGATGCGAAGAAAATTCTTTGTCCAATGGGTATGGAGTATAAAAGGATACATGCTTGTCCGAATGACATTTTATATAGGAAAGAGTTTGAATTTTTGACAAAGTGTCCAAAATGTGGGTTATCACGATACAAGTCAAAAAACAATAGTGAAGATAATGGTCAGATAGAAAAAAATGGATCTGCTTTGAAGGTAGTTTGGTACCTTCCAATAGTGCCCAGACTTAAGCGTTTGTTTGTGAATCCCAAAGATGTTAAAAACCTTAGATCGCATGCAGATGAAAGAAAAATTGACGGGCTGCTTCGTCATCCAGCTGATTCAAAGCAATAGAAAATATTGATCAACAATTCCCCGAATTTGGTAAAGAGTGTAGAAATCTTAGGCTTGGTTTAGCCACTGATGGAATGAACCCATTTGGTAATATGAGTACCAATCACAGTTGTTGGCCAGTTATATTGATAATTTACAACTTATCTCCTGCATTATACATGAAGAGGAAGTACATGATGTTGTCTATGATGATATCTGGTCCAAAGCAGCCTGGAAATGACATAGATGTTTATCTAAGCCCACTAGTTGAAGACTTGAAGTTGTTGTGGATTGATGGGGTTGAAATATTTGATGCATTCGCTTCTGAGACTTTTCTGATGCGTGCAATGTTATTTTGCACCATTAATGACTTTCCAACTTATGGTAATTTGTCAGGATACAGTGTCAAGGGTCATAAAGCATGTCCTATCTGTGAAGAAAACACTGCAGCTCATCAACTAAAACATGGAAGAAAGACGGTGTATCTGCGTCATCGGAGATTTCTAAAATGTAATCATCCATATCGAAGGTTAAAAAAAGCATTCAATGGAGATCAAGAGAGGGACGAAGCACCAAATCCACTTACTGGCCTTCAAGTTCTTGAAAAAGTTAATAAAATACATAATGTATTTGGCAAAACATCCAAGAAGTCATCTGTAACGACCCCTTGGAAGAAGAAATCAATATTCTTTGATCTTCCATATTGGTCAAAGTTAGATGTTCGACATTGCATAGATGTGATGCATGTAGAAAAGAATGTATGTGATAGCTTGATTGGTACACTACTCAACATTCAGGGAAAGACAAAAGATGGAGTGAATGCTCGTTTGGATTTGGTTGACATGAATATCCGAGAAGAGTTGGCACCCAAGGAGATTGGTAAACGTACTTATTTGCCCCCTGCATGTTACACAATGTCTAGACAAGAGAAGATAAGTTTTTGTCTTTGTTTAAAGAGTATCAAAGTACCACAAGGATACTCTTCAAATATGAAGAGTTTAGTGTCACTACAAGACTTAAAGCTTGTTGGCATGAAGTCTCACGATTGCCACGTCTTAATGCAACAATTGTTACCGGTGGCTATTCGTGGAATTTTGCCCAAAAATGTTAGGCAAACCATAAACAGGTTGTGTTCATTTTTCTCGTCAATATGTAGTAAAGTCATCGATCCTACAAAGTTAGATGAACTTCAAGGCGAGATTGTTATCATATTGTGTCAACAAGAGATGTTTTTCCCTCCATCTCTTTTTGACATCATGGTACATTTACTTGTTCATTTGGTTAGAGAAATCAAGTTGTGCGGACCGGTATACTTAAGATGGATGTATCCTATTGAGCGTTATATGAAGATTTTGAAAGGGTACGTTAAAAGTCCATATCGTCCTGAAGGTTCGATGATTGAAAGGTATATTGCTGAAGAAAGTATTGAGTTTTGTTCAGATTACATGACATCAACGAATCCAATAGGAGTTCCTCGCACATCATGGTTGAATAAATTTTCTACAAGTAAAAGCATCCGAGGTGTGAATTTGGTGACAAAAGATCGTGATGAATTGTTGCAAGCGCATCTTTATATATTGAACAACACAGATGAGGTGATCCCTTTTTTGGAAACACACAAAGCCATTGTTAAGAATAAAATCCAAGACAATCAGAGAAATGACAGTTGATGGAGCATAACAAAACATTTATGTCTTGGTTCAAATCTGAAATTGACAAAGAGCCACATTCTTCTCAAACTTTATTGTGGCTTGCAAATGGTTTGAAGTTTGATGTCGTGTGTTGTACAGGTTATGAAGTCAATAATTGCACATTTTATATGAAGACTTTGGATGATAAAAGCACAGTACAAAATAGTGGAGTTAGTTTAGAAGCTGAGTCGCTTCAATTTTCCACATCAAAAGATCAATCTCCTGTACTTGGATCAATGAGATATTATGGTATAATAGAAGAAATATGGGAGGTTGATTACTCCAAGTGTTTTGTTCCATTATTCAAATGTAAGTGGTTTGACAATAAGAGTGGTGTGAAAATAGATGAATCGGGTATGACACTAGTTGATTTTCGAAAGGTGGGTTACCGAGACGAACCGTTTATCATGGTTCATCAAGCATCTCAGGTGTTTTATGTCAAAGATCCTGCGTCTGACCATTGGTATGTCGCTCTTCAAGGCAAAAAAGAAATTGAAGTTAACGAAGAGAATCTAATTAATATTCATATTGCTGACAACCATTCATTGCAAACTACAACAAATTTGGATGACCAATCTCTAGTTGACGACGATGTACATGCAATTCGGTCAGATCATGATGAGGGAATATACATATGATGAATTCATATCTTTATGTATGAATTTTCAATTTCTGTATAAGTATTTTATTAATATCACATAAGTTTTCCTTTTATATATTTCATATGATTACTATTACATGTTTTGTTAAATTTATGATATTACATAAGTCTTTTATTAATATTTCATGTTACTATTTATTTTGACAGATATATGGCTGATCATCCACATTCTTCAGGGGATGAGGCTCCCCCTACCAGATCCACTAGAGGACCCACCAGGATGAAACAACTTTTAATGAGAAAGAATAGTGGTGAAAGAACTCCAGTGAATGTGAACGTGATCACGGGAATGGCAGTTGGCCCCTATGCAGATGATTTCCGATCATACCTTGGAGTAGTGGCACGTGATAGGATTAGTATTCTCACTCCATCTTTTGATCATGTGTCCGAGGTTGATCGGAACATTATATGGAACGATATATTGGTAAGTTAGTTAATATCATTTGAATTAAAATTTGTTTATGTTGATAATTTTGTATTGATACAACTTTATTATGTTTATTTCAGCTGACATTTGACATTCCAAATGTCGCAACACTTAGAAATAAGTGTTTGTCAACTGTTGCTGAAAACTTCAGAAACTTTAAAAGTAAGTTGACATCAAGATATATCTTTGGACACCTTAAACATAAGTCTCCATGTAGTACATATAAGTCCATTGATGAGGAGACTTGGCGGCTTTTTAAAGAGAGTCGGATGACAGAGGAATGACAGGTTAATATAGTTGATATTATTCAATTCCTCATTAACAAATATATATCATATGAACTAATTAATTCATGTGTATGTGATAGACAATTAGAAGCAAAGCACAAGGAACAAGTGCCCATAACAAAAACCCCCACCTATTATCTCGTGGTGGGTATAGGAAGCTTGAGGAGAAAATCCTCAAGCAAAAGGCAGATGCTAGACCACCATCTCAGGGTGGTAGCCCCCCTCAGCCTCCTTCTCCACCTTCTAGACATGAAAAATGGAAGTTGGCTCGTATGAGACCATCGGGCGCCTACTCTTCCGACACTGCACGAGAAATTTCCGAAAGAATTGTAAGTTATCATTGTTCCTAAAATAATAATAATTGTAATTATTCATACTACATTGAACTTTTTAAAGAATAATGATGTTTTGTAATGTTACAGGACTCCTTGGTTGAGCAGAGCTCCCAAGGTCAATTCACTCCAGAGGGTCGCCAGGATATTCTTGCTGCTGCGATTGGACGACCTGAGCACCCTGAACGTGTACGTGTTGCAGGTCCTGGAGTAGGAATTAAAGATTATTTTGGGAGCTCTTCTCGTCAGCCTTCATATGCATACAACGAAGCACAAAGAGAAAGGATGACACAAGAGATCACAAAAAAGGTCTGAGCTGACCTTACGACCGAGATCACAAACAAGGTTAGATCAAAGCTTAGGGCTGAATTGTACAGTGAGTTCAGCTCCATGTTCGAGCAGCGGTTTGAGACCTATGGTATGCACCTGGTGCCACCTCCTGTACAGGAACAGGAACATGTTGTGCCTCTCACAGGTAAACTTAATAAACATTTATGTGCAATTATTTCTATCTTTTGTATAATCTGACATTTATTCTGACAGGGAGAAGCGGGAAAGGAAGTTGTTTCGCATCAGCCGTCCCAGGGGATGACATGGACGATGCTAGTCCATGTCTGCTATATATTTTAGATGATACTGAGATGGTCCTAGTAGCTCATGGAACACAATTTAAGTCAGCGACTGTTGTTCATGGTATGCAGCTATCAGAGGATGAGGTGAAGGTCTCAGTGGATGAAATGATCATACCAGATGCCTCAGTTCCTCTGGCCACAGATGAGATTTTCACTGTGGAACAAGCATTCAAGTCATTTATCACTTGACCTAAACATTTGGTTGGTTCAGTTTCTGAACCCCCGGTATGAAATTCTTCTTTGCACTTCTCAATTTTAAAGGTTATTGATGTCAAAACTTATACTATTTTTTCATGTAACAACAGACGCAAGCACAGGAGAAGATTCCTCTATCTGAGGATGATCCTCTTGCTTTATTGCATCTACTAGCTGACATCCTTGAAGATAAACCTTTGGAGGTTGAGTATGATGCTAATGTATTTGGGATAGGCTTTGAGGTTCCAATATACCTTCATAGCCAAGATGTCAGAGAGCTTGCGTCGGAAACACAAGAGTTGAATATTTCAATTATTTAGCTATGGATGATGTAAGTTTATGAGCAATAATTTATATATAAAATTGATTTATATATCAAGTATCCTTATATCAAAGTTAATTTTTGATTTCAGGTATATGTTTGGGGTCAGTAACAAGTTGGGGCATTCTGATGATTATGGATTCATTGATCCCCAATCCATTCATGAATCAAATGATTTTGATACGATCAACACACATATGATGAGTTGTTTTGCAAGCGGCAAGAAAATATACTTTTTGCCTTATATATCCGGGTAAGTGAACTTTGTTAACATAATAAAGTTCCATATGTGATTTTAATATATAATAGTTAAGTTATTATGAATTTCAGGCGCCATTGGCAGCTTCTTGTTATGTCTATGCAAGAGAACTATGCTTTGTGGTTCTGCTCATTCCACAGACCTCCTCCCACACAACTCAGACGAGCAATTGATTGGTAAGAACCTCAATGTTTGGACTTTCTTTGTTATATAAATGAATGCTAAAACAACTTCTTGTTATATATAGTTCTATACCAGAAAGTATGATGATTGTTGGGAAATCAATTACTAACAGTAGAAAGATTGCTTGGATTTCTCTCAAGGTTTGACATATGCTAAAGCCATACTTTCTTATAGTTGTTTTATTTTAATGTTATTCACTAACTATTTACAACTGTGATCATATATTGTAGTGTAACAGACAGACTGGATCATATAAGTGTGATTATTATGTAATGTATTGGATGACCCACTTTGTTCGTTCCCATATCACAAGAGGCTGGGAAACGGTAACATTTAACTTTAACAAATTTTGATTTTTTCCAAAAGTTAGAATTCATATACACTAATTAATATCAATTGTCTTGTGCAGAGGTTCAAGGCTACTACACCAGTTCCCGAGAAGCCACTATCATTCATCAGGAAAGCTGCTGCAAAGTATATAGTTAGATTATATAATAGTTCTTAGTTACTAGATTTAAACATCACATTTGATTAGATTGTATTTTGTTAGACTTTGTACTTATGTGATGTTGAAATACATTTGAACATGTGTTTGATCTGTTGAAATTGAATCTGTATACATGTTTTGATTTGTAGGTCTGTTTTTGTGGTATTGGATATCACAAAAATAAACTTGCTATTTTAAAAAAAAGCAGGGGAATATGTCGCGGTTGTTACCACAACCGCGGTAGAAAGTAGAGTATATGTCGCGGTTGTTACCACAACCGCGGTAGAAAGTTCCACGTTTTTATTTAATTTTTTTTTTAAATTAGACTTTTGGCCGCAATTGTGGTACGAGCCGCGGTCTATTCCTATCTTTTTACCGCGGTTCCAACCGCGGCATATAATGCTAGGATTTTGGATTTTTTTTAAAAAAATAAAACACAGGTTTAGGCCGCGGGTGTGATAGGAACCGCAGTCTATTCTCCAGACTTTGTACCGCGGTTACAACCACGGCATAAAATCCCAAACTTTTTACCGCGGCTGAATATGCCGCGGTTCGAGAATCGCGGCCAAAGGGCGAAAACAACCGTTGTCGTTTCCCCTGACTGCACTAGTGGAAGATGGAAAGCATTCAATTCTGTTTAAGGGCCAAAGCACAAGCCTTGTGTGTTTTTGTTATATGGTTGCTAAAAAAAGGGTATTCTATATTAATTTTCTTCATATGCGTAGCTTGAACGGTATGAATAGTGACAGCATGAGAGACTCCAACTTCAAGTTAGTTTGTAGGGTTCTTAGAAAAAGTGTTGATAGTTAGGTGGAGTGTGCAAACAAACAATTAATAATTCTTAACCTATTGGTTAAGGTCATTGTTAAAATAGTTACAATTTATTGATGGTTAATAAAAATATTAATTGATAATAAAACAGGTTTAAAGGTAAACTCATTTTAATATTTACAAATATACGTTTGACAGAAAGACCAGATAACTAATTGTGAGTAATTACTTTTTATTAAATATTATTACTATTATTAGTATAAATATAGGGTTGAACAAAGAGAAGAAAAAGTGAACAACTCAATGTGAACAGTGGAAAATCATCACGAAGTTCATCCCGTGTTCAGAACAATTTTGAATGTTCTGAGTAAGGATTTGAACCCTAATCTGAAATAGTGTTTTTTATGTGGAGAAACTTCTGTCCTTCTTCCAGTGTGACATTCATTATGCAGATCACAAACACAAAAAAGCACTGCAATCATCGAGCTTCAATTTTGTTCTGCAAATGATTTGGAGTTAAACATAATGAATATGAAATATCTGAGGAAAACAAAGCTCCTTTTCTTCTTTCTTCTCTGGCTTCAATGGTCTCAGTGCAACCTTAACTGCAGAATCCGAAACTCTCTTCACATTCTGCAGACATAGAAAAAGAGCTTTTTCATTGCATTTGCCAATTTGATTGACAGACCTGTAAATTAAATGGAAAACTTAAAAGTGTAAGAAAATAGATCTACCAAATGGTTAAAAATGTAAATTTTAAATCAAACTTAATATCATAAAATCGAATTATATAAAATATACCATGGTTTTATAGTAGTTTGATAAATCCAATAAACTATAAATATCCTATAATAAACACAAATTCATAACTCTCTTTTTATATTAAGAGATGTTTTTTAAATCTAATTTAATATTACAAAATTATTATCAAACAATAAAACTAAAATTTATAATTTAATATTATATTAAAAAATAAATTTTAAATTTTATTTTATTTTACTTCTCAGATGAATTTTAAATCTATTTATAAACTTATCTTATTTCGAGTCTAGGAAAAGTTTTGCAACATTAATATTATTTTTTTTATAAGTTAAAATCTGTTTTTTTTATGAACTAATTTGTATGAACTTTCTCAAACAAATTTTTATTTTTTACTT
The DNA here is from genome assembly GCA_036885675.1 of Vigna mungo. Taxonomy (NCBI): domain Eukaryota; kingdom Viridiplantae; phylum Streptophyta; class Magnoliopsida; order Fabales; family Fabaceae; genus Vigna; species Vigna mungo. The sequence continues at coordinate 10,401,035 of CP144690.1, read as the reverse complement.
TTAATTTATACTCGAATTAAATTTAGCTTATGAAAGCAAATTTATTCTTTTATTCATATTTTCTCTTTTAACAAAATTTTATAAAGGAACTCATCCCATAAACTAGGAAAAATAAATTTCGAATGACTAAATTTTTGAATTCGAACGAGATTTTGAATAAAGGGTTTGTTTGTTTCCAATGACGCAACTTTGCAATGGTTGTCCGAAATCCAGGCAACAAATTGCCAAAGATGAAAAAAAAATTATTACACATCCATCTTTTCGACCATACATGCGAAGAAAAACTAGGAAAGTTGTCTTTTTCTAAATTTTCTAAATTAGCATCTAAAATTAGTCTAATTTAAAATTTCAGATTAATTTAGAATCTACAATGCTATTTAGGTTTGAAACTTATGTTTTATGTTTTTTCCTAGAATTTATAAAAATACATTAAGTATCTCTCGATTGTCAGACAAAAAAAATTATAATATCTTATTTGATGACACAAATTTGGGATTAAAAATATTGAAAATAATTTAAGTTTGAGTCTAAATTTTATATTAATATAAATGACAAAAAGAAAAAAATTTATAAATATTGTGTCTTGAGATTTTGGGTTAAAAATGGTATCAATTGTTTACGTGAGTTGGATTAAACACAAACACACATTAGAATATCTCTCTAATCAATCTTTCCTTGAAAAGATAAAAACACTAGCATGGTGTTCGAATAGATAATTCATCTTAGCGGATATCCACAGGTTATAATACTAGCATCCGACCCGTTATAAGCGGGTATTAAAATATCCACTACTCACGGGTTGTGGATAGTAAATATTTGCGAATATCAACTATCCGTTGCGGATTTTATTCGCAAATATCCACATAAGTGAAATTTTTTGTCATCCCTAAAGTAAATGTCATTATACACTTGATGAGACATATACCATATGAAAAAGACCAACCTTGATAGAAAATTGTTGGAAATAATCTAAACTTAAGTGTAACTCTCACGTAGGATAAAAATTAGAAACTAAAATACTATATAAAAAAAACTCATAAACCTAATGTTTCGATGTTTTCAGTTAAAAGTAGTGTTAATGTGAGTTGAACTGAAATCACATACCTAATATCACCCTAATGAAATTCCTCTAAAAAAAATCTCAAAAAATACAAAAACCATATATAGATGTTATTGTTTGGACGAAAGACTAGAACTTTAAATAATTTGAAGTTCATATGAAAAAGCACATGTTTTCAAGATTATTCATGAGGCAAACAAAGATACATATATAAAAATGATATCGATCATAGGTGTATTAGTATTATCATGGATCACACTAGCTAACATTTAGGAGATATAAGGTTGGTTTTGAAGGAAAAAGAGGCTATAGATTCAACTTTCTCCATTAACATTTTGAAGATATAAGTTTAATTAGTTTGAAAAGTTTGGAAGAGAGGATGAAAGAGGTTGAGTTTAACTTCTCCACTAACAAAAACTAACAACTAACATTTACTGGTAAAGAAACAAGCTAAAATTATTAAATTAATAAAAAAATTATAAACATTTAAAGGAAGAATTGAACCACGTCAAGAATAATAAATGGAAAGAAATAAAACAAGAACAGGAATACAAACATTAAATGTAGAATTGGATGTTAATCAACACTAAGGTGAATTTTGAAATTTAAATTAGAGTAGCTTGTTAAAAAAATGACTTTATAATTGAATTTCGAACATTAAATAATTTGTAAATCCTTTTTTAAAAAAATATTGAGTTTTAACTTTAAACTCTTTTGGAAAATCCGAGTAAAAAAATACCAAGAAAATCTTCACCATTTATTCAATTAAAACTAAATTGAAATACACAAAAAAGAATTAAATTGGTTTAAAAAGAGCATTTGAGAAAAATCAACTTAATTTCTATATTAGTTTAATTTTTAAAAACTGGATTGTACATTTTGAACTAAATTTAACTATAAATTACGAAATTAAAATATATGCTGTAAAATGAAAGATACTTTGCTAATAATTAAAATATGATAATCAACAAATATATTTTTACAAATTAAAACTCCATGGTCATGTAATAAATTAATAAAGAAGCTAGTTTCTAATGCCATGTAATCAAACACTCGTGTGATAACATCCCTCCCACTAATATGCTCTCTGCCGACAATCTTGAATGTCTTAAGCAAAGAAAAAAATATCTACTAATAACTAAATGCCACAATAACTAACAACCCGAAAACATGTCTCTTAATTCGGTGATATCATTGTTACAGCAAGTTTATTATTTAAACCATTTTAATTATACAAAACAAAATTGCCAATTTATAATATATATTATGTTATGGCATGTGGGTGTGCGAAGGGATCCACTCCTCACACCGTGGTAGGTTTGTAAGGTGAGGTTTGTACCCCACTTAGAAGAGGGTTTTAAGCCTAACTCAACCAAACAAAACCAGCTTGTAAGGTGAGGTCTGCATCTCACTTATATATTATAAATTGGTTTTATCTCTAGTCGATGTGAGACTTCTAATAGTAATAGTTGAACAAGATAAACCTAAACGAAAACTTCACCCACATAAAGTATATTGCTTTGAAATGAAGTTATATATATATATATATATATATATATATATGTATATGTAGATATAAAATATGAAGAAGCTTGTTTCTAAGTTTTGATTTTATTGACCTCAACCACTTTGCTAAGTAGAAAGAGACTTTTGCATTGCTTGGAGTATTCCACAGAAAAAAGTGTTCAACGCGTGGTTGAGAAGGCAAAATTTAAAGCAATTAATGGATTTTCATTAGATCTACCCATGTCTATAAAATACATTAAAATTGACATCTAGTCTTCGGGGATATTTTATAATTTTCAAGAGATCATTTTTCCAATGGCAACTGCCTCTTTGAGATTCAAAAATGAATTTTTTTAACTTTTTTAAAAAGAAAAACATAAGGAATAATTTAAATAATTAATGAAGACTCCAAAGTATATACATACTAGCTCCTGTCCCCTTCCCACAGCCACATGCCAGAACACAACATATTTAATTAACATATATTGATTCTTCCTCTTTGGAATAGCGCATTTTAAAGAACAACCATGACAACATGTATATGTTTTTATCCAGAAATTAATTGTTGAACATTCATGGCAAAAGAAAAGTATCAATACATATTCATCTGTCTATTGTTCTCGATTGACAATGGCAAATAAAATTTCATGTATGTTTAGTTTAAGTTTATTGATTTTCTAAACCTTGTAATTTCTGTAGCATATGAGTTTTACTGAAACTCGTGTAAAAATTATTTTAATTATTTATTGATTGTTCCGAAATGTTAAATATTCTGCATTCAAAAGATTTGACTGCATTACTGAACTTAAACCTGCAGCAGTTAGCTTTGCTGGTACGTAGTTTTGACCAGTTATCGTAGTTTAATTTTTTACCATAAAATTGGTAACTTATTAGAAGAAAATTGGACCCACACGTTACTTCGTACGCCCATCATCTACTTTATGTCATTCATGACAAAAATGCAAGCAAACACAAACCGACACAGACCCATGATTAAACTATATATAAACTCAGTAATTCAAGTCTTTGTGAGGAAAACTATGTAACAAGTTGTGCCCTGACCCCAATAATTGAACTTTTCGGTAGCTCACTATATATCTATAGAAATTGATTTATATATATAAACTATTCACTTCTTTGTATATATAACCCGATTTAAAAATTATGCATGGTTAATTTTTTAATCATACTCTGTTATCATTTAAGAGATTTTTCAATTAATCATTGAATCAGTTTTCAAAATTATAGTGATATATAAAGTTTTAATTATTAGTTCAATCTCTGTAAACATTGCCAAGTAATGTGAGAGACAATAGCTCGTCTGTGTCCCTCATAATGCATGCATATCTACGGTCACTACCAGCACTCTGGGCTGAATTTTACTGAAAATTTACGCTGCAATAACATTATAGCTAAGGATTTTTAATTTTTCTCAGTTATTTAAGGATTCGCGTGGTGCACGAATGGTTTTTATTGGATGGTGACTTTTCTTCAATTTGTTCATATGTGATCTACTCGTATAGTATTCGTAAAAATAATTGTTGTATTAAGTAGCAGAATATGTAGTCTATTGGCGTTGTCTTCACATATGTTTTATTAGACATCGATCACTTCTGAAATGTAATTCTTCTAAAAATTAATTTGTAAAGCGAAGTCTTAATCTATCTATATATTCTAAATTGGTTTTCCATGTATGATTTCCAACCTATAATGATGTGACTATGATCTAATAGAGCAAAAAGGTGATACATGAGAGAAAAAACTTACAGTAACATTTGTTGTATTGAAATTAATCTGCTATCACAACCTCATAGAATCGAGGATTCGGTAGTTAATTAACATAAACCTTATTTGTTTAAGATTGGAAGCGTAGTGCAGTAAAATTATTTAACTATTTAATGAGTATGGTGGTGGTGATCTGGTATAGGCCATTGAAACCCAACATAAAGGGACTGCTACATACAAGTCTAAAATCAAAAGTTAGAAATCAGAACACCTACACAATGTAAGCAGGTTAAAGATATATGATGCACTTCATTACTATAAAAATCAGTTTGGCACATACAATCTATCCAACTAGATACGTTTATTGACACCAAGCATAGACAGTAAAACAGCTACAACATGTCACAGAAAATCTCCAAGAAGTACCTTCTTGAATATCGATGAATAGCACCCTCGCGACCTGGCATTACCAAAGCAAAAACTGGAGCTAGTCACCTCATACATGTCTTCATCTTCTACACCCTTCCTCGGGTGTATCATTGGAGAAGATGGCACGGAATATGATGTGGGCCGTGGCGAGGAGAACGACAGAGATGACGATGATGAAGAAGAAGACGGGGAAGAAGAAGAATAAGACCAAATGTTTTGAGATCCAGTTTGTGAAGGAGCACCATCTTTTCTAGTAGGACGTTTGGGAAATAGAGTTTGCAAAAAGCTAGATTTTGGCGAGTTCTTGTTCTTGATGACCTTGGGAGTGGCCTTTCCGGTAGCATTTTGGAAATAAGAGGGTGGTGGTGTGAGGGGAGGGAGAGAGTTTTCTTTGAATCTAACCTTTGGGGTACCTGGTTGAGATTCCCACACAAAGGGAACTGAGGAAGATTCAACATGGTAAGCTTCATTGGAGAGATTGGAGAAATCCCTGGCTGGCTTATCATGATCAAGGAACATCACCATGTCCTTCTCTTTCCTATGAGGCCTTTGTACAACAATGTTAGAAGGCCTTTGGAGAGTGGTATTAGAAAGCTTTGACATGGTAATCAGTTACGATGTAGGTGTGGCTGAATAGTGTGTGTGTGTGTGAGCGTATGTTATGTATATATGAGTAAGTGTTGAAGATGGGAAAGTGAAAAAGAGACATGTTCAAAGGGTTTTGGTGATGTGAGGGAGTAGTTTAAGACTTTTTTTTTATGTTAAAAATGGGAATCTATAGCCATGAGATTGGCGATTGGTAGTGGGTGGCTAAGTGGTTTCCACATTCCAGTGGAATTTGCGATGGTTGAATATATTAGAAAAGAAAGTGAAGTCAACTATATACAATTGTGGCAGGTTTGTTAATGGCGCTTAGTTCACGTAAAGATAATAAAATGCCTCTTTAATGATTATTTGCTCATAGATTTATAGTTCCTAGGATCGACTCAGATCAATTTCATTTCTTTAATATTCTGTCAAACATTATGAACAAAGGATGAAGTGGAATACAAGGCTCTAATCATCCCACTATTTTTTTTTTTTCCTTTTCAATCTCATCATATTTACTGATTTTGACCATCTTCTCCACAGTTTTGCTTGACTACAATACTGTCGTGCCAGAAACCCTAGAACAACACAATCAAAGCCTGAAAATTGCTGAGATATTGTACGACAGAGAAGACAATATCAATGAAAATTCAGCATACATAAAAAATTAAACAGACCTCCAATCCAAGACAAAAAATTCTAACAAAAATACTTACTTTAAGACAATAATTTTATATGATATATGTATTTTCAAGTATAAAATAACTTATACTCTCATCTAAGAAAATTGTATATAATTATCTTAGTTTGATACAGTAGGTAATCGTAAATGACAATGTAAAACAGTTTTGCATTATCATCTGTATATAGCCATCAAATCACATGTTTCCAAAATGATCCATTTGTTTTAGTTGGTGCGATGTTTTTCTTAATGTGAGTTAGTTGAATATAATATGAATAAGGAAGAATGATTATGAGAAACTTTTCTTCAAGAAACAAAAGTGTCGGGATATAGCTTTTCAATTAAAAAGGCTATAAGAAAAAAACCTATTTTCTATCTAAAAAGCAGATAGTTTAACTAATCATCTATTAATATTTTCAGGATATATATATCTCTGAGATAAACGTGTCGATTTAACATCTTAACAAATAGAGTGAATAATTCAATATCTTAACAACCGAGTTAATTGATTTACATTGTACAAAACATATTCTAAAAGTCTTGCTAATATGCTTAAAAAAAGAACTAGTCAGATCACAGTTCTAAGAAGTTCTTCCTTTTAGTTGTAACAACGTCTTCTGAATTAGTCTTGCAATAAATCTTACACAACCAATGGTTAAAAAAACATCCCTTCCCAATGGGGTTATTGGATGTTTATTATTGCATTACGAAATTCAATGTTATTGTTTGAATAGAAAATGATCTTAACCATCCATATCGAGAACAAGGCCAAGACAAGCAAAGAAAAACATGGCGTAAGGCAATACCAACCCTAATTAATGAATGGAAGAAAGATGAAGAAGGACACGTGCTGCTCCTTCTCGAACCACGTGCCTTGTCAGTTCTCCTTTACTCTAATTGTTTTGGTCAACTATTCCTTTTCCCTCTCATGCAGGCAAACAAGGAATACTTCGTTCATTCAATTCATTCATTGTTTTTTATTATAGTTTTCGCATAGTCAGAATTAGACAGTGTCTGCATATTAAACTCTGATATGGATGAACCTTATTTAGTATAATATAGCAAAGAAAAATGTGAGTGGTTTATGTTGTGTGAAGACAAGAATTATTGGAAGTGTTACATTGACTAAATATATCGACTAAAGACATCGATTAGAGATAAGATCAATTTATATTATATAAGGTATAAATATAGATTGTACTACTAAATTAGACTTAAAGTCGATTTCTAATAATAAAAAAAAAAGAGTGAACAAAGATGCATGTTACCCACTTCCCAATGGCACTTACCCAACAAACAGCATCAGTTAGGCCATCACAATCACTGTTAGTAGCAATCCTTTTGTAATATTTAATGGAATGCTAACATTTTATTTGGTGAAAGAACAGCAAGACTACAAAAGTGATGAGAAGGCACAAATTGAGACTTGCTAACGGCATCTCATAGTAACTTAAATCTGACTCTCCAATTTTGATCTCATCATCCATATCAGAAAAAGTGCAACTTGTTTATCAATGTCCACTTCTCAAGGGAAAACGACTGGTAGATAGTTTTTCTGTAAGGAACCAACCAAGAAATAAGAATTATACACAACCAATCTTTGGTCTTTTTCTAGATTATTACCAGCTAAGTTTTATGTACGACATCTAAAATAACCTAAGTTGCTGCAATTGTTTAGTTTCCTACTTAAATCTTATGAGATAAACTAAACTTACACTTATTAGAAAATTAGTTTTGGTTGTTGTAAAAATTATTTGTTGACATTTATTGGATCTTCAGATCTGTCATTATAACCAAGATTTTTTTATCAGACTAAGATTTTTTTTATATAAAATTAGGAAATTAATTAATACACAGGTAAGATCAATCAACAAACCCCTAATGTATGACATGAAAAAAAAAGGTCTCTTTTTTTTAAAAGAAAAAACAACAAAATCTGAATTACATTTGTATAAATCAAAATCTTGAGTTGTTAGGAGCTTTTTGGTTCCGAAATTTAATTAATATATTCGAATAAAAACATATAGATTTATAAATTTATAAAATTATAAAATTATAAAATCATAAAATTATAAAATCATAAAATTATAAAATTATAAAATTATATTTTCTTTTGTATTTCATAATTTCCTAAGTTTATAATTATTTACATATTTTTAATTTAATATTTTGTAATTTTAAGAATATTTTTAGTTAAATACAATAAATCTTCAAAGAAAATATTCATCATTGGTCTCTTATAATACATTATTATGTGATGATATTTATGTAAGATAAGATTACTAATGTAATAATATAGTTAATAGAAAAATCTAATTGTAGAGGCTCAATTAAAAAAATAATAAAATTACGAGAACTCAATACATCACAGAAGATTTAAGAGGGATTCAATAAAAAAGTTTTAAATTTATTAGTTACTCAAAACACAATTAAGTGTGTATATATTTGATAATCGTGAATTAATTACAAAGAAGTACACATAAAAATTAGCGTCCAATATTTCTAGCTTGAAAATATCATTAATAAAAACGATGAAAATAAATTAGTTTTTACCATCAAAATTCTATATAAATCATTTAAGATCTGACTTGGTGGTCTTATTAATCATAAAAAATGGTTTAAGTACCGATTTGTTTTAAAGGGTCATTTTAGTTTAGTAGGATATATTGCATATTTTAAGAAAATCATAACTGATCTATTTTTATATAATATTTCTTTTTTAGCACAAAAATTATTTAATAGATAATATTGTATCTTTATTTTTTTATTTAACTTTTTATGGTGGTTATAAAATGTAATATGTTTTTGTAATTGACTTTCGAATGATAGACCAATTGACTGTTGAGCACGTTGACAAACTTTTTGTGGTTGGTCGAGTAGATATGAATCTATTATTAGTCATAGATTCATGAATACTTAAGTTTATTTACATAATCAATTTTTTTTTAATTAAAGTTTTGATATGAAATAAGTTTTTAAACATATAATGTTAGGTTTCTGTAATAAATTAGGTTATATTATACAAAAGGTATGCCTAACCTAAGAAACTATAACAGATTACCTGCCATTTTGCATTAATGCAGAGTTTAACAAAAATTCTATGGAGTTGTTCAGGTTTTGATTTTTATCTATAATTTTAGGAGATTGAAATAATATGATTTTAATGTCTAATCTTCATCAAGTAAATTCTTCTATTTCTTTCATGTATTATACCACCCTAATTACTTTGCATGTGAAGAAAAAATAGGAAAAAAATATACATTTCTTAATCACCAACAAGAGTGTATCTGCTCTACAAGAAAGAAGTTGTGGATCCAATATTTATGGATTTAATGATATAAAAGTTTATCTTTTAGAATGTTTTTGAGTGTTTATTTAAAAATTTAAATAAATAATATTTTATGATTAATTCGGATCAGGTGAAGAAATTAGCAAGATATTGACCTAAAATCTTATTTATATCAATTGATACTAAGCAAATAAGTTTACCCAAGTGGATATAGTGAGGCCTTTGGAGTTTTAACGCGCATCAACCTTCATCTATTATAAGTAGTTCTTATAATAGTAAGGAATAGTAACTGATTATTTATAATACCATTAATATAACAAGACTCAAATAAATTTTATTTAGTTTACCTAAACTTTATTCATATATATATATATATATATATATATATATATATATATATATATATATATATATATATATATATATATATATATATAGATATTGTATAGTACATGACCTAAATCGAGTTGTTATTGGATCGAAGGTCGAGTGGTCTGTATTGGGTCGTGGCATAATCAGCACAATAATGGACCAGTAAGTCAATCAGGCGGGTATGGACCAATAACTCGACAGGTAACCTGCTCGTTTTCTTCAAAAATACGTAAAAGAAGAAAGGTTACCTGCCGAGTTATATCACTGGCCCTATCCTGTTGGATTATTGGCCTTATTGACTTATTGGCCCATTACTGTATTGATCATGCCGCGACCCAATACAAGACACTTGACCTTCGACTCAATAAAAGTCAATGTAGTCATGATACTTTACTAGAACGATCGACATATTACTCCAACAGCTCGGTTTATGTCATGTACCATACATATATTGTTATTTTTATATGAAATTAGTCACTTTTTATTTATTGAATTGAGATTTGGTATAAATTTATATTTAGTTTATATAAAGTTTTATTCATTATATTATGTTTATTATTATATGAAATTAATCACTTCTTACTATTGAGATTTGACTCAATTTTGAAAAACACTTATATTTACAACATACAAATAAAACTAATTAGGACTAATGTTATAAAGAATGAGTTAATTCCAATAAGATATCTTTAAATCATTGATCATTAAAGTTGATTATTTTATGGGGGTAATTATAAAGAAGTTGATATTAGAATAGAATAATTTAAATTTAATCACTAAGAAATTTAAGATTGGAATAATTAAACAGGTTGGTGATATATATAATTTTATTATAAATTAAATATAATTTTGAAATTTTTATACATGGATAATTTTGTAAAACTCAACTCTGACATTTACATTCATTCAACATGCACCTAAACTACATTCTATCTAGTATTTTATTTCTTTATTTTTATTTATATATTTTTTCCTTCACCAGAATAGAAAAGATATTGTATATAAACACCTACAAGTGGTACAAAAATATTACAATTAGCAGAGGTTTATTTGATGTTTGATTCATGCAACTAAATATCAAACAGTCTATTTTATAAAATAGTATTTAAAAATAAATAAAAATATTATAATAAAATTTGTTAAAAAAAAATCATTAAAGACATTATATAATTTATATTTTATTATAATGAGTATACTTGTTTCAAAAATTATGATTCTATTAGTTATTACATTACCGTTTTAGAATCATTATTTCTGATTAGTTAGTTGAAGTTGTAAAAATGCAATAATTTTCATTTTATTCAGTTAATATATGACCTGAAACTTGCCAATATTGCTAAATCTTATCAAAATAAACACCATTTCTACACAAGACTTAAAGTACAACAACATCAGTAAAAAAAATCTATTAGTTAATATTAAGTTATATTTATTTAAAACAATATACTTTTTAATATGTAAATGATATTTTTTTTTAAAAAAAAACTATGCATAGTTTTTTATTATGAGATTAATATTAAAATAGTTTTAAGATGTTATATTAATAAAATTAAAAACATAATTTAAAAGAATTTTATAAAAATAAAATTAAATAAGTTATAAACAAGCTAAACAATTCATGTTCACACTTGATTTTTTGAAGAACTCAAACTCAAATATTTAACTATACTTAATTAATTAAACAAGTCAAATTTGAGCATTTTATTTTAAATCAAGTTCAGAGTTTAAGAGTTTGGCCATGTTAATTTACACCCCTAGTTTAAGAGTTTTATTACTTTGTTTTAGTATCTAATATGTTTGTTTTCATAATATTTTATTATTTCATAATGTCCACAAAAAAATAATATAATATTTTTTTAATTTTGTATTACAAGTTTAAATATTTTCGATTGACTCTCATTTATTAAAAGATAATTAATATAATTTATTGAAATAAATTTTTACTGAGTATGAATAACTTTAAAATATTATTATAACAATAAAATAAAAGACTTAATTATTCATATAGTTCTTACTTTGAGGTTGGTCTCATTTTTAAAAAGTTTCAATTATATTCTAATTTTTGAAAAAAAAAAATTCATTTATGATTTTTTTAATTTTTTATGTGCAAATGTTTATTTTACATGTCAATTCTCTAGTATAAACGTAATCGTGTCATGTGATAGGATAGTGTCATGTGATAATGTCATTGTTTTTATTTCAATTTAATATTTATATTTGTTTGATTGATTCAATTTTGCTCCAATATTTTTAAAATTATTGTCGATTTTCAAATTCAGGCAAAATTTATTATTTGTATTTTTTTAACATATTACATTGTTATATGTTTTTAAGTCATGTTTTTTTATAAGATTAAAACTAATTAAATATAAATATTTAAAATAAAACAAGTATTTAAAACTAGTATATTATTAATCTATGATTTTTTTTCTTAAAAAATTTAATTAATACCATTTATACAAATAACAAATTTAGTAAATAATAAATTTGATCTTGATACTAAATTTATTATTTGTATAATATTTATATCGAAATAGTTGCAGATTATTAACCAATCATAGATTAATAATATACAATTATGTAATATATTAGAAAGAAACTTTTAATAAAAATATATGTGTAAAAATAATAAATTTTATCTTAATTTAAAAAGGAATAATAGTACTTTATTTTAAAAAAAAATTAGAATTAAATTAAATCAAAAAGACATTTATAAGGACTAAATTAAAATTAAAATAATAATATTTTAACATTAACACGTGACAATAATAACATCATATTTACACCAAAAACCTAACACTTGAAAATAAAAAATTTTATAAAAAAAAAATAAAAATCATATATTAACATAAACATATGACATATTATTAAAAATTTTAAAAGCAAAAAAACTTAATTAAGACACCTTTTCTAAAAGGCTTAATCCCTCCCTTGGGTATTATTTGTGTGCAAATCTCAGTTCGGTCTTTAAGTTTTGAATTGTCTCAATTAGGTCATAATTTTTGTAAAAATATGCACACATTTTACCAGTCTTAAACGGCGTTAATTGATGCTGAGATGTATTTTTTATTTTAGGCTTAATCCTTCCCTTGATTCTTAATCTCAGTTTGGTCCTCAAGTTTTGAACTGTCTCAATTGGGTCATAATTTTTGAACTGTCGACAACGGCGTCATTTTTTAATTTGAGAGAGAGAAAAGGTGTGAGTCGGGGGGTTTGAGGGTAGAGGAATGAGTGAAATGTGATCAGTGATTGGAAGAAAAAATAAAGACCATAGCCACGTGGATTTAATGATTTTAAAACATAAAAAAAAAATTACAGCTCAGTTCAAAGTTAACACCGTCTCAGTACACTTAACGGTTGAGGTAAAATGTTGTAAAATGTTTGCATTTCATAAAGACTTGAGAAAAAACTTGAGAACCAAACTGAGATTTCACATAAACATAAGGACCAAGAGAAGGATTAAGCCTAAAATAAAGAATACATCTCAACATCAATTAATGCCGTCTGAGACCAGTTAACGGTTGGGGTAAAATGTGTACAATTTTACAAAATTTATGACCCAATTGAGACAGTTCAAAACTTGAAGACCAAACTGAGATTTGTACACTAATATGAGGACAATGAAGGATTAAGCCTTTCTAAAATTAAAATTAAAAAAAAATAATGAATAATTTAATACTCTACCACTAAAGTAGGTATTGTATAAATAATTAAGCCTATAATAAAATGTCATTAATCCTAAGAAGAGCGGAAGAAAATAAAAATAACCATAATAAAAATGTACACCTTGAAAAGAAAGTCATTTGTAAGCTGAATTTGGTAACTTTTATGATGGCGGTCGAAATCAATCACCGACCTAAGCAGCACGAGATCATCATGAGTGCCAACGTGTTAGTCATCATCCACCTGGCACAACATCATCAATTTTGCTTAGGTAAAACGACCATGACGTGGAAACTTTCAAATTCATCCCTTTTCCTCATGCATTAATGTCCTTACACGTGTTCTGCTACATTTCTGGTGATGGTTCAAATAGCGAAAATAGCACACCATGATATAAACAGTTCCAAAACATTACAGAAATATTCAAACTATATATGAATGTTGTGCACAAACAAGTAACAGATCTAGTACTTACTAGTTAATTTATTTTTCTATACAACCACAGTGTTATATCTCTACTATGTTTGGTGCTACAACTGTTCAATCTCAATTCTGAAGGTTAGAGGTTATTTTCATTTATTTATTATGGAGTTTTTGGTCTTATTTTGTGCTTTGGCTTGTGCTATTACACCAACATGTTTCTTACTATCTTACTATTATTTGAACACAAAAATTTGTCTTGCTAAAGATCAATGAATTACGTGTTTACTATGAGGCTGAAAACATACATCATTTTCTAATATCTTATAACTATATGAGTTGAATATGAAATCATTTTACATTGAACTGTAATATCTGCAACTGCTGTTTGTAATCAAATTTTTTACTTTTATGTTGGTTACAATCAGATATGCTACTGTGACAAACTCTGTATGTATACATTCGAATTCAACTTATATCAAAGTATACTGTCTGTCATGAACTATCAGAGCTATTATTAGTTTTTTTTTGGTTATTTATATATTATTTCTATATTATCATATAAAACATTAGTTATTGAATCGAGTTTGATTCTTCTATGATTTCCAGACTGACTACATTGTCAGGAAAATCATCCTCAATCTTCAGTACAGTTCTGAAGTTCTTACCTATCTTCAACAGTGCATGACATAGACAGAAAGAGATGCAGGAAAATGAGCTCTGTCTCTGAGATCCATAAGATTATGTTCTTGCTCTTACTGCCCAGCTTAATTAGTAAAAGTGGAGAAAAAATTGCTGGCTCATTCTTTCAGTATCCCTTGAAGCATAATCGGAATACATGTTATTTTGATGTGCCTGTTGTGTTAGTACATCACCTGCGTGAAGACGGTTGAATAGCTTATTTGCTATCATATAATCTCTATACTAAAGATATTTTAATTGGCTGAAGGAGTGAAATTTTATTTTGCCCAACTTCAATGTCTCCTAGGGAGAACAAATCAAACATCTTGATGCAAAAATATGAACTAGGAAGGTTACTGGGTAAAGGAACTTTTGGAAAGGTTTACTATGGCCGTAATACAATAGCTAACCAAAGTGTGGCCATTAAAGTGATTGACAAGAATAAGGTTATAAAAGCTGGGCAGGTTGATCACGTTAAAAGGGAAATATCTATCATGAGACTGGTGAAGCACCCAAATGTTATTGAGCTTTTTGAGGTCATGGCCACTAAGAGTAAGATTTACTTTGTTATGGAATATGCTAAAGGTGGGGAACTGTTTAAGAAGGTGGCCAAAGGAAAGCTCAAAGAAGATGTTGCACACAAATATTTTCGGCAGCTAGTGAATGCAGTGGATTTTTGTCACAGTAGAGGTGTATGCCATAGAGATATAAAGCCAGAGAACATTCTGTTGGATGAAAATGATAATTTGAAGATCTCAGATTTTGGGTTAAGTGCCCTGGCTGAATCCAAACATCAAGATGGTTTGTTGCACACAGCTTGTGGAACACCTGCTTATGTTGCTCCTGAGGTCATCAAAAGGAAAGGTTATGATGGTGCAAAAGCTGATATTTGGTCATGTGGGGTAGTTTTGTTTGTCTTACTAGCAGGTTACATTCCTTTTCAAGATCCTAATTTGATGGTGATGTATAGGAAGATAAGCAAGGCAGAGTTTACATGTCCTAGATGGTTCCCAAGAGGAGTTCGGAGGCTATTGAGAAAGATGTTGGATCCAAATCCAAACACTAGGATTTCCATAGATGAGATTAAGCAATGTTCTTGGTTTAGGAAGTGGCCAAATGGTATACAGAAAACACAAGAAGGGGAAAACAGGAGTGTCTCTCCTTCAATTACAAATCATTCTAAACAATATGGTGATGAAAGTAATGGCCTAGCAGCAGAAGCAAGGCAAGAGTCAGTTGTGCCAGTAAGTATAAATGCCTTTGATATAATCTCCCTCTCACCTGGGTTTAATCTTTGTGGATTCTTTGAAGACAGCTTTCAGAAAAGGGAAGCAAGATTTACTTCAAGACAACCAGCATCTCTCATCATCTTCAGGCTGGAAGAAATTGCAAATCGGCTGAAGATGAAAATAAAGAAAAGGGCTGCCGGTTTGTTGAAATTAGAGAGCCTTCATGAAGGTAGGAAGGGGATCTTATCCATTGATGCAGAAATATTTGAGGTAACTCCACTTCTGCACTTGGTGGAGGTGAAGAAATCAAATGGAGATACGCTGGAATATGAGAAAATACTGAAAGAAGCCATAAGGCCTGCTCTTAAAGATATTGTTTGGGTATGGCAAGGTGACCAACAACAATAATCACAACAGTTGGAGCAACTGCAGCAACAACAATCTCAGTCCCAAAAAACAAAATTTCTTAGTTTCCAGTGCCTCAAACCTTTGTGCATTAAGAATATGAAATGTCATTGTAAATGATGTTGTGCCTGTATATTTTCTTGTTCTTCACAATGCCATGACCTTATTGTAATACATAGAGTCCCAAATTCAGGTGGCAGATGTTGAGTTTGAATATTTATGCAAGTTTACTGGTTAAAATCCGGTTTGTAGTGGTTGTGACTCAAAATGTTTTAAGGACATGAGTGAATAAAGAGTGTCATACATACTGTCCTAAGAGAAATCAATAAATTGTGGAGTTTCTTAATCAATTCGTCATATACAAAGATCTGATACAGGCAAAGGCAATTTTATAACTAATTATACATAATCAACCTCTATACATTAACCCAAAAACATACCTTGTCACTCTTCTATGTCTAGAACTGATTTTCACAAACAATTTTAAAAAAGAAAATGTTGGGATAAAATCATCTTTATCACAGATTATAAATTACCATTCTTTTTATAAACAAATGTACTCCTCACAGCAAAAGTATTCTTGTAGCATTTAAAATCAGTTCCAAATTATTGGAGAAAAAGGTTCAAAAGCTATACTTGCCTTGTATGAAGAATTTTAGAGGCTATTATTTTTTCTTTGGAGTAGGTGAAGCATGCTGCATTATCAATTGGTGAACCTCCTTAGTCTCGTAATAATTGATCACTTTAGTCTACTACTCTTTAAAATTCTCATGTCGCTAATTCATTGAAAAAATCATAAGAAAGAAGGCCAGTTTCTAAAGGAGGAGAACTGTACTTAATTCACAACATTTTCGTGAACTGAGATATTTTCATTCCAAAAACTCAAACTAATCTGTAAAATACTCTTTTATTGAAATATTTGTTCTGCTAAATTCATAGTAAGAGACACATTGAGTAAGAAACATGGCTATTTGCCAATCAACTACACCATATTGGTATTCCATTTACAACAACAATCAATTACTGGCATATAAGTCTAAACCACGGGTTAAGGAAGTGGACAGTAAGTAGTACTATTACAGCTAAGTTATGATTATTATCATGATCACCATTAAAAGCAAATATATACTGTAGGAACAGTTCATTCAGGCTTTGGGGAAGAGGAAGAGACTAAGTGCCTCCAAAGATAGCGACCGCTAACCATGTCAAGGAAGGTCCAGAACCCAGATTGCAATGCATCACGAACCTGTAGACTCACCAATACACTATATGAAAAGACAACATTTTTGTAAAATCTAAAGCATAAACAGAAAGAAGTGAAAAAGGATCCTCTTTGTACCTTGGAAATTGCATTCTTTAAGGTTAGGGTGTGCTCATTGTTTTCATTGTTTGCATCCAACTCAGTGTCAGTGATGTGAGGTTGAGATCTGAAGTTTCTGAGGACCAAGAAACCGGCAAGAGTTGCCGACAAGAATACAAGAATGAACCTGAGAGGACACATGGTTTCCTCGGATTTACAAATGTTTGTGTGTGTATATCAGAACAATAAGGGTATGTATGACTCTGTTGTGGTGCACACTGATGTAAGAAGGCACTAAATAAGTTGAAATTGGGAATAGAGTGGGACAGTCGAAAAATAAATTAAAGACATGGTTGGTGGACTGGTCTCCATCAACTTTTGTCCTATTATCAAATTCTTTACATTGACATAACTTCATGCTACTTCTTTTTCCTTAAATTAAACACAGGGATGGCTACGGATGAAAAAAAAGTATGGTGGGCTGTTTTATCCCATCCTATTTATTTATAATTGGTGAACATTACTACAAAAAATGGAAAAGTTTTTCACATTAATTTATCTTATTTTTCATTAGTGTATTTTGAAGTTTAAATGTGAATTTCACAACATAAAGTCCTATAAAAAGTTGAGTAATATTAACTAAAAAACAAATTGATTTAATATTTAATATTTTCAAGATTTTGGGTTAATGTGAGAGCCCGTCCTATTTTGACTAGTCTCTTACAAGTCATGTTAGCTTACTTAGGAATGACAAAAATAATCAAGCTTAACAGGTTAGCTTCTCATTAAAAAAAAAAATCTAGATAGCGTTTTTAACTTGTCAATCCATTATGGGAGTTACTCCCTCCACCACTACACAGTACTTCCTGCACTTCCTCATTCCTCTTTTACCCTTCAATAAATGGATGTCAACATTCATTGTTGGGCAAACGGATGTCAACATTCGGTTGACAAACCGATGTCAACGGATGTCACCTTTCATAGCATTTCCATGACCCAACTCTCCCTCAACAGCCCTTCCCTCCTCCCTCACCTCATCTCCATCGAACTCTCCCGTCACAGCACCCAAAACGTTGCCCTTGCACTCCAAAGCCTCATGGACTTCTTAAACTTCAGCAACCCCAAAACTCTCACTAAAATCTCACCACCAACATCCCCACTTTCTTCTACTACACATTCGCAACCTCCAGCCTTGTTGTACTTTTTCATTTCTCCACCACTTTCCCAAAACAAATCAAAGATCAACAGTTTCTACTTCACTTCCTAGGTTTACCTACAATATCCATGGATATCTTTCCAAACAAAACCCTCGACTCTTTGGGCCACATTAACCAGATTTTCGATCGGATAGCGGAAGCCATGAAGCTTAGTTCTGGGATTATAATAAATACACCACAAAACAACATCACAGCAAAAGCAACATCAGACACTTGAAAAGCAACAAGACAAGAAATGAGAAGAAGTGAAACGGAAATGGGGGAGAGGAGGAAGTGAAATGGAAATGGAAGAAGAAAATGGAATCCGTAAGAGATGGGTGGGGGTATAGCTGCTCAACAAAAAAAATGAGTAAAAATAGGATTTTCAAATTAATTAAAAAGTTTTAAATGATAAAGGTAAAATGGTTTTAACCTAAGGATAAAATTGAAATTAAAAGAATTTGGAGAGGTGGAGGAAGCATGGTGTGGTGGGAGAGGGAGCAACACCCATCCATTCCAGTCTGGCCTGTCTAGCCCACTAGCTTACCAATCCCTCATTATTAAAAGCCTAAATGAAAGCACGAGCGACCCATGACACAACAACACTTTACTTTGTTTAAAAAATTGGAATGGGTACTTCACTTCAACCCGACATCAACCTAGAAGTTCGTCCAACAACTCGACAACTTGACATGAACCGCTTTTTGACCTGTTTTCATGTAAAAAATAAAAAATTTCAATATGTTTCCATATGATATTACATTTTCAATGACGAAAAAAAAAATTAGCAGCCCAACCCAACAACTTAGCAAACTAAGTTGTAAATGTCAACATGTTTTTTTAATTACCGGACCAATCTGACCTAACCCGTTTTTGGCTTGCCAAAGTTGAGCCAGACTTAAAGAGACCAAATTAGCTTGTTTTATCACCCCTAAGCTTATCCTTCATAAGAAACATGAGTTAATTCTTTGACTCTTGTCCCACATAACATTTGGTTTGCGGGTTTATAGGCTAATTCGTGACCTACATAAGAAATTATTTGTTTTGTAAGTTTTTCTTTTGTAAAATACTAAGGTGCAAGATTTAATAACTATATTTTTATTTAATTAAATTAGTAGAAATAATAAATTTCATAAGTTTATTCTTTCAAATAAGTAATATTCATAATTTTATAATTTAAAATTTTTAACTACAAACATGTTGAAAATGTAAATGGTTATGAAATGGACCGAAAAGCAAACTAATTTTAAATAAATTGTTTAAAAGAAACATACATATAAGTAAATTATTTAGAAGAAACACAAATGACATACTATGTTGGTGTTGTTAGATTCTAAGAATTTTAAGTCAATGGAAGTCAAATATCGATCAGTCCGTTGTTGACTGACATAAACTACGAGTTATTCAAGATATATCAACAAAATAAAATATTTAATCTGTTTCATACTTTTTCTTGTGAATTTAGGAGTCGTCCAAATTACCTTATCTAGATTAAAGACGATGATAAATTTACCAATATAATTTATAATTTATTCATCGCATTTAAGAATAAGTTAGATATAAATTATTTTGATTCTAATATATATGAAATTTTTTATTTTTCTAAAATAGCATAGTTTCTAATAATGTTTTTTCAAATGATACATAATTCACAATATTTATCTAAATATCTTTATATTATTATTTTTCATTATTCGTTAATTTTTTTTAAAGTAGTATAGTCATAATATAATTTTATAAACTTATTAAATAGTATAATAATTTTAATAAATTTATTGAGCTAATTATGTAAAAGTGTATTAAATTAAGCTGCGATTCCATTTAAAATTAATGACATTATAAATTATTTCATAATGATAAAATATTTTACAATAAAATTAAAAAATTACCATTTAAATTAATTATTTGACTTAAATTAAAATTTAAAATGAGTATTAAAATTATCATTATTAAAATGGTAAGAAAATTCATAAATTCGAATTAGAAAAAAATTAGTAATATCTACAAAATAAATAAATAAATAAAATTATAAATTTCTTAATGATAAAAGAAATATTAATTATTTAATAATTTATATAAAATTTATCAAAAGTAATAATTAAAAAATTATGATTTTAATTTTTAAATAATTGTAAAAGTAAGTCAGAAACCGAATGCTGACTTGATGATTTTAATAAATCATTGAATAAATGTCAAAATTTGATTCCTAAACAAATTCTAATCATACATAACAAAACGAGATTATTTAGATAAACATTGTATGGAAAATAATATGTCATTTGAACAAATATAATTGGGAACTATGCTATTTTGGAAAATGGAAATGTCATTATTTATACGTATTCTTTTTTTTCATAAAAGAAGAAATATTACTTTGAAAAGAAATCTCTTCAATTTCTATTAATAAATAGTTTCATTTGAACAAATATTATGGATTAGGTTAAATATGTTTTTGTCCTTATATTTGTGCTCAATTTTCAATTGAGTCTTCATATTTTTTTTTTTGTTCCAATTGAATCCAAATATTTGTTAATTTGAGGCAACAAAGCCCTCTCCGTTAATTTTCGATTGACATTGTCTAACTGTGATGACGTGGATGTAGACATTAAATGATTCAATTACGTGGAAATTTGATTTTAAAAAATTAGTTTTTGACATGGATATTTTAGCTCTCTGACGGGAAAGGCTTCCTCTATGCGGCATTTTAGAGAATATCTCGTAAGCGTTTTGTTGGGGGTGTGGTGATGAAACTCAACACAAATCTCGTGCCGTTCGAGGATCTTACTACACCGATCACGATTCGGCTTCGTCCCCGTCCACTACCGTAACCTCGCAAACCTCTTTCTCACATCACGAGCCCACCGATCATTGCGATGGTGAGGAAGTGAAGGCAAAAAAGGTGCAGGGGGGTGACAGTGACCTTGAGGCTTCCTCGAGTTTGAAATGTCAAAAAGTGCTTTCTTGGTTTTAGTAAGTGATTTTCCAGAAGCTTTGTTGGTGATCCTTTTTTCAGTTTCAAGATTCTTAGACTTCTGCAACTTGGGCACTTGGGCACCTGATTAACAGATGGTTTGCCAATGTTCAATGAACCATCAAGGACTTTCGTTCCATCAAGTTGGTTGATGAGGTTCCCTGCATTGGATAGATCTCCAAGCGGTTTTTTCCCCCAGCTTTACCTTTTCTCTGGTAAATCTGCCTTCTCAGAAACAAATATTGCTCCTGCGCCAGTATTTATATTCTTGAACTTAATATGGAATGATCGAGTACACAATGGAAGGAGGTGCAAGAAAAAAGGTAATCTTTTTTTTCTAGTTGAATCAGAAGAAGATGGTGGATCCGACGAGGTTGACAATGGAAGGTTGTGGCTTAACAGTGGTTAAGATGGTGGTTCTGGCGAGGATGGTGGAGAAGATGAAGTTAATGGATGGGAGAATTTTTTTTTTTTAATGAAAATTTTTTATGGTAAGAATTTACTTTTCGACATGGAATAAACACATAACCCATTGAATTTAATATAGAATGTCATGTCATTTTAAAAAAATACAGCTTAACAATTTTTAACGTCATTTGTTAAAACTTAACAGAGAGGATAAAATTGACTCAATTTTACAAATATATGGACCTAATTTTGACAGTTTAAAAAACAAGAATCCACTTAAAATTCACCAACAAATATGAGTACCAAAAGACATATTTAACCTATAAATTATATGTCATTTTGAAAAAATTATTGGATAAAGTGCTATGTCGAAAAATATTTCATAAAATTCTTCTCATCTCCATCGAAGAACGGTTGTAATCATACCTCTGTGTTTATTTACTATTATAAATATTTATTAAATAACCTTTTATAAAAATATAAAAGTCATAATTAAAAATTTATGATATTATTATAAAAAACATATTTACTTTTCTTAAAAAAATCATTATATAACTATCAAATAATAATTGAATAAATGTCAAATATTATATAAAAATAAAAACAATTAAATATGTTCCTTAAAAGTAAATTATGAAAAAAAATAGATAAATTAATATAAATTTATTATATCACCTAATAAATTAAATTTTCTAATAACTTAAAATGCAAACAAATACAAAAACAAATATAAGAACAAAAATGGTTAAAATTATAATAAAGTTCAACAACAACCATCAAAATGGATTCATTCACTATTCCTAATAATTTTTTTACCGATAATATTAGTTATTAGTATTTATTAGTGAAAAGAATTGAATCCACAATTTTTTCTATTTTTCCAAACTCATTAATATCTTTTTTAAAAAAATTTGAACTCATTACCTATTACCTTTCCTTCCAACCTTCTAACTTATTCAACCTTATATTTTCCCTATCTTAATAATATGTGCATTAGGATAATTTTATTTAACTTTTTTAATTTAAGTGTTGTTGGTGCACCATATAGCGTTTGTTTTCTTCTTATCATTTAAAACTTTCCAAATGCATTCTTGTTTTTATTGGAACAATTTTCCAAGAACTTAGGGAAACAAGATGAACAACAATGTAGACTTGATATATTCTTTTAGACGTGAATACACACTTTTCTAAAAGTAATATTTCGTCCCTTCTAAGAGTGAAGGGGATCACCGCTTTTGAGATACAAAGAAGAAATACAAGGATAATATTCACTCTTAGTATTAACGTTAAACAAGAATATGATTGACAGGAATTGATTTGTGTGTTAAGAGAATGACCGAATTGTAGAGAAAAAGTCTCTCAAGTCTCTTTCAATAGAGCACAAGATCCCTTTATATAGATGTTGATCAGACATCTTTCATATCCAAGAGATACCAGAATTAGTTATTAGTTACATTTCTTCATGAATGATTGTAACTTTTTATGAATGGTAACTCTTCATGAATAATTGTAACTCTTCATGAATGGTTGTAACTCTTCATAAATAATTGTAACTCTTCATGAATCTGGAAATTGTCTCTAATACTCTTAAATTCTAACAATCCTTCACCATTTGAGAGTATTGTATAATTATTTAACACAAAAATCAATTTAATAATTGCAATCTTACACATAAATGAAAGTGTACATAGACTTGAACTTTCACTTAGTAGGATACACATTTCAGGAATTCGTATTTTATTGGTGTCAAAACGATTGAACCAACATAATACATAATGAAGTCTTGAAGATATTTTACATATAAGATAAATTACATATTCTTGTTATACTTGACACAATAGTTTTGTTAAGCACTAATTGATTCATCATGATGATAAATTTACACATTATTATTTTCTTCTCTAAAATTAGTTGAATGCTTATATAATTTTTCCTTCAACATGGAAGTTAGCATTTTAATGTTTAACGATTAAAAGTTTAACACGTTTCCCATATCTTATTTGAAAAGTTTTTCATCAATAAAAATGTATGATGAGTTTGATGTTGAGTTTTGCTAATAACCTCTCATACCAATCTTATATAGAACCCGATCAAGTTCCACCCAATTTTAACAAATTTCAACCAAAATCAGCCAACATCCATGCCTATCATCTACCACCAATAATCACTTTAACTTTTCGAGATTTGTCTAAAAAACCTTTAAGAACCAAACTAAACAAATCAACCACATTCCTCCATCTCTTAAATTGATCGAAGTAATTTCATTCTATAAATACTTCTATAAATCAATCAAAGATGTAAGGTTTCTTTATTCTAATTTTTCTTGTCTTTTGAAGCTTGAGTAGAGAGATTCAATTCTTTAAGAACCTAATGAGATTCATATTTCATATACTTAAATTATGTAGAACACCAAGATACGACATCTTGTAGCTTAGATAACTAGCTTATTATAAAAAGAGAATTACACATGTAGTTTTATATTGATTTGGATAAAAAACAAAACCTTATGTCCAGTTGTTAATCTCTCTAAAGAGGGATTAACTAATCACTAATAAATAACCAGTACTTACAATAATAAATAATAAGTTAAGGTTAGAAAGCACATATCTTGAAAACACAAGAGATGAACTATACATCCTTTGACACACAAAGAACGAACAACACCTCTTTTGACACACAAAAGATGAACAACACCTACTTTGACACAAAAAGATAAACAACACCTTCTTTGACACACAAAAGATGAACAACACCTCCTTTGAGACACAAATGATGCATGAATTTCCTAACAACAACAACACTCAATCATAAGATACACTTAGTGAAAGTTTTTGCTCTACCCATACTAGATTTTTCAAAGGTTTTTTTTTACAAACACAGAGAGCTTTTCTTAGGTACATAGCTCTAAAACTCTCAGTGAAAAGTTGACTTGAAAGTGTTTATATGCAAAGTATTTATAGGCCCAAGTTTGAAAGTAGGTCAGAACCTGAAAAGGTTTTCATAACTGTTACTAATAATCGATTATGCCAAGTGATAATTGATTATTGAAGTGGCTTTTTGCTAATACTAAATTTAACTGGGAAAATCGATTATCCCAATGATAATCAATTATTCCAATGCATTTTTAAAATAATGTTTTTCTTATAGTCATCCAACCTATTTTTACATCTTTCCATGCTAAGTCTAATATACAAAATGACTCAATACATGTTCTTCTAATCTTCAATAGCTAGCTTCATCATCAAAACATCCTTTAACTTCAAATCTTCCTTTTTTGCTTACACAAATGAGTTGTTAGATGATTGATCATCATGGAGTGTATTCTGAGTTGTTAGACTCATTTGGGAGTGAACATGATTGGTAGACACATCTTGGGGGTTAGATACTATTGGGAATGTCTGACTAGTAGACTCATTTAAGGGGTTAGACGTTTCTAGGAGTATTTGATTGGTAGACTTGTCTAGGGGGTTAGACACTTATGGGAGTGTCTAATTAGTAGACTCGTTTGTGGAGTTAGACACTTCTAGAAGTGTTTGACTGATAAACTCATCTGAGGAAGAACAATTTTACTTACGATTTTGCACGTTGAACCACATAATAATTTCAGCAAGTAATTCTATTTCAGCAAGTAATTCTTTTTAGAAAGTTAAACATTGCAGTCCTTTTTGCCTTAAATACTTCTGCTCCTAGAATTCTTATTTGTTGTTTCTAAGTATTTTATATCAAACTTTCTAATTAATTGTAGATTCAATTCTTAGATTTGATGTTTCTTGTAATTTAGTAGTGTGTCATCTACATATAATGGAATGATGTAATAATTCTTGTCAAGTCCATTGTAATAGCTAAAGCTAATAATAACGAAGTCAATGTGAATAAAATCAATTAACTAAAGGATAACAAGTTGTATAATGACAATCTTTGAAGATTTAATTAATAAAATATAAAATAATAAATTACTTTGTTACATATTATATTAAAACTTGTTACATGTTCTATATATGACTGACTTAATTCAAAAGTTGCAAATTTTGGTGGAAAATTTTTTCATGCACCTTTGTACATTTTTTTCTTACACCTCCGTATGTCAAGTAAAAAGATATTGTGTTTGTCCTTATCTTCTTTCTTTATCTTCTTCATGCACTCTCAAATTTCTCTTCCCTTTTTCTTCCCCACCTCCACCAACATTCTCATTTTCTTCCTCCACCTCTATTAGTGCCCCTAACTCCAACTCCACTGGTGTCGTTTCTTCTTCCTCCACTTTCATCGAAACACCTTTATCGACCTCCATTGGTGTCCTAACTCCAACTCTTAATATTTTTCTTCTGCAAAAACACATTTGAAATTATGTAATCTAAAATGCAAAATATAAGTTACATTTTTAGATTGTGCAAGTAAAAATGCATCTTTTATTTTTCATTCTGAAATGTGTAATACTAAATGCATATTTTATTCTATGTTTGGGAACACACAATTCAAAATACAAATATTATATGTAATTTTTGTATTTCGGAATGTATAATTTGAAATATAATTTTTTTCATTCCAGATTTTTATGTTATGAAACGTCTCCCGATTGTATATGCTAGAACTCAAAATGAAAAGATTATATAATTGGAATTTTTTAAATATACGGAGAAGTAGAAGAAATTTTGAAGCTGCAGAAAGAAATTATGGAGGTGAAGGAAGAAGCTGTCCTTTCGGTGTCTAAATGGGCTTAATTTAAGGAGCCTGACTTCCTCCAATTGTGACAGTAGCTATAACATGTTTTGGATGTGCACGAACAAATCATGAACTGTATTTGCTGGCCATTTTATATGATTTTTCTTTCTTTCATTCTGGTGAATTATTTCAGTAAAATATTAGACATAGATTAAATCCGAATCACAGTGGAAAAAGGATGTTTGGAGTAGGACGAAGGAGTGAGCTACTCAAGGAGGAGATAGCTGCTTTAAAACTAGGGTTTGTGAGTTATAATTTTAGATAAGAAAGGAGAATGGATTTTTGGATCAGAATTTGGACTTTGTGGAAAACGGATATCCAACTTTATCCGCAGGTTAAAAAAAATCTGTAAATTCTTTTTATACGAGTACCCAACAAGTATCGGGACAGATAACATATATGATTTTTACATGCGAGTTGAGTTACGAGTATGCATTATCATGTCTGATCCGACCAGTTATCATCCCTAAACATAGCACTCTCACATCTTTGATAATTTTAGGTTCTGCTACACGTATTTTTTTATTTATTATTTTTCATATATATTTCCTCTCGAGACATATCTTTTAAAAGTTTTTTTCTCTCCTTTATTACATTATTTTTAATACTTGTTAATATTAGTTATTTTATCAAAATGCTTGTAATTATTTTAGTTTATAAATAATCAATATTTAGAGTTGTTTATTTTATCTCTCCTATACGAACTCCAGGAGTTGGAGAATTAAAAAGTTTTAATTTTAAAAAATAAAATTTTACTAATAATACTTTTTATATATTAACTATTTTTCCTCCTTCGGACTTATATGCATTTGGGATTTATCATAAGAAATAAATACATATAGGAAATTTAAAAACACCTTTATTGATCATAATTATATTACTAATAGTTTGATGTTGCATAATTAATGTAATTAATTAATCAACTTACTTAATATTTAAAATGTAAACTTTTTTATGAAAATAATTAATTATATATGTTATTATTTCATTGATGTCTAATGTATTAAACTAAATGTACTTTTTAAAAACGCATGTATTTTTAAATATCATGTTTTGTGTCACACCCCATTAATTCTCTACTTTAGTGGAGAACACGTGTCAAAGTCCCTCTAACTTCCCCATGTGAGTGGGAAACAAGATGACAAATTCAATTAATTCCCCATCGTCGTGGACTGTGCGGCAGCAAGAAAGGGAGACTTTTGCTGAATGTGGAATCTAAGTGGCAGCTTGCATTTAATTCCTCAGCCTTTGGAAACCATGCGGCAGAAGGGAAGGTGGGAGTTGAAGAAAGAGAAATACAAGTGTCGCCGAAAGGGAGTGTGAGGTTTCAGAAAGTGGAGTACAAGTGGCGGCATGGGAATGGACCGGTCGGTCTTGGCGGTAGTATTTAAGTGGGGATTTCAAATCTCCAGCCACTTTTGCATGCAACCCTTCTTCTTCCTCAAACTCAACTTCCAGAAAACGCATTTTCTCCTCCTTCTCTCTAGAACCTCCAAGCCTTCTCTCTAGATTTCTAACCATCTCCTTCCCTCTGATTACCTTACCCCTTTCAGATAAATTCTTCCCGGTGACAATATCTTTCTGTTGCACCGATTAGATTCCCATTTGGACCGGTAAGATCAAATCTTCCTTGGTACTTGAAGTTCTTCATTTTCCTTACATGCAAGAATCGTTTCATGTTTGCATGTGCTTGTCAATCCATTTCTGATTCCATTTTTGTGTATTTGATGCAATAGTGGATGCCTTTCATCGATCAGACTTTTCGTAGAATTAGTAGCTGTAAGGAACCTAGAAGCCTAGCAGGATTATAAGGTAAGGGAAGCTTATAAATTTAATTATGATTATTTTGTATGCATGATTTTGTGAGTTTATGCTTGCTGAATGTATGATCTTGTTGTTGAGAAATGCATGTTTGATTTTTGGTATGAAATATGTCATAAAGTTATAAAACTCAGTGAAAATATGAATTTGTAATCGAAGGGTCATTAGGACCGTTCGATTTCCTATTAAAACAATTGATCTTGTACCTTTATGTTGAAACTTAAATATACTGAACGTTCGGCCTCGAAGTGCTTGGTCATAGACTGAGTATTCGGTCTCATATTAATTATTTAGAACGTTCAGTCATACACTGAGCGTTCGGTTGATGTTTATTAAAAGTGTTAGGTCTTATACCAGTACTTGAATTCTTAAAACGTCCGGGTTATAATATCATTTATTTGAAAAGTGCTAGGTCTTATACCAGTACTTGAATTTTAAGAACATTCGGTCATAAACCATACGTTCGGTCATACAAGTGTTTGATATTAGACTAACACTTAGTTTATGAAGCATTCGGTTTCATATTATTATTATTATTCACTTAAAGAACGTTCGGTCATAAACCAAGCGTTCGGTCTTAGATTGACACTTGTTTCCTAAAGAGTGTTTGGTCTTGTACTGACACTCGACCTATTGAAGAGAACTCTGTTATTTCACAAACATTCGGTCTTGTTAAATTGTATTCAGTTATTGAGCATTTGGACTTCTTCATAAATCAATTGTATCTTTGAATTTCTTGGCCTCGCATGATACTCGGTTTTTCTTTGTGATAGACCGTTCGATCTGCAACTGAATTTTCTTTGACACTCCATTTCCTTGTGTTAGACCGTTCGGTCATGTACTAGAGTTTTCTTTGATAATTAATCTTCCCTTCAGTGTGAACCATTCGGTCATGTCTTTAACCTTGCCTTAGTGTATTGGAAGTGACGGTGTGAGATTGGATTGAATTGGTTAAGTAAGAGAATTCCACTAGAGGAATATCTCATGGTTGTTAATGGTTGGTAAAGTATGAACATGGTCAGACTCTGCTGTCGTCCTGATCCTGATATTCCATGATGACGCTTTCTCATGTAGAGGAAGGTTATTCATGTGTGGGAATGGCAGGAGGTCCGCGGTCATAAGACCAAATGATCGTTGTAGGACTAACCTCAGGTGGCAGCTGATAGTTCAGGCAACTACTACACCACACCGGGTGCTAGGGACGTCGAGCCACGTGATTCATACAGTCCGGACAGTGTCTAAGTGGTCGGATATAATAGTAAAACATTCGGTTTATATAGATATGAATGTGTTGATGTATGTGTTGTTCGGTTTGCATGTTTATACGTATGTTGGAAATGATTAATTAAATTTACATAAGCTTACCCTTATTTGTTCTATCTTTGCCTATGTTGTCGTTCGGTTTATGTTCTCTTCACTGCGATGATCATCCCTTGAATGTGAGCAGAAGATGTTATTGAAGATACGTTGGAGGACGCTCTGCAGACCAATCAGCCCGAAGATAGTGTGCCTGAAGATAGTGCAGGACTGTCCGGTCCTTAGCTTAGATTTTTATTCATTGCATTATGTAAATAGCCGTTCGAACTGTTTGTTTTGTAGAACCGTTCGGCAGACCCCTTTTGTATCACTGTTCGGTATTATGTGTATCTTTCAACTCTTGTAAATAGCTTTAAATTTCTAATGATATTTCTTATGTTCTCCTCCATGTGTTTACTGATTCACCACTGTTCTCTTTTATTATTTATGTTAACTCCTATAATAAATTATAGCTTTGGTTATATATTTATTCGGATGTGACATTTTGTAATTAAAATAACGAAGTTTATTCCAGCTTTAAGAAAAAAAATGTTAAAATTATATTTAATCTTTGGATATTAAAAATAAAATAATTTCAATTGAAAATTATAAATACAAATGTATTATTATTATTACATAAAAAATGTTAACAATTTCAATGAAATAAAACAATAAACATTAATCATAATAAATTTTTATTATGTTATATTTGATAAGTTTAATAATAAACACTAAATAATATAATTACGTATATATAATTCTTATACCAAATGTTACATTAATTTTATGTGACAAATATTATTAGTATGAAATTATTAAATACAATTAAAATCCATTAAATTTTATTAGATTTAACAATTGTGTTAAAGGTTTCTAACTCAGTTGTTTGAGTGAAGTGTGAGTTGTATGTTACATGCGCATTCAGTTCCTACTAAGATAAACAACTACTATAAATTTATATTTCATTCAATAACTATAATATATAAAAGTTTTTTTTTTCGCAAAGATATATAAATATTACAGTCACGGATGTAAAAAACAAATTATGTATATCGAGTATATTTATGAATAAATATGTAACAGGAAATTAATATTATAAATAAATATTCATGGATAATTAGTACGAATATTTTTTTTTGTATATGCATATTAACGAATGGATACAAATATAATAGTATCTGTATATGTGGACGTTCATATTCACTAATCTCTAATTTATTAAATATTAATTGAAAAATATATATTGTGTTGAAGGTATATTTATTTTTGTAAATTTATTTGGATTTTTATGAATTTAAATTTATTTGGACTTTGTTTAAAACTTATGATAATGATGTGTATCTGAATGTTTAAAATTCAGTTTTATTTTTATATAAAATTTTTTAGATTTTCATAATTATACAAATTTTATAATTTTATATTATTTTATATAACTTTTTTATATATTTTTATAGTTAAAGTATATTTTTTTTAATATTCGTAGGTAAGACATTAAAAAAATTATGTAAGTACCAATTATTTGAATACTTACACAAATACAGAAACATGTATGAGATAAATATTTGTCTAATAAGAAGAATAGTGAGAAGTTACTATTCGTACTGGTCCCGTTGACATATGTAATTACAATAAAAACTGAAACAAAGGTAACACTATAAAGAAGAGTTTGAATGGAATTGTAAAACCTTTTTTTTTTTGCAAATAAGTGTTAAATGTTTTTCCAAGGATTAAACGGTTTGTAAATAGTGTTAAATACTTAAATATTTATAAGAAGCGTTTGAAAAGCTTTTTGAATGAAAGTGAGAAGAAAAATTTGTTTAATATTGATTTACTCCAAACTAAGTTAGGTCCAGTTCTTCTTTATATATTGTGTTGAACGTATATTTATTTTTGTAAATTTATTTGGATTTTTATGAAATTAAATTTATTTACTTTGTTTAAAACTTATGATAGTGATGTATTGTTTTTTATTTGAATGTTATTATCTTTGTTGAATGTTTAAAATTCAGTTATATATATATTATATAGATTTTTTTAGATTTTCATAATTATACAAATTTTATAATTTTATCTCATTTTATATAACTTTTTTATATATTTTTATAGTTAAAGTATATATTTTTTTAATGTCGTACCTACGAATATTAAAAAAATATGTAAGTACCATTTTAATTTAATACTTATACAAATATGGAAACATGTTTGAGAGAGATATTTATCTAATAAGAAGAACAGTGAGAATTTACTATTCATACCCGTCCCATTGACATATGTAATTACAATAAAAACGGAAACAAAAGGTAACACTCTAGAAGAGGAGTTTGAATGGAGTTGTAAAACCTTTTTTACGAATAAGTGTTAAATGTTTTGTTTTTCCAAGAGTTAAATGGTTTGCAAATAGTGTTAAACACTTAAATATTTGTAAGAAGCGTTTGAAACACTTTTTGAACCAAAGTGAGAATAAAAACTTATTTAATATTGATTTACTCCAAATTAAGTTAGGTCTAGTTCTTCCTTAAACACTCTTAAGAGATTTCAGTAATCTTTCAAATATTACAATCAAGTTCGACCACTCTTGATTTTACAAACTAACCAAATTGGTTAGACGAGGTTAGACAAGTTTCACCACTCTTGGTATGACACTAATTCAACTCACTAGATCCTTTAATTCTATTAAGTTAAACCAACAAGTTTTTTAATTCACTTTTAAATCTAAAACAACAAAATGTTCTTGAAATTAAAATTATAGATGTTTTACTCTCTTTAAGAGGATAAAATCAATACATTGAAGATATGAAAACTTGTAAAGAAACTTTTCTTTTTTAAAGACAAAGTATACACAATGTAAGCTTGAGAGAAAACCAACAATGTAAGCATAAACAATTATAATTCTTGTTGTTGCCTTTCTTTTATCCAATAATTTTTTATATAGACTTCTTCGAAAAAGATCCGTTACTCAGAGTACTAACTTTTATGTAAGGACGTAGTCCTTTAGTACAATGCCAAATGTTATGTTGTGTCTTGTAGTGACAATTGTGCTGCTTGTATGGAAGAGACAAACAAAAGAAATAAAAGAAACATTCCTAGAATATCATTTTATCTCTTATCGTTCTTCTTATTCCATGCAGACTTTTGAATAAAGTTTTGTACTTTATTTATCTAAAAAAGGGAGTACATGTATAAATATTTAACTAATTTGTTTAAGTAACATTCAATATTTAAGATGTTAATTATACATACCATGTTTAGTATATTTATCTTAAAAAGTTTATTTAATAAACTATTTTTTGTTAGATATTTTTTTTGTTAAATTTCAAAATGAGATTTAGTTAAACTATCTTGTTTTATAAAAAAAAACATATAAAATATAAAATTTTCTTTAAAGGTTATTTTTTCATATACATTACTTATAAATTTATGTAAATATTATTTTTAATACACATTAATTATGACACAGCATCCATATAGAATTAGCAATATTTATATTATTTCACATAGTTTTTTTTTTCACTTTTTATATGATTAAATAAGAAGAAGATAAATTTTTAAATTTTCGTTACATTTTCTCTCTTTCAAATTTCATTTTTCAATTTTTATTTTCTTATTTTATACTCTTTTTTTTCAGTTGGCATGTAATTAACTACCCGTATGTAAATATTTAGTTGCAAATGTCACTATACCCGCTAACGCAAGAAATTAATTCTTTATGTTTAGGGTCATTGGTGGCCGAAAAAGTAACAATAGCGTGTGTCCTACGCCGAGGCAAGTGCATGTTTCATGCTGTTACCCTCACTATGGGGTCAACTTATTTTTCCTCATTAAATATAATTAAGAAAACGAAAGGTAACTAAAACTGTAGTTTCATTTAATTATAAAGGATTAATAGTTTATTTTTTTTTCTAAGTTTTATTAATATGATAATATTATTTTTTTCAATCTTGTCTAGTTATTTTAAATATTTTTTTATTTTTTATAAAAAAATAATATAATTCTTTATTAGATTTGACATTAGGTTCATTAAAATTGACGAAAAAAAATATTTATTGGATATATATTGAGGTTGAGTTCAGTTATTCATTGTACAATAATTTTTTGAAGGTCCATATGCCTGTTTTTATTTCACCTTTTTGTCTTATTTGTCTTTTGATTCAAATTTAAAATTTACATGCAAAACATATTTTGATATATAAGTTAGTAAAACTTTGGTTATGCAAATAATTAATACATATTAAATTTCATTAATTAGTTTTAAACGGATAAGTTAGAGGTAATTTTTCGGTAGATTAACGGTTCTACCTCTCATAGTAGCCTTTAATCACATAGTTATATACGATTATGTTTACAGTATGATTGACCTCGTTTAGACATTTCAGTGCAAAATTATCAAACAGTGGTATAATATATATAATATATAATATATAATATAATATAATATATAATATATTATATATATAATATATAATATATATATATATTATATATATATATATATTTATTTATTTTAAAGATAAAATCAAATTACATTATATAACTATTATATAACTAAGTATATATCACTCTTATAAAAAACAAGTTAAATATAAATTCACTTTTTAATGCATTATCAAAGTTTAGTCTCATAACAAGTTTGTTAAATTGATTATATTTAAGATAAGAAAGTAGGTTAAAAATAAAACGTAAATTAAATAAAGGATTATATTATAATATATAAACATGAACAAATTTTACTTTAAAACTGGATTTTAAAATATTAAATTAAATTTAAAGTTAAATATATTTTTTATTGTTAAAATATTTTCAAAAGTTATTTCATTTTACACAAAATATGTGTTTATTTTGTGCCTACAATTTATTTTAATAATAAACTACAATATAATAAGAAAACCATTTTACATTAATTTTTTAAAATTGCATAGTTAAAATAACCTGTTAGAAAATTTATATATATATATATATATATATATATATATATATATATATATATATATATATATATATATATATATATATATATATATATATATATATATATATATATATATATATCCTTGAGTTTTGAGAAACAACAGTCAGGAGAAAGAGACATCTGTGGTCGGAGATATACGTCTTTCTTTCGTTCTCTTTTTCAAACTATTTGTATATAGAAATAACAAAACAAATAGAAAAATATATATTTAATTCTTAAATTTAAATTTATTTTTTAGAATATCATAATTACATAAAAGATGTCATGATCACAATAATTATATATTGGTTCAAACTTTAAGATGGTCTTCGTACTTATTTTGCAATTTCAATCCAAACTTCAGATTTTAAGTAATTTTAATTAAGTTATTTTTAAAAGAATGTGTAATAAATAGATCTAAATAGTTAACTCTCTCTACGGTCCGTGATATTTTTTTTGAATTTTTTAAATATTTGTTTAATTATTTTTTCTTAATTGTTTTTTAATTTTTATTTTTTTAACTAAAAAATAAAATAAATTATCATTGACATTGTGTTATGTAACTCTGTCATATTGAATTAGTGTTAATTTGGTTATTGTATTTGTTTTAATTTAATTATAATATTTTTAAAAATAGATATTTTTTTCCTTTTCAAATTCAAACAAAATTTAATTTATATATAAAATTTTACAAATATTCTCATTAAATAATTTTAACAAAGATTATTTATATTTATATTTAGTTAATTATATAAATGTTAACTATGTTATTAAATATTCTTATAAGAGAAAAAAAACAAAAAAACAATGCTAGTGTGAAATTTTCGAAAATGGCTTACTGAAAAATTATTGATATAAAATTTCACTATTTTCTTTATAAAAATTGGAGAAAATTTCACTACTTGACAGTTCAAAACTTGAGGACCAAACTGATATTTGCACACTAATATGAGGACCAATGGAGATTAAGCCTAACACTAACAGTGTCACATGTTACTGTCAAGTCATGTGTCATTGCACTAGTCTCAATTTGGTTTTTGTATTTTTATTTTTGTCTCAATTTAATCATAAATTTTTAAAATTAAAATATTTTGTCCCTCCCCAAATTTAAACAAAATTTAGTTTATATATAAATATTATACAAATATTTTTATTAAAAATTATATTTTTATTAAATATTTTTAACAAGATTAAATTTATATATATTTAGTTAATTATATAAATTTGAATTATGTTATTTAAGTATACTTATAAGCGATAAAAAAGATAGTGAAAAAATTAATGACATGAAATTTATTTTTTTAAATAAAAAATAGAAGAAAATTTCGTAAAAATTCTAATTAATGAGGAAGAAAATAGAAGAAGAAACTACTTTTAATTAAATTTTCTCCAATTTTTATAAAGAAAATAGTGAAATTTTATATCAATAATTTTTTCAGTAAGCCATTTTCGAAAATTTCACACTAGCATGTTTTGTTTGTTTGTTTTTTTTTTCTCTTATAAGAATATTTAATAACATAGTTAACATTTATATAATTAACTAATATAATAACTAGTGGAATGACACATGACTTGACAGTAACATGTGACACTGTTAGTATTAGGCTTAATCCTCATTGGTCCTCATATTAGTGTGCAAATCTCAGTTTGGTCCTCAAGTTTTGAACTGTCTCAGTTGGGTCATAATTTTTGTATAAAAATGCATACATTTTACCCAAATCGTTAACTGGTATCAGACGGCGTTAATTGATAGTGAGATCTATTTTTTATTTTAGGCTTAATCCCTCCCTTGGTCCTTATGTTTGTATGAAAATCTCAGTTTAGTCCTCAAGTTTTTCCTCAAGTCCTTATGAAATACAAACATTTTACAATATTTTACCCCAACCGTTAAGTGTATCAAGACGACGTTAACTTTGAACTGAGCTGTAATTTTTTTTTATGTTTTAAAATCATTAAATCCACGTGGCTATAGTTTTTCTTTTTCCTTCCAATCACTTATCACATTTCACTCATTCCTCCACCCTCAAACCCCCCGACTCACCTTTTCTCCCTCTCAAACTAAAAAATGTCGCCGTTGTCGACAGTTCAAAAATTATGACCCAATTGAGACAGTTCAAAACTTGAGGACCGAACTGAGATTTTCACACAAAGATAAGGACCAAGGGAGGGATTAAGCCTAAAATAAAAAATACATCTCGGCATCAATTAACGCCGTTTGAGACAACTTAACGGTTAGGGTAAAATGTACGCATTTTTACAAAAATTATAACCTAATTGAGACAGTTCAAAACTTGAGGACCGAACTGAGATTTACACACAAATACGGAGATCAAAGGAGAGATTAAACCTTAGTGTTATATCACACTGTCATTGTCACATGGCATAATGTTAGTTTGACACATAATAATTTTCTTTTAAAATTAAAAAAACAAAAAATAAAAAATAAAAAATATTTTCAAAATTTAAAAAGAACTAAAAAATGACACTGACACATTTTTTAACCGTGTTAATACATAACTAATCGCAAGAACCTAATTACTCTAATTTTGCAAAAAATATAAATCCAATTGAGATAAAAAAAAAGTTGAAAGATCTATTTAAGCAAAATTCACCAGAGACCATCGGTTTGATTAAATCTTATATATTATACAAGCAATACTACAAATATTATTGCATGATTCTTTGTTGTGTCTCTGCAAGAATATTTCGTTGTTTGGCTATTATTTTTAGCAAATTTCGCCAGTAATCATTAGTCCTTAGTTGTTATATTAGCATGATTAACACACTAATTTACTATTATCATGCATGACATGTCCCACACTGAAGATAATGACACATATATAATAATAATAATAATAATGGACTTTTTTATTCCATCACAGACAACCGTGTTAGCTATACCACATTATTGTGTTCAGTTATCTTTCTATTTATCATTTTGAGGTAGATATTTAATATCACAGAGGATATCTTACATATATATATATATATATATATATATATATATATATATTAAATATGATACTGTCAGGCTTATTAAAAGAAGAGACTTTATTTTCTTTAGAATCTAACGCTTACTTACTTAGATAAGACGTAACTTCTTAAAGAAGTGATAGTGAAAATCGAACTCATAATTTAAGTTTTCATGTCAATGATTGAATCGAAAACTTATCACAAATAAAAATTATTGTTTTTAATTAAGATGTAATTCTTTTACTTAAAAATATAACAACTTAAATATTATATGACTTAACCTATTTAATCTTAGTTACTTACAAATTATTTTATATGAAATCCAAAGTTAAAATTTGCAAGCAAACTAATATTTGGTGTCAAGAGCTTATGATTGAAATATGGATTCCCAACATCAACCATATTGTCTGTACAGGCAACGAAAGCGACAATGAACTTAACGTAGCATGCATTAATGGAGGAACAATCCAAAAGGATATAATATTTGAATTGGATGAGTTTTTCTGTTCAGACAGAAAGTAACATGGTTCAGTTGTAAGCAAACTTTCTCACATGCTACGCTTGAAGTTTGGATCGTTGCATAGCCCTGTCTCGTGTACCATACTTTATTGTCTTTTTTTTTTCTTACCTTAAAATAATAAATGAAAATAAAATTTAAAAAGTAAATAATTTTAAAAAGTTATGTATTGTTAAAAATCTATATATATTACAAAAGTTTATATAAGAATATTATGTATTTACGTAAATTTGTACTTAAAAACAGATAAATCTTTATTGGTGTTTTTTTTTTTTTTCACTTTTGTGTTGAATAGTTACTTCTAAATCACCTAATAATTTTTTTTAACTTGGACAAATTTGAAAAATTAAGATGCTATTTGAATTTTGGACCACTTTGAATGCATGCATGTGATACTGCTGCGTGTACATTTGCTATTAATTAGACGCCACAATATAAGACCAAGTGAATGTGACTGAACATGATCATGTCAGGAATTGTACTAATGATTCTGATTTATATTACTACTATCATGATTATACTTTCTTGGTGTAATTTGTAGACAAAAGTATCCTAGCACTAAATTCTAATACTTATTTTTAGATAATTGACATTTTATAGTAGATAAGTACGAGGAATACAAGATTTTATGTTATTAATTATATTTTAAACTTAAATATTAATTTGTTTAATTCAGCTTTAATATGATTTTATAAATTTAATCCACTTTTTAATTTTGCTTAATTTAGGATTTTTATATCATTTAAAAAATTAACAATGAATAGTGTATATTATATATTAATTCATTTTTTTTTATTTTTTTTAATCATACATATTAATTCAACATTGTGCCATAGTAACAATATCAAATGTTAATATCTACATTTAATTTTTATATTTTTTTAAATAAGTTCTAATTTTTTATTTAAAAATAGATTAATTTTGTCTTCAAAATAAAATAAAATTAAATTTTTATATTAATATTATATTTATTAAAATTCATATTTTTATTAAATGTTTTTTTATTTAGGGTTATAGTTAGTTTAAAATTTTAAAAAGTTAAAAAATCAGATAAAGTATTAAATAATACAATTAACACATTATAATATTAAAAGAGGGATAATTGTAATTATTATTATGATAAACAGAAAATATAAAAAAAATTATATTTTAACAAAAATGATAATTTCATTTTATAATGGATTAATAAATGTTATCTTATTTAATAGTTTATATGACTTTTAATATTTTATGTAACTTTTAATCTCTTAAAAACTTAAATCCATAGTATTAATTTTTATTTTTAAAATTTTCATTTTAATTTTACATGAACTCAAATAATAAATTATAAATATTTAATACAAGTGTAAATTTTAATAAAAATATAATTAATATTTATATAAAATTTAAATTTAGTATCAATTTAGAAACAGAAAAAATAAGTTCTATTTAAAAACAAAGATTGAGAATGAATTGAATAAAATTAACAAATATAAGGACTAAATTGAATATAAGAAACTAAACAAACCAACAAGTGAGACTAGTACTGTTATGTGACACGATATTGAATTGACATGAGGACATTTTTTAAAATAAAAAAATAAAAATGAAAAACAAAAATACCACGAACTGACACATGACATACATGATTCATTATCCGTTAATTATTTTAAACGATATTAACAAAAAGGACTAACTAAATAAAATTGATGAAAAATATAACCAAAATAAAATAAAAAAGTCTATATATTAAGATTAAATTGAACAAACTCAACAAAAATAAGGATAAGATTAGTATTTTAGTTTATATTTTATTATTATTTAATTAAAGTAGAACACATAAGTATGTTATTTTTATCTTTTTAT
This sequence comes from Vigna mungo, assembly GCA_036885675.1. Taxonomy (NCBI): domain Eukaryota; kingdom Viridiplantae; phylum Streptophyta; class Magnoliopsida; order Fabales; family Fabaceae; genus Vigna; species Vigna mungo. The sequence goes on along the minus strand of CP144690.1, from coordinate 10,360,995 downwards.
TTGTAATGAAATTTTTTAATCTAATTTTTTGTAATTTAGAATAATTGAAGTTATTTTTCTTATAAAAATTCAAGGTGAAAAAAAAAGTTAAAATAAAAACTCAACATAGATTACTTTAATATATTTTTTTTCCTTTTCACTAGGATATACTTTAGTTCAACTATTGTTATCACCAAATGAATGTTAAGACTACTTTTTTTTTAAATAGTGAATTAAAGGAGAAAATTTATATGATTCAACCTGAAGAAGGTGTTGTTTCTGATCAAGAGAACAAAGTCTGTAAACTTTTAAAATCTTTGTAAAAAACACCAAACTAATGTCATGAAAAACTTGATTGTGTCTTTATGATGGTTTTTCACCTAATGATGTTGATAAATGTGTGTACTCTAAATTTAAAAACGGTGAATGTGTCATTATATGTTTATATGTGGATAACATGCTAATATTTGGCACATGCAATGAGATAATCTCTAAAACTAAGTTATTTATATGATCTAAATTTGAAATGCAAAACATGGGTGAAGCCAATGCGATTTTAGGATTTCGAATAATAAGGAAGGGATATAGTATACTTAGTACAGTCAAAACGAGCCACCGAGCCTGACCCACCACGAGTTGATCACTTAATGAGTCAACTCAACCCGACTCATTTATTAGCGAGTAAAAAAAAATCGAACCTGGCCCACCACGGGTTTGTGGGTAAACAAGTTGACTCACTGGCTCACTTAATTACAATATTTTTTTTTAATAAAAAAATTACAAACTTCCTATAATTCAAATCTAAACAAATTTCACTCCCAACATGGGGCTTAATTAGTTTTGAAAATAGAGAACTTAAATAATTTTTTAAATCAAAAAAAATATTTTTTATAAAATTAAAATTAAATTTTAATAAAATAAAATTAGGTAGGTGGGTTCATCTAATGTAATAGGTAGACTAAGTAGTTACACTGAATACACTTGGAAGACTTATGATGCTAATTGGATCTATGATTCATATAAGACAAAATCTACCAGTGGTTGTGTGTTTATACTTAGGGGTAGTGCGATTACATGGAGATCAACTAGACAACCATTATTGTAATATCAACAATGGAATCATATTTTATTGCTCTTGAAATGACAGGTAATAGAGTCGAGTGGTTGAAAAACTTCTTAGCAAACATTTCACTAGGAATTAAATCAACCTCATCTATATAATACATTGTGATTGATAATTGACAATAGTTATAACTAGAAACAAAATTTACCATGAAAAGAACAAACGTGTACAATTTAGACATAATTTGGTAAAGTAATTGCTAAAGAATTGAACAATTCCCATCGACTATGTTAAGTTAGAACAAAAGCTAACAAATCCTCTAGCAAAACCCTTAAGGAAAAACAATATTTTAGAAACATCGAGGAGAATGAGACTTAGGAAAGTTGAAAACAAATAAGTGATGGTAATCCAACCTTTGCGATTCGAGATCCCATGAATAAGGTTCGTATGGGTAAAAATAAATCACTTGTTAGTTTCACTGGCATTGAAAAAGATTTTATTATTTTCATTCCTATGATGTTGAAATTGCTAGATACTACATTACTAATAGGTTAAACTTTGTATTTAACATTTTATCTAGTGTAAGAATTTTAGGTTAACAAAGTTTTTAATGATTTTTATATCCTTTATAAGTGGTGTATGATCTACAGTATACGCTTGATGAAATCACCTATATAAGTGTTAAGATCTCTAGAGCACTCATGAATATCGAGCAAGTGCATGGCCTAATAAGTGAAACACAATGGTAACAACAAGAATTGTAAGGATATATTGTGATTGACAGATCACTAAAACACATTAAGTGGTTTTTGGTTCATATAGCTTGTTATGCTAACTACAGTGTGTGTTACATTTCTTAATATAGGACTAGTTCATATACTTTACTATACTAACTCCAAATCCATTACATCATTTCTTTCTATAATATGTGGACAAATGTTGTGAAACATTTCTTCTTCCTTGTTTTGACTTGAAGAACATAGTGCATTAAGAGTTAAATATTGAAAAAGGCTTGCATGTGTTTACAACCTCACTAGAAATCATGCACAACAAATCAAAGGGAGTCCAAATATGGTGCCACTATGCATGAATGGAGTTCTAAGGGCTCCACAATCTGTGAAAGGTGGGCTTCTTCCATGGAACAATTTGATTCCTTTTTCACATGTTTTGGCATCTCCGAGATCTTCTCTATCAAATGCAACTCATGCTGAGTTGTTTTTATGTTCCAGTTTTTTTTTATTTTATGTGTGATTGATTTCTAACCTATCCATCACCTATAAATAGATGCACCTTCATTTATCTAAAAACACATTTACTTATATTTTCTTCTCTTCTTCTTTCATCTGAGTTATTTTGCTCTTTAAAAGTATTTCTTGTTAGTTTTGAATTTTTTTAGAATATTAAAAAAAATTATATTACATCTTAAGGAACTTATAAAATATATTACGATAATTTCTTAAAGACAATAATAGTTATTCACATATCAGAAAACTCTTTCTATTTGTTCTTGTGAACAAAGTACAACATATTGTTAGATATATGTCTATATGTAATGTATGTTAATAAATTAAGTTGAAAATAAATAAGTACATATGTTAAGGACTTGTTTTTTCAATTCAACATTCTTCAATTTTTGTTTTTGTTGAATTTTATTACAACGAAAGGAGATTAAAGGTTGAATTTTTATCTTATTCTATCTTTTAAACCTTAAATGTGTTATTCAAATTTCAATTTGTATTGCATTTTTTTATAAATATCATATTGTTATGCTCTTAATAATTGCTAAACATAGTTTTCGTGTATAGTGTTGTTATATCTCTTCTATGTTTTACAATTGTAGAATTTCATCAAATTAGTTGAATTCTGAGACAATTGACTTTTAACAAAACAGTCCTCCATATTCATTAAACTATATCAATTTCATAAAAACATGCGAGAAAATAGATCTATCATTATCGTTTTACAATCCAACTTCATTTATGAATTGTTATCAGTTCAAATAGACTACTCAAATATCTCCAGTAAAAGTGAAGAAGAGGAAACTAATATCACTTATGATCATAGACTTGCAACACCAGCACGACGGCCACCTCTCCAAAAAGATTTAGCAACCTATTCATTTAAGATACGACAAATGAAACACATTATCAGTTACTACTTTGGTCTTTGAAGTGTCGTGAAAAATGTTAAGAAGATTACCCATTGTTGATGTGTTGGGAAAATCTCAAGATACACATTCAGATATTTTTTCTAAAAATGAGTCTTCTTATTCATTGATAATTGAAGGACTTTAAATAGTCATGATACTTACAATATTATTGAAATAAAAATAAAATCTGAAAATAAAATATCAACTGACTTAAAAATAAAATCTCCTTAACCTATCATAAAATAATATTCTATCTAGATAAACAGAAAATCATAACTATCCATCCCTATTTTATTTCTATCAAATCAAATCAAATATTACTAGACCCAAAATTAATAAAATATTAAATCTCTAAAATTGAAGTTTATCCCAACATGGTGTTGGGGAGGCAAGCACATGGACCAATGGGATCACCATTGCCAAATCATTTCCAAAATTGCAATGCATTTTATTATATATGAAGCTGGAATTTAATCGAACACTTTATATGCAATGAAATAAGTAAAAGACACATACTAGAAGAAAACGTGTCACGTAGAGAACGGAGAACGGCCTATCCAAATATTTAAATCCCCTAACCGCAGAAAAAGATATTATACAATAAGCTTGAGACTCAACAAATTCCAGAACTTAAGCATCATAAGAAGATTTTTAAAGAAGTGAAAATCAAACTAGAGAAGTTACGACGAGGACAAACTACGAAAAATGCCGACACTTTCTGCCGGAAACAACGTGACAAACATGTTCACGAGAAACAGGATTTTGAAGAAAATTGCTGAAATCAAATTATAACTTTATTTCTTCCTTTTTCTTGCAAGTGCAGCAAAATATAGTTTATTAAATATATTATTTAAAATCTCAATTTTTTATTTTAGAATTACATCATTGCATTATTTATTAAAATGATTTTAAAGTATCCGATTGGAAAGACCAACTTAAAAAAGTTTTTTACTTTTTCAAGTAATGATTAGCAAGTTAGAAACTTATTGAAATCGGGTAAGAAGAAGTGATGAAATTGTAAGCTATTTTTTTTATAACATAAAAAAGTTCATTGAAATGTTGGTCTAGTTCCATTTGAACCTCCAGCCAGTTCAAGGGAATCCTGAGAAACTGATTGTAATAACCTGCAAATGCAAGAAACAGAGCAAGAATTAACTTATTAGAACAACAATTATTATTTTCATAAACTTCAAGCAAACAACTTTGAAAATAATTAGGCTAAGCAAAATACTGTAATACTTTACATATAAGCATGATAAAAATATACATAGCGAATTTGCACGCTTAATCATCTGTGTTCCACATCTATCTGTGCCCTACTACGTTTCATTTTCAATTCTCCACTTCCAATTGTCTTTTCAATTTTATTTAAAATTTACTAATTGAAAAATAATAATGACGCGGAATCATGATTCACCGGTAACCGGCTGCGCACCGGTTTCCTCCCGATCCGACGTCGTACTGCTACTGGCAGCACAGAGATACGGCCTAAGCTTATTGCTCCACACATCCCTGAAAACTCCGCCATTCCCATCCCTCCTTCTCACCTCAACCACAACCAGTTCCGCCGATAACCGGTAAACCTCCACCAAAGCGGCGAAATTACCATCACACCCCTCCAACTCCACCCCACACTGCTTCCTCCTCCGCACGATAATACCCTCCACAGAAGCCGCCGCCGCAACTACCTTCTCCACCACCTTCTCCGGCGACTCCTTAAGCAGAAACCTCTCTCCCTCTTCCACCTCCTTCAACGAATCAAACAAACCGGAGAGATTCAAGCCTGTGGAGAAAGAAATTATATCAAACGCGTTCAAATCCTTCACATCATCACCTTCACTCTTCCACTCCAAACCCAAATCGCCAAATGTAACCTCCTTGTACCCCCTTTTGAACCACTCCTCCTTCAAAATCTCATCGACGGTTATCCTCGTCTCGGGATTCGTATCCAACAACCTCGCCAGAAACCTCCTTAACTCCGTCGAAAACCACCTCGGACATCGATACTCCCCCTTGTAAATCTTCCTGTACATCACCATAAGATTCGGGTCATTGAACGGTAGATACCCAGCCACAAGAACAAAGAGAATAACCCCACAAGACCAAACATCAACTTTAGCCCCGTCGTAACCCTTCTTCGCCAAAATCTCCGGTGCCACGTAAGCAGGGGTCCCACATAGCGTGTGCAGCACCCCATCCACCCCCATCTGCTCCTTCACCGCGCCGAGTCCAAAGTCGGAGACTTTGAGGTTTGCCTGCTCGTCCAGCAGTAGATTCTCCGGCTTCAAGTCGCGGTGGAAAACGCCCCGCGCATGGCAGTACCCGACGGCGGAGATCAACTGCTGGAAAAACCGTCGCGCGAGATCTTCGCCGAATCGACTTTTCGCGATTCTCGCGAAGAGCTCGCCTCCTTTGGCGAATTCCAAGATGAAGTAGATTTTCGTCTTGGTCGCCAACACTTCGTGGAGTTTCACGATGTTGGGGTGGTGAAGACGGCTCATGATGGCAATCTCGCGCTTCACGTTGGAGGCCATACCCGTTGCGGCTAGTTTCTTCTTGCTTACCACTTTCACTGCCACGCTTTGCCCCGTGCTGGTGTTACGCGCGTGGTACACCTTCGCGAACGCGCCGCATCCTAGGAGCCTTCCGACCTCGTATTTTTCGAACAAGACGGTGCTCTGCGGCGCCGCCTGCTCAATTTCCGGCATTGGTTTCACTACGGCGGTCGTGCTCAGCACGATCTTAATTGGGGGATTATTGTAGAGAGGTTGAAAGGAGATCTGGAAATTTCCCGAAATTGTTGATGAAGGGTTTCGGGATTGATTTCCTTTTCTGCTGTTGTGGTTGGTGGAAGCGTAATTGGAAGGGATCGATTAGGTTATAAGGAAACGAGGTTTTGCTGGCCTTGGCTGTTTGAGATGTTTCACGAAGAAACTGCTTTGGAACTTAGTTGGAAGATTACGTTTATGAGTTGGTTTGGTGGTCATAAATGTCTCACTTAGACTGAATGGGGTCTCACTACGGCCTGAGGGGGAGCCTTTTTATTTCCCATTTTTTAGATAATATAAATGATAAACGATAATATAAAATATCGTTAGAAAATAAAAACTGAAACATTTCAAAAATTTAAATACAAAAATACAAAAACGAACTATAGTTATTGGAGGAAAATATGCCCCACCTTTAAATCTCCTTCACAATTTTTTTATCTCTTTGAATAAGATTTTTTATTAATTATCTGATACATCAGTTATATCTCTACAAGATACTACTAATTATTCATGGAATTTTAATTCAAAAAATTAATATTAAAATTAATGAGGTAATGTCTCATTAAAATTGGAAAAAATTTAATTAGTTGTCTTAATGACACGCGTGAAGGGTGCGTGTGTGGGTTGGAGTTGGGAGACCGCTAGGTGGATCCATTGCTTGAATGGGAACGTGATTTCCCTTTTCTTTTCCTGCAGTCGTAGGTGTTAATTGTGGCCATACACGTGGGCGGTGGTGATTGGGACATGAGATTGACTTTAGCAATAGGATAATGCCACGTCGGTGCCGGTTTTACCAAAATAGTTGATTTTTTTCTCTTGTACACGCTTTGAGATTGACCTTTAATATGTTGAGATTTCTTGCAAAGATTAAAAAAAGAGTTTACCAGTGTTTTTGGACTCTTTCCTTTAAACGATTATATTTTTTAATTTTGTAAAAATAATAATTTTCAGTCTCTCAGAAAAGCATTATGTGGTTTTAAAAAAATAAAATAAAATTGTAGGAAGTAAGAATGATTCTCAAGAACTAAGAATATACTTTAAAAAGGTGAGAGATACTTTCAAAATACATTACGATGTGCAATGGAATCTAATGGAATGGATGTTCATGGTTTCTCCCAAAAGGATATTTTGACACAAAAAAAAAATTGAAAATTTAAGATATATCATATTTTTTTTTTCATTTGAAATTATAATACATATTATTATTAAAGTGAGTTGTAGACTAGTCTTTTTCTTCTCCTTTTAAGACCAAAAATAGAAGAAGAGAAAACAATAATTAAGAAGTACAAAACAGCGACTAACTAAAAGATTTTTTTTTTCTTTATAAATAATTATCAGACCAAAATATTTATTAATTTAATTAATGGTTCTCTACAAAAATCTAATTCCATCCACATTTATTGTCTACACTCAAAATTTAGTTTGAGAAGGAAGGAATCAAATGTTATATCCTAACATGACATTTCTTTATTTATTACAACTCATTACGGAAAATCTCCACTTAACTATCTATTTTACATAACTTGTTTATGAAAAAAATAAATAAACATAAAAAAAATACACTTTAAAACATTTTTATTATTTATATTTATTAGTTAAATTGTTAATTAAAGTTTAACCATTAATTTAGTTTGCATAGCAAATAAAAAAATGTAACTTTAAATTTATATCAAATTAAAGAGATTTGAAAATTATAATATAATTAAGGTTTAAATTTCTTTTGGTTTTTATTTTCATCGACTTTTTTTAATGTGAGATTTATTCTTTTTTTCGTATGTTTAATATAGTTTCTATTTTGATAAATTATGTTCAATTTAGTTATTGTTCATGATGTCGATTAAATTGTTACCTGTTACGTGTCAAGTCAAGGTTAGGTCACTGTCAAAGACACATGTTAATGTCTTATATTTATTTAAGTCCTAATTTTCATTAATTTTGTTCAATTTAATATCACTTTTTTTGTTAATTTTTGTTCAATTCAGTTCTAATTTTTTCTTTCTCTAAATTGAGATCAAATTTAGTTTTTATTAAAATTCATATTTTAATAAATTTTTTCCATTTTTTTTAAACCAACCCTTATTGTATTATTAGAATATAATTATGGGTTAAATATGCTTTTAATCCCTGAAGTTTCACTGATTTTTGGGTTTAGTCCCTGCATGAAACATTAATGGCATTTGATCCTCTTAGTATGAAAACTCTTATATTTAGTCCCCAATTTTGGACGGCGTCAAGTATTTGCTTAGGTGTCAAACGGTCGTACCACCTATTCACTGTGCACTCTACCATGTGTTGGTTTATGTAGGTTTGCATTGAGATTTGCACGTGTTCAATTATCTAATTAAGAATTAGGTTACGAATTAGGGCAAAGTTAGTTTTTGCAATTGGGGAAAACTTCTTCTTCGTCTTCGACAAGCACTGTTCAAGTGCGTATCAATGGCCTCAATCTGGCGCAAGGCTATCCACAACCAAAAGGTAACAATGTGGCCAGGAACCATGGCAGGACTAAGAAAAGAGGGAATCCCGAGGATCAAGATCTCAGCCCAGTGGGCATAGGGCGCCGCGAATCCAATGGGAGCAGCGTACTCATGGTGAACGAAGTGAATCTTCTCGTAACCCCAACCGTTGTGCAGAAACCTGTGGATCCAATAATTGGTGTAATCCTCCACCAGAAAGTAGACCAGCAGCTGAGCCAGGATCTCCCATCCCGATGGCAATGGCAACCCAGTCCTGATCCCGATCATTTGAAAAGTAAAAAAAATAAATAAATAAAGGAAACAAATCAGGTGATGTAACTGGTGAGGGTGAAGATGAGTGAAACCTTGATGGAAGGATAAGAGACAAGCTGGAGAGGACCGACAACGAGGAAGAACATGCACATGACGTCCTTGTAACATCTGAACATTTCGTCGAGGGACAAGCGAACCTTGGGCTGGATCTTGTATGAGTCGAAAAAGGAGAGACGCTTGAGTTCAAGGAAGACAAGGGGGAGGGGGACGAGAGAGAAGATGAGGAAGAGGAAGAGAATGTTGTTACAGTAAAGGAAGTAATCGGACTTAGTGACGGAGTAGTTGAACCAGAGGGTCTCGGCGAAGGGGAGATTGCGCCCCAGCGCCACCTCGACCTCCGAAACGGAAGCGTAGGGAAGCATTGTCACGGGGACCCTAGGACTGCCGGCGGCAGTGGAAATTTTGTGTCTGTGATAGGGATTGGGAGGGTGAGAGGTGGAAGAGGTGAGAGAGGTAGACATCTCCCACTTGAACAGTGCTTGTCGAAGACGAAGAAGTTTTCCCCAATTGCAAAAATTAACTTTGCCCTAATTCGTAACCTAATTCTTAATCAGATAATTGAACACGTGCAAATCTCAATGCAAACCTACATAAACCAACACGTGGCAGAGTGTACAGTGAATAGGTGGCATGACCGTTTGACACCTAAGCAAATACTTGACGCCATCCAAAATTGGGGACTAAATATAAGAGTTTTCATACTAAGAGGATCAAATGCCATCAGTGTTTCATGAAGGGACTAAACCCAAAAATCAGTGAAACTTCAGGGACTAAAAGCATATTTAACTCTATAATTATTAAATTTATGTTTGAATTTTTCTATAGGTAAAAGAGAGGGTTAGCTAGAGCTCAAATGAATAATTTTTCTTCTAATTTTAAAAATAAAAAATAATGTTCCTTATAATTTTAAAATAAATCAGAACTTTCCTTTTATGTTTATAAATAAATTAGAATTTTCTTTCTAATTTTTAAATTATTAAAGATTTTTTCTTATAATATTAAAAATAATGTAGAAATTTCCTTATAAATTTAAAAATAATGAAGAATTACTCATCTAGTATTAAAAATATTGGAGACTTTTCCTTCTAATATTAAAAATAATAAAGAACTTTCCCTCTAATAATTAAAATTGGTACGAAATTGAAAAAAAAATTAGGACTAAATTAATTAAAATTAACGAAAATAGGGACTGAATTATATACAAGAAACTGACACGTAACACTCATACTTACATACGACATTTATGTTGAGTTGACACGTGACACTGACTTGACATATGATACTAAGATTGTCACGTGATACAATATTGACTTAACAGATAAACAACTTTTTTTTTTAAATTAAAAAACATTTTAAAAAACTAAAAAAGAATTATAAAAAATTTAAAAAATCACGAAATGACACATGATATACATTGTTCATATTCTGATAACAATGTAGATGACGTAATGAAAAATGACAAAATAAAAAATAAATTTCTAAAATAATAACCACATTGAACATAAAAAAAAGAATCTCACATTAAATATAATCAACAAAAATAAGGAACTAAATAATATTTAAGCTTATAATTAAAATTTATAAAATAATTTATATTATGATATAAGGTTGGATTTTTTATTATTGATATTTTTTTAAATTACCAAATTAAATTTATAAATAAAGAATAAAAAAAAAGGTTAAAATCACTTTAAGATAGGTAAAACGGGCTTACTATGACAAGTATTCTAGCATCATAATAAGTCTAATTTATTTTTAAAAATACTTTTTACGAAATAACTTTTGTTAATGACTAATCCTCTCATATAGTCTAATTAGGTATTTAATTGGATATTATTTTATTCATTATTTTGTTGTTAAATTGAAATAACTTTTATACATTTAATATGTATTTTTAGTATCAAAAGTTTTGAAAAATAATTCTTAAATTTAACTTTAAATATATAGCTTACTAAAAAAAAGTTAAAAATATGAAGTTTAAGAAATAGTAAGAGGAGAGAAGATTTTATTATAATACTTGAATATTTTATTATTAAAATTTTAAAATATAAAAAGAATGTTTTTAAATGTGTTTTATTATATAAAAATATTATCTTTTTAAAACTTTTTTATAGACATTCTTTGTATTTTAATTTTTAAGATTTTAGTTTCATCCTTCATTTCTTTCCAGATCTAAGTCTATATTAGTGGTTCTGATAACATAACAAACCGATCAGTTTTGTAAATAAAGTAGGTTTATTTACTTATTCATGATTCCATATCTTAGTTTGAATGCATGTGATTTAAAATGGTGTACATGTGATGTTAAGTTGCTTTATGTGAATCTTTACTCTTTTGTGGTTAGAAGGGTATATTTAGATTATTAATATGAGCTTTCTTTGTTTAGTTAGAGCATCCTCTAAGATATAGAATATTAGAAACAATTGAGTCTGAAACCTTCAATGAAATAATTTGTTTTCTTAATGAATTGCCTAATGATATATCAAATAAGTTAGTTAAAGATTTTTTAGCTTGAATTGGGTAATACTAGTATATAATTAATAAAATGAAAGAGTGAATTGACTCATAAAAACTTGATTAGCACATTTGATTTTCATCTAATATGGTGATGGGCAACAACCAATATCACTTGATGCCGCTATAATATAAAACGTCCGGTGAGTTCTAAAGGTCTATAATATCAGGCATTATGTATAAACCGTTGTGTGCAAATTGGAAATTTTAATGTAGAGAGCTTCTGGGATCTAGACATTGAGCGTTGACATGTACTATTGGGTGTGAGTTAGAGTTTTCTTCCTAACTTGTTGGCATTGGGCATCCTTCTTCCTGCGTTGGATGATACCTGTCAACATTTAGTTTCTTTTTGAATATGCTTATGACGGTTGAAATATATTGAAATGTACGAATTAATGATATAAATATGATATGTTGATGGTATGAATATGATTATTTCTAAGGGGAAATGCCATGTTAGATGTTATAGTGTTTTTTGCATTGAGTAAGAGTTCAAAAAGTGAAATTATTCAACTATATTAAACTACAGACTCGTATAGAGGACGGATTTTAGATGATGAGAGTTGAAAGAAATTCTTATAACGAAATTTAGTATGAAATAATACATTTTTAACTAGGCTATAATAAACTAATCCTATTAATGATTTTAATATATTTTAGGCCAAATGAAGGTAGGACAATTGTTGTAATTCACTATAAGATTACTCTAAATGTGTAGAACTTCATTAATATTAAACTTAATATATTTTGAAAGTTGAGTCTATGTTTTATTGTCTACTAATTTATATTAATTTAGATAGTTTGTAATGTAAAATTGTTAAATGAGTGAATTTGCTTGAATCCTATTTATTGTTAAATTATATTATAAATTTGACTAACTTACCATTTTCTTTTTGTATGTATTTTCTTTTGTTACTATTGCTTAAAAGAAATGTAACAATGAAATCCGATATTATTATTATTTTTATATTTTCAAATAATAAATACTTTTTTAATCAAATTTAATATTTTAGTCTCTATACATTTCAAAATGGCTTCTTTTTTAATTCAAAATTATTAGAATAACATGTATTTAAATATTATAGGTATTATAATTGTTTAGTTTTTTTTTTATATATAAATCACTTTATATATATATATATAATAAATTATTTTAACATTTTAAACTAGTAGTAAAATTTCTCAATTAATCTACAACGTATAACTATTTTGATACACATATTTAAATTGTATAATCTTACTAAAAATTGTAGTGCAAATAATACGATGACTTTTTACCAATAATTAAACTCATATTGTTTATGAAAAATATAAAGGATAAAGCAAATAATTAAAACTTTTGCTTTTAACTAGGAAACTATAAAGTAAACTATAACTGCAAGGGAATCCCGCAAATCACGATCTATTTTAGTTATAGATTATTGAAATCCAACTTAACTGTAGTAAATTATTTATTTAAATACACGTTCATTCTAATTAAATCGTGTTTATGGTAATATTATATTAAATCAACCTTGTCCAGCTGAGAATCAAAATGTAGGTTTGACCACATATTGCACTTTAAAGTGGCCGTAAAGCGTATATTACGTGTTGTTTAATTATTTTTTATTCAGAGAGAGAGAGAGAGGATACTTAATCATGATTCATACACGTTTTACTTAATAAGAGAGATTTCACTTTAACGGAACAATAGTACATGCAATACATGAGGTAAAATGTACATTTTTTTTTTGTTTTGTTATTGGAAGATTAGTTCGAGAATCTTTCTACCTTGTTATTTAAGAAATCATTTTAAATAACATTGTAATTTTTTTTGTATAAATATTTATAAATTTAATTATACTATTAGCTTTTAAATCAATTGTTTTTTTTAATCAAATAATATTATAAAATGTTTTAATGTATCAAAGATAAATTTAATATATACGGTAAATATCTCATATAATTAACAAGATTTTCTTATAGTAATCCACGATAACATATATTAATATTTATCAACGATGGAGTTATTTTGTCTGGAAACTAATCTCACAATATGCATCTACGGTGACCCACACAAATAATTTTACTTTGTGGGTAATTTTCATTAAATCTCAGCAGCCTTTAAATAGATCCAAATCGGACCTTAGACCGATTACAAATAATAAAAACTGACAATAAAATATCAGCTTACTTAAAAATAAAATTTGCTTATTCTATCATAAAATAATATTCTACCTAGATAAACAAAAAATCATAACTACCCATTCCTATTTTATCTATATCAAATCAAACCAAATATTACTATACCCAAAACTAACAAAATAATATTTAAACAAAATTATTAATAAAATCCTAAAAAGATTTAAGTTTATCACAACAATATGTATACATGTATTCAAATAATTTATTGAAGAATATATATCCAAATTACTTTTGGGTGATTTTTATATTTTAATATTAATTAAGAGACTATTCTATATTTTGTAAGTAGTTTTTTAGACCTATTCTTAACATAAGATCTTCACTAGATAACTTACAAGATTTCATTTTCATATGATCTTCATTATTATATTTTATTTTCTAAACACTATTTATTTTATTAGTTTAATAATTTTTTAAAATATGTTTCAATTTCAATAATAATTTACATTATTTTAAAAAATTTGATGTAATGTCACACAAATATATATATATATATATATATATATATATATATATATATATATATATATTTATATAAAGTTAGTGGTTACATACGTTACACAGTACAAGGGAATATGATTTACAATTATTATTAGTACTTTTATTATGTTTGATTATAATTAATATTAAATAAATATTTGATTTGTATAATGTCTTACTTAAGTTCGTTGACACGGAGCGCTTAACCCAGTCGATAAGAGCTGGCAGTAGATAAAAAACATTGTTGGGAAATTTATTTATTTTTGAAAAATATAATAACAAATCCTTTAACACATTCTTTTAAATATATATTATTTTGGAGGCTTTTTCTTCCTGCAGCTCTCTTTTCTCTTCCTACATCCCCATGATAGATTTGAAACTACAAAAATATCCATACTGAAAATTTCAATACCCCAACCCCATTTCTTATTCTCCATGCAGCCCCATCACCATTTCATCCTCTCTCATGATTCAAAGGCTAATCTGTATACTATTTTCGGCTTTAAACTTTTCTTCAAAATATTCTTTTACTTTGCTTGGTTCCTTACACCACTGCTCTTTTATATCCAACCCGTTTAGTTCATTCCTTATTATTTTCCATCTAATCCTATAATGGAAGTATTTGGAATTCTTATCTCCCTAACCTTATCTTTCTACTTTAGGCATGACTCTTCTTTGTTACATACCAATTTTAGTTGGCCAAGTAACTTCATTAGTTCTAGCCTCATGTCCGGGTTTAAGCCCTTCCTCTCCAATGATTTTCTTACAACATTAAGACCTTGTTTACTTAAGTGGATTTAAGGAAGAGTAATTGAGTGGATTTGAAGATAATTTTTGTTGTTGTTTATTTGAGTGAATTTGGAGGTAAACGAGGGTGGATTTAGAAGTAAAATTTTTTAATCTGTCACATAAATTAAATCTCTACACTAGTTCTTACAAATTTTACTTCCAAAAACACTCTCGTTTATCTCCAAATTCACTCAAATAAACAAAAAAAGAAAAATTATCTTCAAATCCTCTCAAATTCACTCAATTACTCTCCCTTAAATCTACTCAATTGAACAAGGCCTAAAGTCACCAAGCATGCACCATTGCTTACAGTTTCCTACAAATTTTACTTTCTCTATCTCTTCCCATAATTCATATTTTTCATTAATGTCACAAGATGAGTATATATTCATAACAATAACATGCACAACAAAAGCTTTATGTACAATAGAAGGATCCAAGATGCATGCAAAACGGGTTGAAGATAAAATATACTGAATTACACGTTTTAGGACATATTAAATTTCTCGGATTGAGCAATCCTGAATATATTTACATATCCAGTTATACATTCTGGATGATATATTCTGAAAAATATGTTTGTATTTTGAAAGTCCAATCTAAAATGTTTCCAGGAATTTGATAATGTATTCTGGATTGTTTATTTCAAAATAAATGTTTCAAAATTCTTAATTCGAAACATGATTTTGGATTCAATAACACATTCCAAATTAGAAATCCGTAGCCTACTTAAAAGCCTCTAACCACACACCTCACCCATACTGGAAGAAGGTCAATATTGGGATGTTTGAAGGCAGCTGTTCAAAGAAAAAAGTGATAACACAATAGTGCAGTAAGAAGAAACGACACCTGCTGATAGGCACCGGTTCATGAACCGAGGCATATTCAGGCTAGATAAAAAGTGGTAGACTTTATGCCTCGGTTCAGAATGGAGGCATAAAATGGCATGATTTTGCCTCGGTTCAAAATTAACTGAAGCAGTAACATATTTTATTTTTTAAATATTTTTTTCGCTGTACTTTATGCCTCGGTTCCTTGGTGAACCGAGGTCGTTTCTCCCACTCTACTGCCTCGGTTTGAGGACTGAATCGGTGCCATAGGGTCACTTTATACCTCGGTTGTGGCATGAACCGGTGCATATTCCCCTGTTTTTTTTTTTTTTAAGAATAGGTCTTATTATGCAACATTCCCAACTGCAGAAACAGACCTCCATATAATTTTACAGCCAGAACAATCCAAAATAATCTAGAAGCATATATTTTGAATGAAAATTATATTAAAACACACATACATTTAATGTAATCAAAAGTCAACTTCTTAGAAACATAAATCAATCAAATGTAATCATAAATCAATCCAATGTACAAGTTAAACTACTAATGATGTACAAAAGCATAAAACAACACAGGGTTACTTTCTGCCTCGGTTGTCGCATGAACCGGTGCCATAAGGTCACTTTATACCTCGGTTGTGGCATGAACCAGTGCATATTCCCCTGTTTTTTTTAAGAATAGGTCTGTTTATGCAACATTTCCAACTGCAGAAACAGACCTCCATATAATTTTACAGCCAGAACAATCCAAAATAATCTAGAAGCATATATTTTGAATGAAAATTATATTAAAACACACATACATTTAATGTAATCAAAAGTCAACTTCTTAGAAACATAAATCAATCAAATGTAATCATAAATCAATCCAATGTACAAGTTAAACTACTAATTACAAAAGCATAAAACAACTTAGAAACATAAACTTAGAACTTACTATATCCTAATATGTACTATGTACTATTATATAATTGAATTACATATTTAACCAATGCTTTTCTCGCAAGTTTAAGTGTCTTATCTGGAATTGGAGCAGTCATATTGAATTTCTACATAAAACACAATGATTTCAATTAGTGCATATGAAATCTAAACTATAGAGAAAATAAAATTCAAACCTAAATATTACCGTTTCCCATCCACTAGTGTAACGTGCACGAATAAAGGTCATAATCCAAAACATGACGTAGTAACAACATTCATATAACCTCGTTTGTCTATTACACTACAATATAACATCATAATTATAAAATTTTAAGTAACATCATTGGAATGGTACAAAATATAACAAAGTTTCTAAAATACAAAACCTTAAGGGGAACCCATGAGAGCTTTTTAGTTGTAGCAATAGATCTCCCATATAACATCATATGTGTTGCAAGGGAACTATTAAAAAAATTGCTTTAGCATACATTTATATAACACATTTATATAACAAAGAAAGTTAAAACATTGAGGTTCTTACCAATCTACTACATGTCTAAGAGGGCTGGGAGGAGACTTGTGCAATGAACAAAACCAGACAACAGTGTTCTCCGGTATGGAGATCACAAGTAGTTGCCAATGACGCTTGAAATTGATAATAACTTAATTGTCATATACCAAAATTAATAAATGAAACTTTAAAGTTAACAAACTTCACTTACCCATGTATATAAGGGGGAAAATATATCTCCTTCCCCAATGCAAAGCAAGTGGTGATGTATGATTGGATATCATCAAATTTATTTCTTTCATGAGTCATAGAGGGGTCAATGAACCCATATACATCATTGAAGCCCTTCTTATTACTGACACCAAACATAAACCTGAAATGAAGAAATAATCTGATATAAGTAACTTGATAAACAATAATTATATAAAAAAGTTCTAATAAACTTACATCATCCACAACTGAATGAGTGTAATATTAATTTCTTCTCTCCCGACACAAGCTCCCTAACATCTTGCTGATGCAAGTACAATGAGATCTGAGCTTCTCTTCCAAATGTAGTAAAATCCCATTGTACAATTATCGGGGCATCTGAAATGATGTTAGCAAGCTCGTCTAACGCACCAAGAGGGTCGTCCTTAGATAAATGAGGCTTCTTTGGTGTAGGACCTCCCTCTTGACATGTTTGTTGTTACATGAAAAAATGGTTGTTATGATGTGAATAAGAAGTAAATATTAAAATTGAGAAGTATATAGTATGAGTGTTTACTGGGGGGTCAGATACATCACCAATAAAGGTCTAGGCCAGGCGATGAAGGACTTAAATGCCTCTTCCGCAGTCACAAACTCATATGTAGGCACATGAAGAATGGCATATGCTACGACAACATCATCCACCGTGACCTTGACCTCATCTTCTGCTAGTTGTACACCATGCACTACAGTGGCTGTCACATAGACTGTGCCATGAGCCACTAACATGAACTCGGTATCAGGGAGAATATATAAGTGACTTTGCCGCTTCTACTTGTCAAATGAAATGTTAGGTTATATAAAAAGTAAATTAATAAACAAAAATGATTATTAAGTTTACCTGTAGGGGACACAACATCCGCTACAGGAGATGGCGGAGGACGATTGCCAAAATCCTCATAACGCTGCTGAACTGGCGCGCAACCATTTCAACAACTTCTTCATACAACTCTGCCGGGAGCTCTTCTCTGATGTTCGCCTTCAGTTTTTGTTCATACTCTTTACTTATTCCGGATGAAGATGGATGCGAGGAAGACCCAAAGAACTGTCATATGCCTATGCCAGTCCCAACACCATGCACCCGTCTTAGGTGCTCAGGTCGTCCAATAGCTGTGGCAAGAATATCCTGACGACCTTCTTGTGTGAATTCACCTTGGGAGCTCTGCTCAACCAAGAAGTCCTGTAACGTAACAAAACTTCATAATTATTTGAAAGATCTATGTAAAATATATAAGAAAAATGTTTTTTAAATACGAGAAATAAAATCTTACAATTCTTTCAGATATCTCTCTTGCACTGTCAGAAGTGTAGGAGCCCGATGATCTTAAACGGGCTAACTTCCACTTCTCGTGCTGAGATGGTGGTGAAGGAGGAGGAGGAGGGTCACCACCCTCAGAAAGTGAAAGTCTACTATCTGAATTTTGTTTCATTATTTTCTCCTCAAGCTTCCTGTATCCGCTACGAGACAGTAGGTGTGGATTTTTATTCTGAGCACTTATAGTCTGTGCTTTTGACCTTGTTTCTTGTGACAAAATGAAACAATTGTTATGATATAAAATTATGAATGATGAATTGAATGATTTTACCTACATTTATCTGCCACGTCTCAGATGTCCTAAGTTGTACAAATTGATGCCATGTTTCTTCGTCAATTGTAGAATATTTAGAACATGGAGTTTCATTGCTTTTTGCTCTAAATATATATATCTGGATGTTAATTTTGTCTTAAACCATTGAAATATGTCTGCAATTGTAGATAAACACCTACTCCTTAGGCTCTCGACATTTGGCGTATCAAATGTCATCTGCAACAAAGATAGTAATAATCTTATATCAATACAAATTTATCAATATAATTAATCTAGAATTTGGAGCAATATTGTTTAACTTACCAATAGGTCTTGCCAGATGAGATTCCGATCAGCCTCATATACATGGTCAATGGATTGAGTAAGTATAGAGATACGATCACGTGCTAGTACTCCAAGGTAAGACGTAAATACATCTGAATTTGGGCCAGATGCAACTCCAATGGCCACGTCAACAATGACAGGTGTCCTCTGACCTGCATTTCTTCTAAGTATAAGCTATCGTAACCTTGTCGCTCCTCTCGTCTGTTTCAAAGTGGTGGGGACTTCATCCCCTAACGAATGAGGTGGCTCAGCCATATATCTATCAAAATAAATAAGATGAAAGATTAATAAAACACTTATAAAATAACATATTATTTAACAAAAGCCATAAATATTTACACAAACATGAAATTCATACATAATCATATAGATTGGTCATATGTATATTCCCTCATTGTGATCTTTCCGAATTGCTTGTATATCATCAATTAGAGGGTCGTCATCAAAATTTATTGTCATTTTAAATGGATGGTTGTCAGCAATATGAAGATTACTTTGATTCTCTTCTTTATCTTCAATTTGTCTTTTTCCTTGAAGAGCAACATATCAATGGTCAGACGCAAAATCTTTGACATAAAAAACCTGACTTGCTTGATATGCCATGATAAATGGTTCGTCTCCATAACTAACATTTCGAAAATCAACAAGTGTCATACCAGATTAATCTATTTTGATACCACTCTTATTGTCGGCCCACTTACATTTGAAGAGTGCAACGAAAAACTTAGTGTAATCAACCTCCCATATCTCTTCAATTCTACCATAATATCTCATGGATCCAAGTACAAGATTTTGATCTTTGGATGTGGAAAATTGTAACGACTCAGCTTCTAGACTGACACCACTATTTTGCACTGTGCTTTTATCATCCAAAGTCTTTGTATAGAATATGCAATTATTAATTTCATAGCCTTTACAACATACAACATCAAACTTCAAACCATTTGCTAGCCACAACAAAGTCGTGATTCTTTCAAAACTTTAGATTTGAACCAGGCCAATAATGTTCTATTATGCTCCATCAACTGTCATTTCTCTGATTGTCTTGGATACTTGTCCTTTACAACGGCTTTATGTGCTTCCAAAAATGGGATCACTTCATCTGTGTTGTTTAATATGTATAGATGTGCTTGCATCAATTCTTACACACAGTTAAGCAACAAAAGCAAGAATAAGAAACCTCAGTCATACCTTCAATTTCAGTTTCTTAGCACGTTTAGAAACACGTCTTTGAGAAAGCTCCCTGCTTTGTTGATCCTGCCAAAATTTTAACAAATAAATCAATGTTGAAAATATCAGGTATTGAATAGATAATGCACAGTAAAGAGTGTATGGTCATTACAATGGGCAGGGAAAATAAATGTATATGAAAACAACTTAGAAAAGTTCAAAGCTGGAGAATTAAATTATAAGTATACATTTAATAATATCTGAATGCAGTGACACTGGCTTCCAAGGAGAAACCTTAAAAAGATGAACACTTAAAAAGACGAACCCTTGCGACGAAGACGACGAAGAGCTGTGGAACGACGAGGCTGCAATTGGGAGGCAATGAAGGGTGTTTGATGGCAACAATAGCAACACTAGTTGGATGGCAGCAGCGGCGACCCTGCGGCGGAGGCGATGACGGAGCGGAGGTGAGAAAAGTTTGCGAGGGAAGAATAGTGCGTGAGAGAGAAGAACAATGTAGAGTAGGTTAACTTCGTTTGCTCAGGTAAGAATATCAATCTCTACTGTATCGGTTTAACTGATAACCGAGGTCATAGAAGCATACGACCTCAGTTCTATAGGACAACCGATGCCTATACTCAAGCTTTACGCTTCAGTCCTATGTGAAAACGAAGTCTAAAACTGGACAAATACCTATTGCCTCAGGTCTCCTAATGACCGATGCCAATACTCGCACTTTATGTCTCGGTCCTTATTGTAATCGAAGCATAAAAGTAGTCCACTCCAGCATCAAAAGGCTTCAACAGTCTTAATGACAACACGTACTGCCTCGTGTCTACAGGAACCAGTGTCGTAGGCAGTCTATTGCCTCGGTTCTGCAGGGAACCGGTAGAGTTCTTTTAAAAAGCTGTCAGCTGATTTGACTGTTTGAGGGGAGAAATGGCCAAAGATTACACCTCAGGTTGAAATCTAACCGAGGTAGTATAGAGTTTATGCTTTGGTTTTTGGCAATCGAGGCGTATAAGTTATTTAAAATTGCAGAATTGCCACCACCTGTGCATATACTTCAGTTTTATGGAAACTGAGACGTACCCGCGTTCTTTTCCGCATTTTCCACTAGTAAAGTTACCTTTTTTATATTTTATATAAATATATAAGAATAAAATTTAAATATATGATTTTAGGGGTGCAGTAAGAAAAAGTGAGATGCACCAAGAAAAATCACAAACACCAACTTTCTAATAAGACTATTCATCATGTCAAGCGAAATTAAAAGAAATACGAAACACACTGTTACTTGGGAATTTGAAATAGGAGTGACAAAAGAACTAAAAGGTCCACAAAAGACAGTCAAGAACTACTTTTTTTTTTCACCTTCTTAACTTTTCTGTTTTTTTTTTCTATATTATTTCATTAAATAAAAAATATTTAAATTATATTTATAAGATTATTTTTACAATTTATTTTACATATTATTATCATTTTAGTTTTATTATTAATGTTTTAATTAATATGTATGTAAAATGAAAAATAGTTTTAAAAAATGATATAAGAATAATAAATATATTAATTGTACAATTTTATATACATAGAAATAATTAATGTACAATTTTATAGATCTCATGATTAATTGTACATTAACATATGTTGTTTATATATTAATGTACATTATATATATATATATATATATATATATATATATATATATATATATATATATATATAATGATATACTAATTGTAGTTTAATAATAAGAATTTTGTATATGTATATATTAATTAGGTTTTAATATCTATTTTGGTCCTTCTTTTCGGGGGTTTGTTAAAAGTGGTCGTTTCTTCTTTAAAAAGTTCATTAAAGTCCTACTTTTTGAAAAAATTGTGCAAGTTAGTCTTTTTTGCTAACGGCGTTAATTCTGCTAACGGCAGAGCTGCCAGCTGGCTATTATGTGTTAAAAAATATTATTAATTGTGACGTGGAAATGTAATAAAATTAGGGTTAAAATTAAAATTGAAATTGAGGTAATTTGGGGGTAATTAGGCAAACTGATTTTGGGGATCTTCTTGCTGAAGGTGGTCGCACCGGTAAAGCGTCTCGCACCAAATTCCTCCACGCGAGCCAAATACAATGAAAGGAAAGCCAAATACAATGAAACCTTATATTATACTATATTATCTCACACTCAAGAACAAATGGTATCATAGCCAAAAGGAAAGCCGGCTTACTTCCTTGACTTCTCTAAGAACAGAAACCATGATATAATATGGAACAGGGTGAGTAGAGGGCGATATTTACCACCCATGGAAACAACTACCGAATCACAACCTATTCTCTTAAGCTCCTCTTTGTCTCTACCAGACAATATCTCCATAATGCTTTCATCAAAAATCGAAAATCTAATAGAATACTCACATGTTCCTGAAGATGAACATATTTTTGAGTCTTCAACTCCTCTGCTCAGTCTGTACAATATCTTCAGAAGACGAAGATCTTCCATCAGATCTATCGCCAGACTCATTACTTCCCGAAGACCCCCTAAAAACGAATTTGTTCAATGCTCCAGAATGGAACAATGTTCTCTTGTGGCAACACCTGAAGAACATTACGTGACAATAAAGATACTAAAAGAATTAATCCGACATTGGCAACATGAAGGATATACTCACCTTCATTATGGACCCATCAGACTCATTATTTCCCTCCATGGAAGAAGAGGTCTTCCTATCTCTGCCAGAGTCTCTCTCATAGATTCCAGTTTTCTCCACTATGAAAATGCTATCGTAGGAACAGTACTGA
The DNA here is from genome assembly GCA_036885675.1 of Vigna mungo. Lineage (NCBI taxonomy): Eukaryota > Viridiplantae > Streptophyta > Magnoliopsida > Fabales > Fabaceae > Vigna > Vigna mungo. The sequence continues at coordinate 10,337,882 of CP144690.1, read as the reverse complement.
CCACCTTACATGCTGGAAGCGTAGTTCTCACTATGTTTCCTAATTACAATGTCAGCCTGAGAGATCCAACCGTGCCCCAAAGACTTAAAGTACAAGTACAAATAATGGGAGTCAGACAAGTAGTTGAAGCCCTTTGTGCAACGCTACATCATCAGATTATTTATAGGTTGCAGGAATCATGCAGTCAACCTATCGTTACCCTCGAGTAGTGAAGGCGCATTGTTTGTTATGGCTAACCCGCACGAAGAGAGCCCATCGATAGTCCAGATCCCCAGAAACATTTCTAGACAATAGTTAGAGGAACTGATTCCTTTACAATGGGTGACTAATTATGAGAAGTTACACGAGAATAGAGAACCTCTATAGACTTCTGAAGCCACTTTCAGGAGATCTGTGGACAGGACAGTCAGAACCATATTCAAGCCACTAGGAGATGAAGCCGGTACTAGCTTCTCCCAAATTTTTCAGTGTATGATGATCCGACCAGTCACCAAAGAGAAAAAAAATCCCTATTTGGGGAGTTCTTCCTAATGGAAAGCCCATATTCACAGACAAAATCAATGGTCATTTCATATGGGCTGTTGATCCTTCTATGTGTGACCCAGACTGTGAATGCAGCAAGGATGATGACAACTCTGAAGATGACGAATCAGAAGAGGAAGATAAAGACACAGACACTGTAGACCATTTCCTCGTCCTAGGAGAAGATCTGATCCTACCTTCGGACCATGGATTGGCATACATAAACCCGAAGAACCAGATCCTTTGTGGTTTCAGAAAAGATGTGCAGAAATCTTGGAAGAAAAATAAAAAGAAAGGTTCTCCTTCCCTAAAAAGGTTTCTTAGTCGCCGATCCCTTGTTTTATGATTTCTAGCTCCAACTATGAACAAGAATTTCCTTCCTTAGAAAGGACAGTAGATCCTACCACTAGGATCAACACCAAGCCAAATATCTCTCCATCAGAGATAGGACCTGATGAGAGGTCTAAACCTTTAACTCAAGCTGAAGAAGTACTTAACTGGCAAACAGAGAACGCTAAAGTTCAAAACTTTATGCTCTGAAGAATTGATCAAAAGATAAATGGACTCTCGTCGCAAATGAAGAATACAGATGCAAGATTGGAGCTTCTCTTTGAAAGAATGAAAGATCATTATGTCCATCTTACAGAGATTTCCCGATTAGAAGAAGAATGGAAAAAGACCACATTCGGTGAAACTTCCCATGCCACAAAAAGAGAAATCAAGAAGCTGAAAGCACAAGTCCACGACTTGGATCACTATATTGAATCGAAAATAAAAGAAAAACAATTCTCTTTCCCTGATAGTTTCAGCCCTCCTCCTTTCACCCCATACCAGCCTCTTTTCCAACCATCTTCCTCTATGGTTCAAAATCTAAACAAACATATTCATTACCAACAGCTACAGCCTTTAGAAACAAACAAAAACCCAGAATCTTAGTACCTTCAGCCTCAACACAAGAAACCAGAAAAACTCCTACCCAAACTCTACCACAATCCCTTAGGGACTCATCTGAAAAAGAAGACTATTTCCAGGATTCCCAAGACCCATATACATAGTTTGATGGAATCATTGGAAAAACACTCTAAAAAGATGATGAGAAAGGGCCAAGTACAATGAAACCTTAGATTATACTGTATTATCTCATACTCAAGAACAAATGGTATCATTTAAATTCAAATAATTTGTTTGTATTACTTTATTTTAAATCCATATTTTGTAAATTAAAGTCTAAATGTTTATAATTAATTTATTTAAGTCTAAATTAGGTATTGAGTTATAAGGGAGGAACAAAATTGTATAATAGTAAAAGTTAATATTTGATTGATATATGAAAAATAAACAATTTAAAGTGAATATTTTACACAATATACATATGTAAAATTGAAATTTTCTAGCAATATGAATCAAGAAATCATTTAATGAAAAAGTATGTAAGTATACATTTTAATTGATTAAATTAAGACTTGCATTTCTGGAAGCATCATTTTGGTATCTCCAAGTCTAGTTTTGCTATATTGCCAGAGGTCAATTTAAAAAGTTACAATAACCAACATATGCCTATCAATTTATGAATATTGCTTTTACATTTTTATGCTTGTTCTAGCCCACGAAATTTATCTGCTATAGTATTAGTTAGTTTCAAAGACCTTTATGTTGCCTCATGTGTAGCTAATACAATTTCAAACATCCCATACTTAACTTGAATATGTCCAAAGCAGTCTTTGTTTTATGTAGTTCTTGTTTCAAAGCAGCCAAGCCTAGCATGTTAAAAAAATATAGAGATGCTCTCGAAAAACATTTTGCAATGAATCTTTACCATCTAGTCACGTTCTTCAATCTCTAACTCCAACTTTTTCAACTCATAGGGAATATGAACTCTAATATATACTTATAAATTGTAAGTGTAAGTAGACCTCTCAACTTGATGCATGGTTTATGACTTAGTCCTAGCTCATCTTTAAAAAAAATCCTCTTTTAGAAAATTCTTAATTGAGAATATAATAAAAAAAAAGTTTCCATTCTTAAAGCTTCTTCTCAAGTGAGTCATGATCAAGGCTTAGGTGAATTTGGATCCATTATAATACTTTAATTAATTCTTAAAAATAATACCTTCACCCTGAGTGATATAGCCAAACGGCTAGTCTCGGATTGAAGACCAAGACAAGCAAGCTTAGACTAGAAGTAGAGAAGGGTTGTTTTGGACGAAAATTTGAGATGAGCTCTTTTGAACTGAAGGTTTGGAAGGATCAACTCGAGCCGAAGGTCACGAGCAAGCTAGGGCCAAACGTTAAGATCGACTGACCCAGGTTGAAGATCAAAACGAGTCAAGCTAGGCTAAAGGATGAAACTAGTTTGAAGGACAAAACAGGCCGATTCGAAACAAATCTTAAGACGGGCCAAACCAAATCGAGATAAGTCTACTCATACCGAACCTTGAGATGGTCGGCTCGGGCCAATGTCCGAGATGAATTAACCCAAAAGAAAAGTTGAGATAGGCTCTAAAGAACCAACATTAACTGAGATGGGCTTTGTAACGTCCCGGCAACTTACAGGGACTGTTGACTGCCCCCACACATCACCACGAGACTTTCCATTTCCCGGAAAGTGTGCGAGTGATGACAAAGCACCCTGGAAAGTCTCGTGGTGATGTGTGGGGGCAGTCAACAGTCCCTGTAAGTTGCTGGGGCGTTACAGGCTTGACCAAATTGGTAAAGTCAAATCCCGCATAAAATTTGGTCGAGTTAGGAATAATACACCTTGAAAAATTAGTTGAATTTCAATCGGGGTTGACTTGACCAAATTCTTACAGGAGCTGGTGATAAAGATAATTATTACCATTATCTAAGGTTCATTTTAGAGACAAAATCAACTCCCCTTTAGCATATTACTTGCTTAAATCCTCTCTTTTATCTTGTTTTAATGTTATTTATATTTTGGGCTACATTGATATAAATTCATCACTAATCCCCTTATTTTGTAACTAAAGTTGTGCTTGGAAGAATCTCCAACAATGTAAAGGATTGAACCAATCACAGAGTCAAGCAAATCTACAGAAAAAGAGAAAAATATGTAATGCAATAGAGTCAAGCTGGGCGCCCCTGGTTCAATGGCACTGAGTGCCACTCTTCTTATTGCTGCCCAAAATGCTGATATTGCACGCTCGGGCACCGCTTTAGGAACACTAAGAGCCATTTGCTTCGCAAAATCGCCTGGGCACCCCATCCAGGGCATTGAGCGCCATCCAGTTCTGTAGAGCTCGCGTTGGGCGACCCTCTAGGGGCGCTGAGAGCCACTTTTGATTATGTGGCAATTTGACCTAAAACACGAAGGGGTTTGGGTCTATGGTGGTCTGGAGGTGCGATTCACTCAGAGGAGATCTTGGAGGGCTGCTAGGGTTCATGAGAACACTCACTTCTTCCTCTTTGGGTTCGTCTTCTTCTTCTTCCATGGTCATTTTGTAAGCTCTAAGGCTTTCCATGGAAATGAAGAGCCAAACCCATCTTGTTGGGGATAAATTTAACCTTTGATCTGTTGTGTATTTGTTGAATTCAAATATATATAGAAATGTTCATGGCTTGATTACTGTTTCCAATCTTAAAGCTTGCATGTAATAGAGATGTTCATGGCTTGATCTTTAATTCATGGGTATGGGAATTATCTTGTGTAATCTAGAACTGAAACAAGAGTCCCCTAGTAGTTCATTGGTTCTAGGAATGGAAGATGATTCACTTGTTGTCTTAGATCCTAGTTCTTAATGTGAGTTTTGCTTGTTAGATTTTCCAAGGAATTGGAGTTTAATAGGAAAAGCTAGGCTCTTTCACCTATGGAATTAGGGCTAGAGTAATTTTGTGGATTGACTTTAGTAATTTGATGGAGAGGAAATGAAATTGAGTTGCACAAGAGTGAATTGGTGAAACCTAACCTTAGCATTGTCATTTCATATAATTTCTAGTCTCTTCCATTCTTAAGTGTCTTCAAACACCAAAGTCCAAACTTGTATAGTCGAAATTTTATCTTCTTTGCACTTGTCTTTCAATTAAAATGTTGTTCTTGAGTCTATATGAGTTGTTAAAAGTGCAATTAACTAGTATTACACGAGTCTCTTGGGAAACGATACTTGGTCTTACCATTTTATATTACTTGAACGATTTGGTACACTTGCCAATGAGTACAAGTTTTTGGCACCGTTGCCGGGTACCTATGTTTAAAACTAGACTTTTGTGTGATTTTTAACTGATATAGACTCTATTCTTTTGTGTATTATTTTCTGTTTTATTATAATTACTATCTCTATATTTTTAGGCTAACTTGTGGCTCGAGTTTGGTTATTTTGTAGTGTATGTAGGGAAATATTCGTACAAGGAGGATTATGTAATCAACACCACTCCTTGTCGACCTTGAGATCGAGAAAACAGCTCGCAGAAACAATAATGACACAAGGAAACGACGAGCTATAAGTCAACAAGTTGCCCTTGAACCTTCATCTTCTTTCAACAATCAAAATAATGAGGTTCCTGATACTTCTTTAGTGAACGAAATTACTGGCACAGGACCACCTCAAAGGAGAACCACAGGGGACTTTATTGCTTACACAAGCCTGAGAAATTTCTCAAGCATTTTGCCTCGGTTCAAAGGTAACCGAAGCAGTAAGGTTTTTGTTTTTTTTTTCAAAGGACTTTACGCCTCGATTCCTTTTGAACCGAGGCGGTATGTCAACCTCCACTGCCTCAGTTGGGACCAGAACTGAGGATTTTTTTTTTTTTGCTTTTTCGCCAGACTTTGTGCCTCGATTGTGACATGATGCCATAGAGAGTTTTCTGCCTGGGTTATGGTCACAACCGAGGCATATTCCCCTGTTTTTTTTAAGAACAGGTTTGTTTCTACAACATTCCCAACATTAGAAATAAACCTACATATAATTTTATAGCAGAACAATCCATATGCATATATTTTGAATTAAACTTATATTAAAACATAAATGCATTCAATGTAATCATAAATCAACTTCTTAGAAGCATAAATCAATTTAATGTAATCATAAATCAACTTTGAAACATAAATTAATCCAATGTACAAAGTTAAACTAATAATAATGTACAAAAGCATAAAACAACTTAGAAGCATAAACTTACTATATCCTAATATCTACTACATACTATTATATAGTTGAATTACATATTTAGTCAGTGCTTTCCTCGCGAGTTTAAGTGACTTCTCTAGAATTAGAGTAGTCATATTGAATCTATACATAAAACACAATGATTTCAATTAGTGTATATGAAATCTAAACTATAGAGAAAATATTATTCAAACCTAAACTGGTATAATGTGCACAAACAGTGGTCATCATCCAATACATGACGTAATAACCACACTAATATGATCCGTTTTGTCTATTACACTACAATATATCATCATAATAATAAAATGTTAAGTAACATCATTAAAATGGTACAAAATGTAACAAAGTATGGACTAAAATACCAAACCTTAAGGTTCACTTAAGCAAGCTTTTTAGCTGTAGCAGTAGATTTCCCAGACAACATCATATGCATTGCAATGCAAGGGAACAATTAAAAAAAATGCTTTAACATACATTTATATAACAAAGAAAGTTGAAAACATTGAGGTTCTTACCAATCTACTACATGTCTAAAAGCGCTGGGAGGAGACTTGTGCAATGAAGAAAACAAGACAGCAATGTTCTCCGATATGAAAATCACAAGTAGCTGCCAATGACGCCTAAATTTAGTAATAACTTAATTGTTATAGACCAAAATTCATAAATGAAACTTCACTTACCTAAGTATATAAGGGAGAAAATATATGTCTTTCCCAATTGCAAAGTAAGTGGTGATGTATACAACATTGAACCCCATTTTGTTACTGACACTAAACATATACCTGAATTGAAGAAATGATCTGATATAAGTAACTTGTTAAAAAAAATTTATATAAAAGAGTTCTCAAAATTACATCATCCACAATTGAATGAGTGTAATATTAATTTCTTCTCTCCCCAACGAAAGCTCCCTAACATCTTGCTGATGCAAGTACAATGGGATCTAAGCATCTATTCCAAATGTAGTAGAATCCCATGGTACAATCATCGATGCATATGAAATTATGTTAACAAGCTCGTCTAATGCACCAAGAGGGTCGTCCTCAGATAAATGAGTCTTCTTCGGTGTAGGACTTCCCTCTTGACCTGTCTGCTTTACATGAAAAAATGGTTATTTGTTGAAGTCAATAAGAAGTAAATGTTAAAATTGAGAAGTATATAGTAGGAGTGTTACCGGGGGCTCAGATACATCACCAACCAAATGTCTAGGCCAGGTGACGAAGGACTTAAATGGCTCTTCCACAGTGAAAAACTCCTTTGTAGGCACAGGAATAAGGGCATCCGGTACAACAACTTCATCCACCGTGACCTTCACCTCATCTTTTGTTAGCTCTACACCATGCACTATAGCGGTTGTCACATAGACTGTTCCATGAGCCACTAGCATGGTCCCGGTAGGAGAGAGAATATATAGCTGACATGGACATGCAATTCGAGAAGATCACAATGAGGGAATATACATATGACCATTTCATATGATTATGTATGAATTTCATATTTGTGTAAAAATTTATGGCTCTTGTTAAAAGTAGTATATTATTTTATAACTCTTTTATTAATCTTTCATCTGATTTTTAGTGACAGATATATGGCTGAAGCACCACAATTGTCTAGGGATGACGTCCCCACTCCTAGACCCCCTAGAGGAGCGACGAGGTGTAGACAACTTCAAGTTAGAAGAATTGTAGGTGAGAGGACAACTGTCATTATTAACGTGATCACTGGAGTAGCATCTGGACCAAATATAGATGAATTTAGGTCTTACCTTGGAGTACTAGCACGTGATCACATCTCTATACTTACTTCATCCTTTGACCATGTATCTGAAGTTGATCGGAATCTTATCTGGCAAGATGTATTGGTAAGTTAATCAATATTGCTCCAAATTCTAGTTTAATTATATTGATAAATTTGTATGAATATAAGGTTATTACTTTCTTTATTGCAGATGACATTTGATATCCTAAATGTCGACAGCCTAAGGAGTAGGTGTTTATCTGCAATTAGAGAAAGATTTCGGGGGTTTAAGACAAAATTGACGTCCAAATATATATTTGGACCAAAAAGTAATGAAACTCCATGTTCTAAATATTCTGCAATTGACGAAGAAACATAGCGTCAGTTTGTACAGCTTCGTTCATTCGAGACGTGGCAGGTAAGTGTAGGTATAAATCATTCAATTCGTCATTCATAATTTTATATCATAACAATTGTTTCATTTTGTCACAGCAAACAAGGTCAAAAGCACAGGGTATAAGTGCTTAGAATAAAAATCCACATATATTGTCTCGTGGTTGATACATGAAGCTTGGGGAAAAAATAATGAAGCAGAAGTCAGACAGTAAACTTGAACTTTTTAGGTTGGTGATCCTCCTTGTCCTCCTTCACCACCATCTCGGCACGGGAAGTGGAAGTTAACCCGTATAAGATCATCAGGCTCCTACACTTCCGGTACTGCCAAAGAGATATGTAAAGAAATTGTAAGATGTCATTTCCCATATTTTTACATTTTTTTATATATATTACATAGATCTTTCAAATAATATGAAGTTTTTTTTTACAATACTCCTTGATTGAGTAGAACTCCTAAGGTCAATTCACACAAGAAGGTCGTCAAGAATATTCTTGCCACAGCTATTGGATGACCTGAGGACCCAGGACGGCTGCGTGTTGTTTGGACTAGCATAGGCATACGACAGTTCTTTAGGTCTTCCTCGCGTCAATCTTCATACGAAAAGCTGAAGGAGGACAACAAAAAAGAGATGACACAGGAGATCACAAAGAAGGTTAGGACATAATTGTATGATGAAGTTGCTAAAATGTTGTGCGCCAGTTACAACAACATGTTGTGCGCCATCACATGTAGTGGAACATGTTGTGCCCCCTACAAGTAAACTTAATAATAATTTTTGTTTATTAATTTACTTTTTGTATAACCTAACATTTAATTTGACAAATAGAAGCGACAAAGGAAGTTGTTCAACTGCCGATGATTCAAGGGACGACATGGACGACACTCATCCATCTCAGTTATATATTCTCTCTCCTACTAGAACCATGCTAGTGGCCCGTGGAATAGTCTATGAGACAATCACTGTAGTGCATGGTGTAGAGCTAGCAGAAGATGAGGTCAAGGTCACGGTGGATGAAGTTGTCGTACCTGATGTCCTTGTTCCTGTGCCTATAGTGGAGTTTTCACTATGGAAGAGGCATTTAAGACCTTCGTCGCCTGGCCTAGACATTTGGTTGGCCTAGGCATTTAAGACCTTCGTCAAAACATAACCATTTTTTCATGTAACAGAATATTGGTCAAGAGGGAAGTCCTACATCGTAGAAGACTCATTTATCTGAGGACGACCCTCTTGGTGCATTAGACGAGCTTGTTAACATCATTTCAGATGCACCGATGATTGTACAATGGGATTCTTCTACATTTGGAAGAGATGCTCAGATCCCATTGTACTTGCACCAGTAAGATGTTAGGGAGTTTTCGTCGGGGAAAGAAAAAATTAATATTACACTCATTCAACTGTGGATAATGTAAGTTTATGAGAACTTTTTTATATAAATTTCTTTAACAAGTTATTTATATCAGGTTATTTCTTCATTTCAGGTATATGTTTGGAATCAGTAACAAGATGGGGTTCAATGATGTATATGGATTCATTGACCCCTATATAACTCATGAAAGAAATAAATTTGATGAACTCCAAACATACATCACCACTTGCTTTGCAATGGGGAAGGACATATATTTTCTCCTTTATATATACTTGGGTAAGTGAAGTTTGTTAACTTTAAAGTTTCATTTATGAATTTTGGTATATGACAATTAAGTTATTACCAATTTCAGGCGTCATTGACAGCTACTTGTGATCTCCATATCGAAGAACACTGCTGTCTTGTTTTGTTCACTGCACAAATCTCCTCCCAACCCTCTTAAACATGTAGTAGACTTGTAAGAACCTCAATGTTTCAACTTTTTTTGTTATATAAATGTATGCTAAAGCAATTTTTTTAATAGTTCCCTTGCAACACATATGATGTTGTTTGGGAGATCTACTATTACAGCTAAAAGGCTTGCATGGGTGAACCTTAAGATTTGGTATTTTAGTCCATACTTTGTTACATTTTGTATCATTCCAACGATGTTACTTAACATTTTATAATTATGATGATATATTGTAGTGTAATAGACAAAACGAGTCATATGAGTGTGGTTACTATGTCATGTATTGGATGATGACCCCTATTCGTGCACATTACACTAGTGGATGAGAAACAGTAATATTTAGGTTTGAATTTTATTTTCTCTATAGTTTAGATTTCATATACACTAATTGAATCATTGTGTTTTATGTAGAGATTCAATATGACTATTTCAATTCTAGAGAAGTCACTTAAACTCGTGAGGAAAACATTAACTAAATATGTAATTCAACTATATAATAGTATGCAGTAGATATTAGAATATAGTAGTTTAACTTTGTACATTGGTTAATTTATGTTTCAAAGTTGATTTATGATTACATTGAATTTAAGTATGTTTCTAAGAAGTTGATTTATGATTACATTGAATGCATTTATGTTTTAATATAATTTTTATTCAAAATATATGCTTCTAGATTGTTATGAACTATTATGGACTGTTCTTGCTGTAAAAGTATATGTAGTCCTATTTCTGTAGTTGGGAATGTTGCAGAAACAAACATGTTCTTAAAAGAAAAAACAGGGGAATACGCCTCGTTTGTGACCATAACCAAGGTAGAAAACCATCTATGGCATCGATTCAGGCCACAACCGAGGCATAAAGTCTAGCAAAAAAGAAAAAAAATTAAAAAACAACCGAGGCAGTAGAGGCTAACATACTGCCTCGGTTCAAAAGGAACTGAGGCGTAAAATCCTTAAAAAAAGTAAAAAAACAAAAACAAAAACCCTATTGCTTCAGTTACCTTTGAACCAAGGAAAAATCCTACCCTTTTATACCTTGGTTCAGAAACGAGGCATAAAAGGGTAGGCTTTTTGCCTCGCCTATATATGTCTCAGTTCAGGATCCGCTCCCTATGGCGAAAAATAATCGTTGTTTTTTCCCCTAACTGCACTAGTGTTACCACGAACCCTAGCAGCCCTTCAAGCTCTCTACTCTAAGTGAATCACGCCCGAAAATCACCAAAGACCCAAACCCCTTCTTGTTTTAGGTTTAAATAAGTTCAAATTGTCACATCTGCAAAAGTGGCGCTCAGCGCCCCTAGAGGGGCGCCCAGTGTGAGCTTTACAGAAGTCAATGGCGCTCAGCGCCCCTGCAGGGGTGCCTTAGCGCGAAATATCAACATTTTGTGCAGCACTAGGAAAAGGGTGCTTAGGGGCGCTCGACTTGGGATAGTCATGTTGCAGTAGCGCTCAACGCCCTTGAACCAGAGGCGCCCAAGTTGACTATGTTGCACTACATCTTTTTCTCTTTTTCTGCAAATTTGCTTGATTCTATGGTTGGTTCAGTCCTCTCTAAATTGTTAGAGATTATTTCAAACACAATTTTAGCTATAAAATAAAGGGATTAGTGATGAATTTCTATCAATGTAGCTAAAAATATAAATAACATTAAAACAAGATAAAAGACAAGATTTAGGCAAGTAATAAGCTAAAAGAGAGCTAATTTTGTCTCTAAAATGAACCTCAGATAATGGTAAGAATTACCGTTATCAAACTATCCTACTTAGGACTTTGTTTGTCCTCAAACAAAAGATAACAAAGATAACTTGGCTTAGATAAAACAGCCCAATTACAAAACAACTTAAGAAAACAGTTTTAATTAAGAAAAGCAAATCAATCATGCTTGCTCATCGTGGAAAGACCAATCAAGAGATAATGAGGCTATTGCAAAACAAGCTTCAATTATGGTTCTCATAAGAAAAAGACTACAACACAAATGCAAAAGCTTTATAAAGGATCAACAAACATGACAAAATGTTTTCCTTAAATGTCTGGAACCTTTCCTCACCAAAGAAAGTGTTTCACTAAAGCTCAATGGTGTATAAGGATGTGTGTTTTCACTCTACCATCACATTGTCACACAAATCAACTTTGCTCTTCATTTCAACCAATATCAAACACATTCACAAACAAGTTATCATCACAGGAACTTTTTGAGGCTTGTATTATGGCTGGACAAAGAAGAAAAATTAGTTTTTCTAGATACAAAGTACCTTGAGTCAAGAGAGCACACAAATCAACACAATAACATAAATCTTTCTCTTTTGCTTCAAAAATATGTACCCAATTTCACCCTCATTTAACAACTTTCATTCATTGAGCTCATTTTCTTGGTCTTGTTCTTCTTCCTTGTTTTTCTTTTCTTTCTTGTTTCTTTTTTTTTCTCAATGATCCTTTGTAACATGATCTCCCAAACTTAAATCATTCTCCTATACCAGAAATGAAAGCTCTACTCAACTCAAGGAATGAGAAAGTTTTTCTTTTCAGGTTCAAAGGGTTGCATTAGCTTATTTGGCTCAAAAATGGAGAAGAGGAGGAAAAACAAAATGATCTTGACCAACTGTAACAAGCAAGTAAATGATTCAAAAGAAGAAACTCGGACAAAATCAATTGTGATTCAACATGATAGCATTCAACAATAAATCTAAGGAGAAATTTGTGTTTCCCTGCATCCATTTAGAAACAACTAAACCAAAGCCCAAAAATTGGTCCAAGTAAAACTGAAATTCTATTTACAATAATAGAGTAAAGAATGTACAAAAGAATAAAGCCTAAATAAGTTAGCAATTGCACAATAGTGTAGTATAGACCACGGGTCTCCGACAAAAGCGCCAAAAACTTGTTGAGACTTTGACAAGTGTACCAAATTGTTTCAAGTAATAAAATCGATAAGACCAAATATCATTTTTCAAAAGACTCGTGTCACCAAACACTCGTATAATTCCTAACTTAGACTAAAGGATGTTTCCACATTTTTTGGTTTTCATGCAATTAAAGTAAATATGAAACATAAATGGTAAAAGTGATCTTTGATAACTCAAACACTTAGGAACGAAAAGATTAGAAATGGTATTGTTGGGGGTATGATTTCACCTACTTCACTCTTATGCATAAAAAATTACACATTCTTCACTAACTTGCTAATGTCAATCTTCTAATTTACTCAAACTCAATCCCTTGGTAGAGAGAGTCTAGACTTCCTTATTAAACTTCAATCCCTTGAAGAACCTAACAAGTTAATCTGCTTTAAGAATTGATTTCTAAGACATCCAAAAGTCCAAGTTTTATCCCTAGATACAATTCCCTTTAGGTAATTTGTTCCAGTTCTAGGTTTATACAATATTTTCCATTATCAAGCAAACCAAGTATTGTGTTGTGGGTAGCAATTTTACAACAAGACTAAGAGAAGGAACAAAACATTCAAAACAGTAGCAATTACATAAGAGTTCGATGAATGAAACTAGTTGTCCATGAATGGAGAGCTTGAACTTAGAACAATGGTGGAAATGGAAGAAGTAGGAAGACCCAAGGAAGAAGAATGATTGTTCCCACAGCTCCTAGCTCGCCTCTAAGAGCTCTAGTAGAGAGGAATTGCATTTGGGTGCCAAAAGATGTCGAAGCCCTTCCATTTTCGGGTTAAATAAACCCAATCTGCCAAATCAGGGAAAGTTGCGCTCCAATTGGCGCTCAAGCGCGCATGAGTCGGCAAATGGCGCTCAAGCGCCCTTAAGTTGTGGGTGCCCGAGTGTGACCCAGTTAAACACAAAAGTTGGTGCACTGGTGCTCAAGCGCCCATGGAAAAAGGGCGTCCGGGCACAGTTTCAACAGAATTCTGGTTCTTCATTTTGATCTTCCTTCTACTTTACTTTGGTCGAGTCAGTTATGACCAAGATTTAAGGTGCCTTAGTCGAATTTTGGCCAAATTTGACAAAGTTGGCTTGATCGATTTTAAACAAAGTTTATTCTAACCAAAATTTGGTTGAAATGTTGTGTTCGACCAACTCTCCATCAAATTTGACTGAGATGACTCAACTTAAATTGAAAGTTATCTTAAACGAACTCAAACTAAAAAATGTGAATTTTGATCAAAGTAATCGAGTAAGATATTGTCCTAATTATTGAAATTAAAAATAATATTTTTTTACCACACTAACAACTATATTGCGCTTTTATTTATATGGTAATAATTAAATACGAAGTAAAACAATCATAACTACTTTGAGGGCAAGGTCACAATTTTATATGATAAAGATGACATGTAATACAAAACTAATGGCTTAAATAGAACAAGAATTAACAAGAAAGTGTAACATTTTATAATTCTATTTTTTGTTCAACTTTAAATTCATAAAAGCAAGTTCATATAAATGTCAAAACAAAAACTCAAGTAAAGGCAACATTACAATCAATGTAACTAATTGACTAACATATATTAAATAATTTAAAGCATTCAAAAGATTGCAATAGTAAATTGTATTGAAAGAAAGTTAGTATCATTGCCCTTGCCTTTGTTTTAGTCTCGCGAGGACTATAAGATCTTTTATGTGCTTTAGTCTTAAAGTGTCAAAAGATGTTGATATAAACACCATCACAAAATTCTTAGTAAAAATAACAACGTAAAATTACTAAGGCATTTTCCAAAGATAATAAACTTACATTAGAAAGAATCATCTAATTTTAAACGGATGGAAGAAAGAAAAATTTTATTTGAAAATAATTATAACGTAGTTCGTAAATTTTAGTTCAATTTTACTAAAATCTTAGACTCTAGCACTTGCTTCAATTTCAAAGTCACAAAAACATGTTAATATAAACATCATTACAAAAGGTCAAGTAAAAGTAACAATATTATAAATACATTATTCATACAAAAGCAAACCTATATTAAGAAAATCCATAATTACTCAATTCCAAGAATACATGAATCCCATACTGTATTGAAACATAATTAGTAAAGTTTGCTTTTTATCTTTTGCTTCAATTTTGTAAAAGTAACAAACATTACTGAAATATTTTTAAAACAAAATAAATCTGTTAAAAAATTAAGAATCATCATATTTCAAAAGAATGTAGAAATCACAAATTGAAATAAAAAATTGTTAGTATAAAAATTCTTTCATTGTTTTAATCTTGAACTCACAAAAGCAAGTTAATGTAAACATTATCACAAAAATTCAACTAAAAAGAAACAACATTATAGATATACTATATATATATATATATATATATATATATATATATATATATATATATATATATATATTAGAATCATCCAATATAAAAGAATGTAAAAGCTCAAACTGCGTTGAAAAATATATACATCATGCAGGAACTTCACCACGGAATATGTGGCACACACTCGGACAAAAGGATGCTTCGGGCCAAAATCTTACGACCAGGTTTCTATTGGCCACCATTGAAAAGAATTGTGAAGAGTTCGTACAAAAGTGCATCTCCTGTCAATCACACAGACACGACAGTCGGGTTCCTTCCTCGGAATTACTGGGGATCGTCTCCCCATGGCCTTTCGCCCAGTGGGAAATGGACATAGTCGGCCCCTTGCCGGTCGGGAGAGGGCAATGCAAATACCTCCTTATGGCGATTGATTACTTCACCAAGTGGATCAAAGCAGAAGCCCTCGCAACAATAAGCGCTCGAAAAGTACAAAGCTTCATCTGACACTTGATATGCAGATTCGGCATCCCACAAAAAGTCATCACTGATAACGGTTGACAATTCATCGACCGAACGCTGGAAGATTTCCTTCAAGGGCTGGGCATCAAACACGGCACTAGCTCAGTCAAACATCCGCAAACGAACGGTCAAGCGGAAGCGGCAAACAAAGCCATAATCTCAGAACTGAAAAAGGGTTTATGGGTGGAAGAATTACCCGAAGTACTTTGGGCCTATCGCTGTACACCGCACGGATCTACCGACGAAACTCCTTTCAACCTTACATATGGGACCGACGCCATGCTACCGATCAAAGTGGGAGAACCATCCCTCCAACGAAGCATACAAGACATGAACCTCAATGACGAGCAATTGAGAGTGAACTTAGACATTTTGCCCGAGCGACGCGAGACGGCCTTGATAAAAAATGAAGCCCAGAAATGACTCATTACTTGGCGCTATAACACCAAAGTTAAGCCCCGCAATTCAACTGAAAGAGATCTGGTTTGGCCTAAACGGGGAGACGCTCAAAAAAACAGAGTGCACGACAAACTAGCCGACAACTGGGAATGACCCTTTCGCATAGGGGAAGATTTGAAGAACGGGGCATACCGCTTGGAACATCTTGATGGGAAGATCATTCCCAACACATGGAACGCCACCCACCACAAGTTCTACTACAGTTAGAATTTCATTTACTGTTTCATATATTATTTTTTGCAAACAATTTCATGTTTCCAGTATAATTTCAATGAAGTATTCCAGTTCAACACACGAGTGTAATTTCCATATGCAATTTACGAATACATTAGGGCCCGGAACGAACGATTCCGGACTACCGGCGACCAACGAGTCTACAAATTCTAAGGGCCAACGCGCCCTCTAGACCAACGAGTCTAGAAATTCTAAAGGCCAACGCGCCCTCTAGACCAACGAGTCTAGAAATTCTAAGGGCCAACGTGCCCTTTAGACCAACGAGTCTAGAAATTCTAAGGGCGAACGCGCCCTCTAGACCAACGAGTCTAGAAATTCTAAGGGCCAATGCGCCCTCTAGACCAACGAGTCTAGAAATTCTAAGGACCTAGCATATCTATCAGACTACTAGCCGTTGAACACTCAGATAAACACTCCATCCCGAGCATCTCACCGAACGGTTAAGCAATCAATATATCAGAAACAATTCATCCATCAAACCAATTCAAGAAAAACAAAAGAAGACAAGTTCAACAAACAGAGTGCAAAATATTACAAAGTTGGGGCAAAATGATCAAATTTTCTAAGTCTC
Source organism: Vigna mungo (assembly GCA_036885675.1). Taxonomy (NCBI): domain Eukaryota; kingdom Viridiplantae; phylum Streptophyta; class Magnoliopsida; order Fabales; family Fabaceae; genus Vigna; species Vigna mungo. Next base: position 10,321,290 of record CP144690.1, on the reverse strand, counting down.
AGGCCTCTACGTTGGCCTCTTTCTCTTGCCCTTCTTCTTCAACAGCGGCCTTCTCCACCGGCTCTGCTAGATCCCCTTCCTCAGTGAAGGTACCATCGGGGATATCATCGATCGACATCATTTCCCTCTGGTGGATGTCTTGATACACATCAAATCTGAGGCCTTCCAGAGACACCTTGGCTAAGCAAGCCATCTGCCTCAACGCCTTCTTGAAGCCCTTGGTGTGTTCCTGGCGAATGGCAGCGTACATCTCTGCCTCGAGGCAGCGTACATCTCTGCCTCGAGGCAGAGTACATCTCTACCTCGAGGCAGCGTACATCTCTGCCTCGGTGCTCTTCCACTCCTCTGAGGTTTGTTTAAGCTCATCCCTCTCCTTCCGAATGGCGTCTAATTGAGAGATGGTCTTCCTGGCCAATTCCATGTCCTTCAGAAGGCCATCCCGTTCGCTCTGCAATTACACACTCAACTTCTTCAGTCGTTCGGTCATAGCACGACCTTCCGCTATCACTTTGGCGGCTTCTTCAACATTTCTCGTGCAGCTGGCATGGGCGGCGTGGGCCTCTCCCAACTCCTTTTTCAGACGTTCCACCTCATTCCGAACGTCCCCACGGTTGGACGCATAGGGTATCTTGTACGCCGCGGCACCACATCGCAGGATGTGGTCAAGCAGAAACTCCGCCATTTGTTGTTCAGACATAGCTGCCATCACTTTCTCCTCGGCAGCGCCAAAGTTAATTCGATCTTATGCCTAAGATTGAATCTCGGATCCGCCATGCCTAGCGGTAAAGACCGCTCTTCAACCGACTCCTCAGGATCAACCGCCGTCTTCTTTCCTTTAGACCCCTCAGCCTTATTCGCTTTCCTTTTTTGGGTCAGAGATTAAATCGGAGAAGATGGGGTGTCATCTACATGCACGATCGTGGTAGGGTTCGGCATAGTGCCACTGGAACGGACGGTTTGGGAACCGGTTGCTTGGTTGGTCACTCGGGACTCCTTGAACCAATCTCGACCACCTTTTTTTGCCATAACTTCTGCAATATGGTATAAACATACAAATTAGAATTTACACAACATAACGAGGAGACATTTGGTAAAGAAACCAACCAGACACCCTCGACTTGAGGTTGTTGTATTTCAGGCAATTTACCATCTTCCTTGAAGAATATGGACGAGGTAACTTGACCAACCTATCCAAATTCCTCCGCTCAACATCGGTCATATCCTCTACCGACCAGGAAGTTAATGTGCGGGGATTTCTGGTCTAGTACAAGGGAAATCTAGGGCTCCCAGTATCGTTCAAAAAGAAGGACCGACCCATCTTAGTAATGAACACTTTAAAGAAGTGATTTTTGAAGTCCTTATACTACTAGGCAAATAAATTAAAAATAGAATTTTTGGCCATGGAAGTCAGGGACACCCAACCCCTCTTGGCGTTAGGGCGGGTCTTAAAGAAAAACAGAAATATTTTAGCCGACGGTTCTATATCTAGAGCTTGACATAATACAGCGAACGGTTGAATGTAGCCCCAACCGTTCGGATGCAACTGAGAAGGGGCTACGTTCAAGCATCGCAAAACATCCATCTGAAACCTAGTCAAGGGCAGTCTAACATACATATCATGCAGAATATACAGGTAAAAATAGAACCAATTCCCCCCAGTCATGTCTTCCCCATGGAAGACCCTTTCATCTTTAAAGGCACGATTATAACCTAGGGTTCTGAGAACGCAGTTGTCCTTCACCCAACCTAGCAAGATTTCCCTATTAATAAACATACTACTCTGTTCCCCAACCTCAAGGGAGGCCCATAAATATTTTGCCGGGGAAGAGGAACAACCCTCTTCAGGGCTATCGACATCAACTCCCCCACTGACAAAAACCCTATCTCCACTAAGCAGAGACTCGATACAACCCGTAACCACCGGTTGAGCAACCGGTGAGTCACTGCGCTCCCCCTCGTCACTATCAGAAAAATCATAAACGACAGAGGAGGAAGCCATGGTTACCTGAGATTGGGTGCGCGAAACAAGGAAGAAAAGTCGAAACTTGGAGAAAGAAATGCCAGAGACAGAAACAAAGATGGAAATGCAATGTAACGGCTCGTTTCGATTTCACCAAATTATTAAAGGCGTAGAGGTTACGAAACCGCCTGCGCTATCTGCACCGTTGGATGCATTTGATCCAAGGGCTCCTTTTTGGCGACACTGCCACTACCCCCAACGCGGGAAAAAACAATTGTGTTTTTAAGCTTAAACGACGAGCCAACCATGTCGTTTTCAAGTCACTCACAGAACCAAACAGGTCTGTACAACTACCCGGCTTACTCACATCCGAACCGAACTACTTTCACACCGAACGACAACTACACTTCTAAAAGTCCTTCGGTCAAACAAGGATAAACACCTTCATTTCCCTCAGACTTGGGGGGATGATGTACGGTGGTAAACCTCCAATGGTCGGTTACACCGAACGACTTTATTGGGCTAACGACCCATCACTTGGATCGACCCTTATTGGGCTCACGGTCCATTACGTCAGAGATATATCAAACAGATATATTAAAACATATCCAAACCTGAGATATGTCAATCCACACAGAGATATATCAAACGTACCAAATAATATCCAAACAGAGATATTATAACGTATCCAAACGGAGATATGTTAAGTAAGTTTGTTTATATTTTATTCTGTTAATCTTATATCAAACAAAAGCCTATAAATAAAGGCCAGGGGGCTCCAAACAAGGTACGATTCATTCATACTATACATTTAGCATACTTTCTGCTAGAATACAATGTTAATTCTTTCCCATAGAGAATAATTGAAATTCTCTCCTACTGAGAATCTGTCATTCATGCCTAACTTGAGCGTCGGAGTGCCTTTTCAGGTACCTCCCCCCCCCCCTCGATCAAGACTAGAAGATCAGCGGACGGTTGAGACCAACACAAAACGTGCGGCCAAGATCTAGAAGAAACAAACAGAAGGCCAAAAAACGACTTCATCAAGGTCAGTCCTTTCAGTCCCCAAAATATTCACCAAAACACACACACACACACACACACACACACACACACACACACACACACACACACACACACACACACACACACACACACACACACACACATATATATATATATATATATATATATATATATATATATATATATATATATATATAAGTGGGTGAAAACATCAACTTATAAATCGGTTTTGTGGAATTGAGTTAGACTTAAAATCCACTTCTTAACATGGTATCAGAACTATAATTATAGCATATTCTAAGGATATTTTTTGTTTGATGACATATTGTTGTGTTGGGAGTCCCACATTTCCAATTTTTCGCCAAATAATGGCAAATTTGTCGCGTTGACAAGTTAGGAATCTTCGACCATTCTAAGATTATTCTCTCTCATATTTCCTTATTAAAAATTTGTGCACCTCCACGCCTCATTCTTCTTCCTTCGCGAGAGTTATCGATTTTTTCCTCCTCTTTGTTTTTGTTTGTTTTCTTTGTCCTCAGTTGCTCGGTGTTTGACCTAAAACATAGCTGCAGTGGTCGCCGGTGGTTATCGTTGTTTGTGTTGCCTATTGGAGGTGCATCTCGTCTTCCTCGTGCAACAAACGTATTCATCGTCCCGGTAGAGGTAATATTCATTTCTCCCTTCCCTTTTCTGATTGTATTGATTGAAATGCATAATGGATTGGCAGTTTGGAGTGATGCATAAAGAGATCAAAGGGATAGGGATGATGAACTGCATCGAAACGTATTTTGAATGTTGGCTAAAACGTTAACCAACATTTGAAAGTTGTCGATACTTTCGATGAATTTCGAATGTCGATTAACATTTTGCATCCAAACCACTAATTCACTATGTATTTCAATCAACACAATATAATCAGGAAGAGAAATGGAGAAAGGAAGGTTACTTCTGTCGAGATAATGAATAGATTTTGCTACAAAAGGAAGAAGAGATGTTGCATCACTAACAGGACGCCACAAACAAAGACAACCATCAACTACTGCATCGATGTTGCAGGCCATACATCGAACAACTAAGGGCCAATAAGAAGATGTACCAAAACGAACGAGAAGGAGATGGAGAAAACTGATAACTCTTGAGAAGAAAGAATGAGACGTAAAAGTGCTAGGTGAGACTGGGATTTTTTATAAAAAAATATGAGAGAAAAGAATTTGAGAATAGTCAAAACAACTAACTATTTGAAAAATTGGAAGTCCAGGAAGAGAACGGTGCATGGAGAGCACTCTCCAAACAATATACCAAACCATTACAAATATAAGGAAAATGTTACTTTAACACCCAATCTTGACACTAGCCAGGTGTCGTTGTCTGATTGGGTGCTATTTTATTTATAAAAAATCTGAATGTTTAATCTCCTGAGGGGCAAAGATGGAAATACTGAGGGGCAAAGATGTAATGTTGGTTTGGGGTTTTACTTTTGGCGCTATCATTCATTTTTCATTTTCTTCTCTTTCACGGTTGTCTCGTTTGCCTTCCTCTCTTCTTCGCCGGCGTTTTCCTCCTTGCTTTCTCAGACATTGTCATTGTGAAAGGTTATTGTCGTTTTCGGTCCTTCATTGTCGTTGTGGGTGTGTGGCGAAACATCTTTCGTGTCGTTATCGTCGTCGGAGCATTCCCGTTCTCGGACCATCACTTTAGTGGTTTGGGTTTTTGTCAGACGTTGTCATTGTGAAAGGTTGTTCTTATTCTCGGACCATCATTGTCGTTGTGGGTGCGTGGTGAAACGTGTTTGGTGTCCTTATCGTCGTCGGAGCATTCCCGTTCTCGGACCATCACTTTAGTGGTTTGGGTTTTTGTCAGGCGTTGTCATTGTGAAAGGTTGTTCTTGTTCTCGGACCATCATTGTCGTTGTGGGTGCGTGGCGAAACGTGTTTGGTGTCCTTATCGTCGTCGGAGCATTCCCGTTCTCGGACCATCACTTTAGTGGTTTGGGTTTTTGTCAGGCGTTGTCATTGTGAAAGGTTGTTCTTGTTCTCTCACAACACAAATTGCCAAACAAAACAGTTCAACCAGTTGTAAAAAAACATAAATTTTTGACATGGTCCCCTGAAACCAAAAACATGGCTCCCTACGTTGAGGTTTGTGTCCAAAACAGCAAATGTGTTCTGTGTAATCGTTTACACCTGCGTTGTAAACGATTACAGCAGCTTTTGCTGCAGAATCACTTTCCTTTGTTGTTGTGAGGACTCAACAATGGTGGGGTCCTTCCAAACCCAAGAAGCTTGAACCAAAAGGACAACATCTCTCTCACAACACAAATTGCCAAACAAAACAGTTCAACCAGTTGTAAAAAAACATAAATTTTTGACATGGTCCCCTGAGACCAAAAACATGGCTCCCTACGTTGAGGTTTGTGTCCAAATCAGCAAATCTGTTCTGTGTAATCGTTTACACCTGCGTTGTAAACGATTACAGCAGCTGTTGCTGCAGAATCACTTTCCTTTGCTGTTGTGAGGACTCAACAATGGTGGGGTCCTTCCAAACCCAAGAAGCTTGAACCAAAAGGACAACATCTCTCTCACAACACAAATTGGCAAATAAAACAGTTCAACCAGTTCTAAAAAAACATAAATTTTTGGTCTCAGGGGACCATGTCAAAAATTTAGGTTTTTTTAGAACTGGTTGAACTATTTATTTGCCAATTTGTGTTGTGAGAGAGATGTTGTCCTTTTGGTTCAAGCTTCTTGGGTTTGGAAGGACCCCACCATTGTTGAGTCCTAACAACAGCAAAGTGATTCTGCAGCAACAGCTGCGTTGTAAACGATTACAGCAGCTTTTTCTGCAGAATCACTTTCCTTTGCTGTTGTGACGACTCAACAATGGTGGGGTCCTTCCAAACCCAAGAAGCTTGAACCAAAAGGACAACATCTCTCTCACAACACAAATTGCCAAACAAAACAGTTCAACCAGTTGTAAAAAAACATAAATTTTTGACATGGTCCCCTGAGACCAAAAACATGGCTCCCTACGTTGAGGTTTGTGTCCAAAAGAGCAAATCTGGCCTGTGTAATCGTTTACACCTGCGTTGTAAACGATTACAGCAGCTTTTTCTGCAGAATCACTTTCCTTTGCTGTTGTGACGACTCAACAATGGTGGGGTCCTTCCAAACCCAAGAAGCTTGAACCAAAATCCACAAATCAGTGATAAATAACAATGGTTTGCTTCATTCATCAATGAAATCCACTAATGCTACATTTGATGACAATATTCATTCATTAATAATTCAAACACTACCACAAATCCCATTTAAAATGCAAATATCTTAATAAAGGCAACTTCCATGTTTACAACATTGAAGAAAAGACAATTCACATTACAAAATAATTGTTCATGCTACACAATCTGCATATTACGATAACTAGAAACATATTTACAAATGTCACTCTAACTTTTTCCTAAGCAAGCCTACATAAGGAGTCCTAAGCTCTTGACTCTTGTAACGCCTTCGTGACCCCATCCTCACAAATTTCTTCATTGCAGGATGAGCACTAGACATGCCTTGTTGGGATTGGCCTCCCAACTCGATCCCGCCCGGACTGATGCCTCCCGGGGACATGCCTCTAGGAGATATGGACGGTTCTTCATGTGGCACATTCTCTCCACCATCCTGTGGTCTTCTTCGTCTACGTTTCTCGAATGCGACCTCTTCCTCCAACACAAGAACCCTCCTTGATAGGCACAACTTTGTCTACAATTAAGAAACCACTGCTTGAATCAACCCATTTAAACACTAACTCACTCAACATTTTCCTACCAACTTTAACATTACCAGTGAAATCTAAAAACCACCCAAACGGAGTCCCGCCAATCAATGCACGTTGCTCCTTACTCAAACGTTTGTTCAAACTAGAGATGAACTTTGTCGAAACTGAGTGACGAACTGTCAACTGCACACACATTGCAAAAACCCAAACTTAAAAACCCTAAATCATAAAAGACATACAAAACCCAAAATCCATACACCCCACCATCAACAATGACACCCAAAGTACAATGCCCTTACCCTCGTCGAAGAAGTCGTCATTTCGCAAGCCCAACACACCAACAATGACGACAGCCAATGAACGCCACACCCACACCGATAACGAAGGCCTCCACTGCAACCCCAACCACCAACGACACTCAAATGCTGGAAAAAGAAACCTAAAACGATTTCCCACCACCGTTACCCAAGAGAAATCACGTATCGCAAGAAGTGGTGGTTTCGAATGAAGACACGAAGAAACATAACTACAATCACATGATTCTGCTCAAGGGCAAAGATGGAAATAAATTATTCAAATTTTCTCCAACTGCATGACGTCAAAATGCTGGTTTTTTTTTAAAAAAAATTTCGCCCAATAGGAAGGTGACACGTGGTGTTGTTAAAGTTGTGTCAAAATAGGAGTGTCAAAATCTCGGCTTCCCAAATGGAAGCTGAGATTTTGACACTCTCATTTTGACACAACTTTAACAACGCCACGTGTTAGCTTTCTATTGGGCGAATTTTTTAAAAAAAAAACCAACATTTTGACGTCATGCAGTTGAATCAGATTTGAATAATTTATTTCCATCTTTGCCCTTGACCATATTTCTTCGCTGCTTCATCAGAAACTACCAATTCCTCCGATACGTTATTTCTCTTGGGGAAAGGTGGGAAATCGTTTTGGGGTTGTTTTTCCGCCATTTGAGTGTCGTTGGTCATTGGGGTTGCAGTGGAGGCCTTCGTTATCGGTGTGTGTGTGTGGCGTTCATTGGTTGTCGTCATTGTTGGTGTGTTGGGCTTGCGAAATGACGACTTCTTCGACGAGGGTAAGGGCATTATTTAAAAAGTCGTTGTTTATGGTGGGGTGTATGGATTTGGGGTTTTGTATGTGTTTTATGATTTAGGGTTTTTAAGTTTGGGTTTTTTGCAATGTGTGTGCAGTTGACGGTTCGTCACTCAGTTTCGACAAAGTTCATCTCTAGTTTGAACAAACGTTTGAGTAAGGAGCAACGTTCATTGATTGCCGGGACTCCGTTTGGGTGGTTTTTAGATTTGACTGGTAATGTTAAAGTTGGTAGGAAAATGTTAAGTGAGTTAGTGTTTAAATGGGTGGATTCAAGCAGTGGTTTCTTAATTATAGACAAAGTTGTGCCTATGAATGAGAAACGTAAAAGGAGCAACAAAGTCTTGTTGCAGAACTTAAAAGGAGGGTTCTTGTGTTGGAGGAAGAGGTCGCATTCGAGAAACGTAGACGAGGAAGAGCACAGGATGGTGGAGACAATGTGTCACATGACGAACCTTCCATATCCCCTAGAGGCATGTCCCTGGGAGGCATCAGTCCGGGCGGGATCCCGTTGGGAGGCCAATCTCAACAAGGCATGTCCAGTGGTCGTCCTGCAATGAAAACATTTGTGAGGATGGGGTCACGAAGGCGTTACAGGAGTAAAGTGTTTAGGACTCCTTATGTAGGATTGCTTAGGAAAAAGTTAGAGTGAGATTTGAAAATATTTTTGAAGATATTGTAATATGCAGATTGTGTAGCATGAACAATTATTTTGTAATCTGGATTGTCTTTTCTTCAATGTTGTAAACATGGAAGTTGCCTTTATTAAGATATTTGTATTTTAAATGGGATTTGTGGTTGTGTTTGAATTATTGATGAATGAATATTGTAATGAAATGTAGCATTACTGGATTTCAATGATGAATGAAGCAATGCTTTGTTAAATATCACCGAATTGTGGATTTTGAGCACAAGAATATAGTGGAGTCCCAAAGGAAACTGATTCTGCAGAAACAGCAGCTGTAATCGATTACAATGCAGCTGTAAACGATTACACTGAACTGAATTGCTGTTTTGGACAAAAACCTCAACGTAGGGAGCCATTATTTTGGTCGTAGGGGACCATCATAAAAATTGATGTTTTTATACAAGAGGTTCAACTGATTTTTTTGGAAATTTGTGGTGTGAGACTTGTTGTCCTTTTGGTTCAACCTTGTTGGGTTTGGAAGGACACCACCATTGGTGAGTGCTCACAAGACAAAAATAAACTGATTCTGCAGAAACAGCTGCTGTAATCGATTACAATGCAGCTGTAAACGATTACACAGAACTAAATTGTTGTTTTGGACAAAAACCTCAACGTAGGGAGCCATTATTTTGGTCGTAGGGGACCATCATAAAAATTGATGTTTTTATACAAGAGGTTCAACTGATTTTTTTGGCAATTTGTGGTGTGAGACTTGTTGTCCTTTTGGTTCAACCTTGTTGGGTTTGGAAGGACACCACCATTGGTGAGTGCTCACAAGACAAAAATATACTGATTCTGCAGAAACAGTTGTTGTAATCGATTACAATGCAGCTGTAAACGATTACACAGAACTGAATTGCTGTTTTGGACAAAAACCTCAACGTAGGGAGCCATTATTTTGGTCGTAGGGGACCATCATAAAAATTGATGTTTTTATACAAGAGGTTCAACTGATTTTTTTGGCAATTTGTGGTGTGAGACTTGTTGTTCTTTTGGTTTAACCTTGTTGGGTTTGGAAGGACACCACCATTGGTGAGTGCTCACAAGACAAAAATAAAGTAATTCTGCAGAAACAGCTGCTGTAATCGATTACAATGCAACTGTAAACGATTACACAGAACTAAATTGTTGTTTTGGACAAAACCTCAACGTAGGGAGCCATTATTTTGGTCATAGGGGACCATCATAAAAATTGATGTTTTTATACAAGAGGTTCAGCTGATTTTTTTGGCAATTTGTGGTGTGAGACTTGTTGTCCTTTTGGTTCAACCTTGTTGGGTTTGGAAGGACACCACCATTGGTGAGTGCTCACAAGACAAAAATAACCTGATTCTGCAGAAACAGCTGTTGTAATCAATTACAATGCAGCTGTAAACGATTACACAGAATTGAATTGCTGTTTTGGACAAAAACCTCAACGTAGGGAGCCATTATTTTGGTCGTAGGGGACCATCATAAAAATTGATGTTTTTATACAAGAGGTTCAACTGATTTTTTTGGCAATTTGTGGTGTGAGACTTGTTGTTCTTTTGGTTCAACCTTGTTGGGTTTGGAAGGACACCACCATTGGTGAGTGCTCACAAGACAAAAATAAACTGATTCTGCAGAAACAGCTGATGTAATCGATTACAATGCAACTGTAAACGATTACACAGAACTAAATTGTTGTTTTGGACAAAAACCTCAACATAGGGAGCCATTATTTTGGTCATAGGGGACCATCATAAAAATTGATGTTTTTATACAAGAGGTTCAACTGATTTTTTTGGCAATTTGTGGTGTGAGACTTGTTGTCCTTTTGGTTCAACCTTGTTGGGTTTGGAAGGACACCACCATTGGTGAGTGCTCACAAGACAAAAATAACCTGATTCTGCAAAAATAGCTGTTGTAATCGATTACAATGCAGCTGTAAACGATTACACAGAACTGAATTGCTGTTTTGGACAAAAACCTCAACGTAGGGAGCCATTATTTTGGTCGTAGGGGACCATCATAAAAATTGATGTTTTTATACAAGAGGTTCAACTGATTTTTTTGGCAATTTGTGGTGTGAGACTTGTTGTTCTTTTGGTTCAACCTTGTTGGGTTTGGAAGGACACCACCATTGGTGAGTGCTCACAAGACAAAGATATAATAGGGAATACTTAATTGTATTTCATTAATTCGATGTAACCATAAACAATGTTTTATTGTAATATAAATATAACATAAGTTGAACAAAAATACAAGTTCTGTAGTCTACTTCAAAGCAATATATGGATGTTAACATTACAGATACATCCATTAATGTGCACTTCTACAGCAATGTCATGGACGACAATGCTCCGACGAAAAGCAAATCACCACCCAAACCACTAAAGTGATGGTCCGAGAACGACAATGCTCCGACGACGATAACGACACGAAAGAGGTTTCGCCACGCACCCACAACGACAATGATGGTCCGAGAACGAGAACAACCTTTCACAATGACGAGCCCTGAGAAAAACCCAAACCACTAAAGTGATGGTCCGAGAACGAGAATGCTCCGACGACGATAACGACACGAAAGAGGTTTCGCCACACACCCACAACGACAACGACGGTCCAACAACGAGAATAACCTTTCACAATGACAACGCCTGAGAAAGCATGGAGAAGGAGGTCGGCGAAGAGAGGAAGGGAGATGAGAGAACCGTCAGAGAGCAGGAAAATGAAAAATGAAAGAGAGCGCCAAAACTAAAACCCCACACCCAACATTCCATCTTTGCTCCTCACTTATTTCATCTTTGCCCCTTAGCAGTTTAAACAATGTAATTTTTCAAAAATAAAACACCACCCAATCAGACAACGACATCTGGCCAGTGTCAAAAGAGTGTCAAGATTGGGTGTTAAAGTAACATTTTCCAAATTCATATAGCTCCCAAAGGCATTTCAAAATTTGTCAACCAAAAATCATAATACCACATTGTCAGATGAAACATTTTACCATTACATCAATTACTAATCAACCGTAATCGGAAAAACATGTTACCACATCCTTTAATCCCATATTCTTTAGGCCACAAAGGCTTATACTGTAACTACAGCGAACCATTTTAAACTCAACAAATTACAAAACATGCAAACTATGAAAACCATAAATACAGCGTTCGAAGCACACAAAAAACGAACTTAGAATAAAAAGGAATTATAAAAGGAAATATGGAAATCATGAAAACCTTAAAGATAGTGTTCGAAGCACACAAATACTCCAAACAGTAGAACGTCAAAATTCTAGACTTCGTAACAGTACAACTTACAAAAATTCATAGAACAAATCAAACCGTAGAAGACCTTCAAGCACATTTATAAAGCACTTCAAGGACAATGCATAAACAAAAACCACTTACGCCAATGTAAGAGACAAAATAGGAAAATAATTCAACGCTTGAACCATAAACACAATATTGGCACCGTTAACAACACAAATGCCATAAATAAATAATCAAAAAGCCATAATCAAAAAATAAATAATCGAAATACCATTATAGAGCTTTGTAGAAATAGTGTTAAGGAACATCTAACCTTATGAAGCGAGTTTGTGATCTCTACATCCTTTGACGGAAACCTCATAACTTTAGGAAGAAAACAACCTAAACCCCAATATACATTTATCACCGATGTGCAGAGATTTCGAATCAGATTGAGTTGGGAGAAGAAAACACTGAGCGGTAAAGGTAAAAATACAGAAAAACCAAAGAAGACAACGTAATGTGAAGGCCAATCTGCTCACTTCCAATTTTCGGAGAAAGAAAAAGACTATCAAACCAATGCAAAACAAAAGTTCCAGATCAATAGAGAAGGGCAAATTCATCATTTTATACCTTTATGCTAAGTTTAAAAATAACAGAATAAAAGCTTCCTAAAATGACGAAAAACCCATTCCAACGGACAAATGAAGCCATACGCGAATGGGTATTTTGGAATGCAAAAATTGTTAAATGACAAAATAAACCATCAGAGAGACAGATGTCGCCTTACATGAATGACCATTCTCGGGATAGAAAAATGTGGAATGACAATAAAAAAAAATAGATTATTTTTATCATTAAACAAAGGTATTTAATATTTTTACATATAAGAAACCATGAAATAAATATTTTCGAACAATAACCAAAATATATATATATATATATATATAAAATATATAATATATAATATATTAACCATAAATTATTTTTAAAGTGAACAACATAAAGTAAACTACGAGAATATAAAATAAGTTTAAACTACCACAGTTCTAAATCACTATTTTGTAATAACCATTAATTTTCTCAATATTATTTATAATGATGTATATCAGTTAAATATTTTATATGAAGATTTTAAAGTTTAATAAGAGAAACTTATATTGGTTTTACAAGTATTATTTTAGATATTTCTTCGTTTTGTTTACATGAACAAGCTCAAAGCACTTAATAGTACATTAAAATAAAAATATAAAATAGTAAAATGTTTAAGTCCAAAATATATAAATTTAAAAGTTATAAAATCGTTCCTCGAGTGGTTAGATAGATTTGAATTGAGATAAAAATGTTGAATAATTTTTGTCTGAACTATAAAATTTAAAGAATGGATGAAAATTAACGAACACTCCTAATTTTTAATATTAAAATTATAGTTGTGGATGAAATTATTTTAATTTATTTACTTTCATGTAAATTATTTTTATAATGAGGAGCATGTCCTACCTTCCAAAATTTGACCTGTCCTTTGCTTGTAACTTCGTCTTTCACTTCATTTACTTTTAGAAAATCATTCATTGCTCTCTTCTCTCCAGATTTCATTGCTTCACCTAAAATATTTATGGTCAATCTAAGAAAAAAGAAAGAAAATCTATTGTTTCTTGATTTATAAATGAAGCACAAGAAAATAAAAATAGTTCTCGTAGTTGCCAACATGGCTTTTTCTTCCATTTTTACCTTTTTTTTTTTTTAATTTTACTTTGTATTTATGATCAATGTCTTGATATTTGGACAAAACTATATTTATAATGAACTTGAATTTGATCTGACTCACTACGGATTGGTAGGTTAAATGGATTATCTCACTAACTTACTTAATTATAATTTTTTTAAATAAAACATATTATAATTTTTTTGTAATTTAAATTTAAATAAATTTTATTTTTAATGTTAAAGCCAGAATAGTTCAAAATAATAAAAAAAGTATAAAATAATTTTTCTTATCATGATAAGTGAGAAGAGTATTTTTTAAAATTTTATAAAATAATAAACTAATAAAATAAAATTAAGTAGATTGGTTGTTCACTGTTATTCAATTCGAATGAAATGGATTTGAATAAATAAGTTAAAAATTAATTCTATAAAAAAACATATTTCTTTTAAATCTAACCTGAGTGAAACCTGTGATTGAACGAAATTAACATGGAAATTGTAACTCAAGAATTCTAAAGCCACATCATGGTAATAACAGAATATGTGTTAATGATATCGTGTCAAGCTTCTTGTCTGCAGACAAATGGTTGCACGTGAAGTTTTTCAATTCATATATATTCCATTCAGAAACCTCTGTGTTTTGTTGTTACATTTACATCAATCTGTTGTTGAAGCACCAAACATCTCCATTAGTGTCATTATTACTTAAAATGAAAATGAAAATGAAAATGTATTTATCATACAAATGAATCCAAGAAGGAGAAAACTAGAAGAAACTCCAAAGAGCAGACAACAGTACTTGTTTCAGATTCAGACCACATCACATTCTGCCAACCTAAAACGAACTGACACTGCCAAATGGGCCTCATGAATGAACCACTCTTCACAGATTCCCTCAATTAATGCATTAAAAAAAAGAAAAGAAAATCTATAGAGCTAAATATGTAACATTATTATTGTTAATAACATTAATCAGTAATCAGTGTGAAGATATTATATATTTCACATCAAATCAAGTTCTGTACTCTGTTTTCATATCCAATATCCACCACAAGCTAACGCTAATCGTAACTCATCAAACTAAGAACTGCGAGTCTTTTATAGTCAATAAAATCAACTATGTATTAGACCCAACCAAAATACACCATACTCAGAAAATATATTATATCATATTATTTTCATGGCATGTACAACTTGTTCCCACACTTGCATCTCCATGCCTCCGGGTAGTACTCGGCGGTCACCGGCGTACCCGGCGGCACCGGCACGTGAACCGGCTTGCATGGTGTACATTTGCCACACTTCGAGGTGCAACGCGGCGGCGATGATCCAGGCCCACCCAGAAGCCTTCTTGTGGGCCAGCTCATTGATAAGACATCTTTTTTACCTCCAGACACCCAGCTTTCTCCAATCTTCCCATTTTTTTCCTGCCCAACATGCACAATTAAGTAAATTAATCAATACTATTTTAAGACAATTTGTAGAGAAATTTAACGAAAACAATACAAGTTAATGAGTAAAACTGATTAAAATATGGGATCTCTGCAACATTTTAACAAGAAAAATTCTATAAACATTCATTTTAAAATATTCAAAATATTACTTTTAAAGAGTAAAAATATAAATGTGAGTCTAAGATTAATATTAAATAAAATAAATATTTTTATAAATTTATTATTTTGAAATTTTAAGTTGAGTTATCAAGAAAAGACACGTGTTATTATTTGATTGTGATAGATAATATGTAGAAGTGGAGGGTGACATGCAACATTATGACCATGATTCGGCCATAATATACAACTGTGGTTGCGTTTTAGCGGTGAAAGTGCTGAGCATTGTACACTGTACGCGCACGTTACCCAGACTCCTGTATGTGGCTACGAGGAAACAAACACGACAGCTAATTTCCCTGTCTCGTTCTAACGTGCGCGGTGGTGTTGCGCCTAACATGATTCAATAATATATATATATATATATATATATATATATATATATATATATATATATATATATATATATATATATATATACATATATAGGTCAGAGCAGAAGTATTCAGCAACAGCCGCAAATACATTTCCTGTGTTTCATCAACCCTTGATGAAACAGCGCACAGTTTATTAAATATAAACGTGCATTTTCCACGAGCCGTTCGATTTTCATCGAAAGGTCGTGGTAGACGAAGGTTGAATCGATTATGTGCAGGGGATTTTATCCGGCGCAACGACGATGGAAGCAGTGGGGAGGCAGATGGTACCACCACCACGTGTGTTTCGTAATCACGGTGGAGTCCATGCATCTGACGGCTCACATTGAAGTGGGTCCCGCGACACCCCTGCAACTATTTTGGCGCATGTTAGCCACTATCAGTTTTTTCCAGCAGTGTCTCTCTGAAACTTTGGAGACTGTCACCATCCAAACCTTGTTCCAGTTAGTTGCAGATCACACTCTCCCACATTCGCAACCACAACCATATACTAAATTCAATTCTCCTCTCCAAAAATCACATCCCTTTTCAATTATCACTAAAATAGTTGCAGATTCTTCTCTGCAATCTTCTTTTTCCAGCTCAAAACACTCCAATTTAGTTTCTTTTACACCAATTAAAAAATGTGGCATATAATAAATGCATTACTCTTTTAACTACAGATAAAATACTAACGAAAAAAAATGACTTTTACAGTGGTAGTGTTAGAAGTAGAACTAAGAAAAGTTAATTAGGTAATGGGGTAATCTTAATTAGATGGTACATACGGTAAGTTAATTAAGGTGAAGGGAGAATAATAGTAAGAAAAGATAAAGTGTGTGTGTATGGACAAAGAATGTAGAGGACCAGTCTATACCTGAAAATCTGTGTTCGCTTTGGTGAACATGGGACACTTAGTATCTGCAGTGGAGAAAGGACGAATTGGAAGAAGATGTTAATTATAAATTTATGATGGCACGGGGTTAGATAGAATTAGAAACGGTGAAAAATTTATAGAGGAAATGTCAGAGTAATTATTAAGGGTGGAAGAATTGCATACCTAAACATGGAATGGTGGAGGCAGTGGTAATTCTACTGCTGAAGATCAGTGTGAAAATTGAGAGGACGAAAAAGAAGGAGAAACTAGAAAGATGGGTTCTGTTCACAAGGGAAGGGGTTTTTCTCTTCCTCTCCATGAACAAGAACAAATTTCCTTCACAAACCAACACTAGGATGGATGCTTGCAGATATATGACACAAACAAGCTATATCTCACGCTCTCACTCTCACTCTCACTCTCACTCACTCTATGACCCTATCAAAAGTAGTGTATGAAGCTACGAGCAAACAGTAGGGTTTGCAACCCAAGGCTTGCACGTTCCATGCAAATAAGAGCTAAACAAATACCTAACACTTAGCCCATTTGTCTCAAATGGACAAAGTCATAATCTTTTGTGCTTTTCAACTCTCTCACACCACTTTTATTTTGTCTGAGTGAGAGCAGTGTGCAATAAAGGTGCAGGGAGAGGAGGTAGAGAGAGTGGAAAATTTGGAAGGAGTGTGGTAGTGGTACGGCTTATCTGATGAGGTGTATGTTGTGGCAGAGAGAGAGGTGTGTGTGAGTGTGTGCACAGTAGTACTTATTAGAGAGGTTAAAAAGAAAGGAAGAAAAACAAAGGTGAATCTATGCAGATCATCACTTCCTAAGCTTTACCATGTTTAGGTCTCGGATTCTCTTGCAGGCTTTCTCCACTGTCTTTCAACGATTCCCAAACCCAGAAAAGCAAAAGCAACACCAACTCTCTCCACTCTGATATATGCCTCCTGCTCTCTCACCTTCCCTCTGTTTTCTCTCTGCCTTTTTCTCCTTCTGTATATAGTTTTTCTTCTCTAAACAGAAACATGGGCAACCCTCTTCAATTTTAACCAGCTTCGCTTTTTAACTGCTCCTTCCATGCTCTTTTCTACCGTCATTTCATTAACTCATTAATGCTTCTCCTTTTCACATGTAATGTCAACATACTATAAATAATTGCTCACCAATCTCTTTCTTAAACGACACAGATTATCTCTAACCACAAATGGATTTGCATGGTTCTTTGGTTTCTGAGACATTATTAAATGCTTTTATATTGAATGAACAGGAGACACATAATTAAAAAAGATTTTAGTCAAGAGAGAGTTGAATAAAGTGGAGCTTCAATTTTCAACCCCCGTTGAGATATGCAAAGCATTTGAAATTTCTTGGTACTTGCATTAAAGATTCATTATGTAGTTAATAATTGAGATAAATACAATATTTTGGGAATGGAAAAAAGTACAAGATGTTGAAAATGTCCTGCATATCTGGTTGTATCAATATGCTGTGGCAGCTAGGTACCTTAGAGTGTGGGCCAGTTCTCACACGAGGAACCAGGCATGTATTTACAAAACTAGCCTCTGGTGATGCACGTGTGAGCATGATGGGTTGTTGTTAGGAAGTGTGACCTGAGGAAGACTGAAGCCATTGATATATGACACATAGTGAAAGAGAAAGGGATGTCATGGGGGTTTGGTCAAAGTGACTGTTGAAAAAGTCCATCAATTTGCTCAGATTCCAAAAGCAAAAGGGTATAGACAAATATTGTGTAAGAAAATGGTGTATTCTTTGACAGGGAATAGCTAGATAGATAGATACATCTATGTATTCTGTTCTTTGGCCTTGCTCTCACTCCCATTAATGCAAACCAAACTTCCATTGGTGCAATGGGGTCTTCAATTTTCTCTTCCATAGTACCAATAATTAGACTCCTCAAGTTTTGAAACTTTCTTTTTACAAGTTTCAACCGGATTTCATGGGATGTCCATTTTGGATTGGATTTCCCACACTATAAATCTTATCCTTCTTCATTTGGCATTTCCTCTTTTTTTATTCCCATCATCTTCTTAATCTTATTCTTGTTTAACAACTGAACTTTCTCAGGTCAAATTATAATTTAATAAACAATAATATTTTAATGAGTTAAATATCATGTTTAAAAATCATTTTTAAACATAATTTAATAACTTGAAAATTGAACTTATGCATCGAGATTGGATTATTCTATTTTCACTGCTAAATTTAAGGCAACTTGAAAATTGAACTTAATGCATCGAGTTTGGATTATTCTAATTTCACTGCTAAATTTAAGACAAGTAGGTGAGTTTGGAAAATCAGGGTAGATGAAGAGACAAAATTGAAATTTGAAAATTAATAGTGTCCACACCTGAATAAAGAGCCATAGCATTGTGACTAGTGTTTGTACGAATGAGAACTTGTAGATGCCTCACCGTGGTCCTTCAAACTCTAAATCCTAACCTCCTAAACTTTGCTTAATCTGTGCTTATGCATAAGAAAAATGTATGTTTTTGTGACATTATGCAAAGTGTTTCCTGCATTCATTAATTAAATGCTAATTGTCACCTATGAAATCTTAAAAGGGTATAATGGAAAGTAAATGACGATTTTCATGTTTCTTAATGCAGGTTTGAATATTGATTTGACATGAAGAAGTGAAAAATATCTACCTGTGAGAGAAGAACGTGTACAACACCTCCTAATTGTAAAGAAAAAGATTAAAAGAAGTATTTTAAAAATTAATTTAGTTAAAATAGAGGATGTTTTATTGGTTATATAAAAAATATAAAAAATACCATCATTTAAAACTTTTAATTGTAAAAATATTAAAAAAGTATTCATTTATGGAAGATTATCTTGATGACAAAAATTGAATGTTTATTAAGCTCAGTTTTCATGAAGAGTTGAATAAATATAAAATTCACTTTTGATTAAATTTGATTTTATGTGAAAGTTAAGATAACATGTACATACGTAGAAAACACATATATAGTAACATGAAAAACGAATTTAACAATATATTAGAATTTTCTACTCTGAAAAAAAAAATGATGATTTCAATTTTTGACGAGTCACTTTATAATACGTAAATCGTGAACTTCAAATTCTAACATCATGTTTTTCCTAGAATGAAAAGTATGTAACTTTGATTTAATTAAGCTTAAAAACAATAAAAGATTATTATTTTCTGAAAATTATATTAAAGAGTAGATAAAAGAGTCAGTAATGAGCTGAGATTTATATTTAGAAATTCAATCCTTAATATATACTAAATAGAGGTTAAGTTTTCTTCGAGTTAAGAAACTCTAAAAAGAGAGATCAAGTGAAGAGTTAAGATAATAGTCTTTGGATAAATAATTTTCATATTAGAATGTTGTGTGCTGGTGCTCAGGCTAAGAGGAAAATGAAGAATGTCTCGTGTAAGAATACTTTAAAAATTATGGATAAAGAAAAAAGCTTCATTAAAATTATGTCATATATGCTTTAGGTACCCACAAGTCAAGTTCATATATAAAATAATTTTTTTTTTATTTCAGATTGATTTGATTATTGATTTATTATGTAAATATATTGGATTTTATTTATATAAATTGTTATAACACTAGTGAAAAACTTTGTTTAACATCACTATTTAGACGTCGGTTAAGGGTAAGTGCAACGTATATTGATGACCGGTGACATTTTTGTAAATAAGTTGGTCATATAGGTGTCAGTTCGATGGTGCCCCGACGTCTATAGTATTGTAAACGTCGAGACACCTTTTAACTGACGTCTATATGTCTGACAGGTAGGTGAAAAGTCATTTCTTTCAGACATATAAACGTCAGTTCGGAGGGGCCCCGACGTCTATATGACGGAAATTAATGGTTTTTCACCTACCTGTCAGATTATAGACGTCGGGAAACCTTCTACCTAACACCTATATGTCTGCCAGGTAGGTCAATAGTCATTCTTTTCTGTCTTATAAATGTCGGATCCCACCACACTGACGTCTATATACAATTATAGATGTCAGTTGCCTTAGTAGCTGACGTCTATAATCTAACCAAGTATGTGAAAAATCATTTGTTTCCGCCAATTAGACGTCTCATCCCACCAAGCCGACGTCTATATATAACACAAATATTAATTTTTAAATTGAATAGGCGTCATATTAGTGCGGCGCCCGACGTATACGTGATTATAGACGTCAAGTTTGTAGGCAACGAACGTCTAATTTCTTGTTAAATGTGTGAACCAGCCATTTGCGAACCAACAATTTCATCGTCTTTGAAGATCCTTCGCTTTTTCTCTCCGCTGCACTACATTTCTAGGTGCGTTTGATCTCTTGTTAACCATTTAAAGTTGTTTTTACTCCGATTAAAGTAATATTTGATGTATTATCTTTCATTTTAACCGATTAAAATGAGTTTTCTTTATGTTTCTGGACGATTTTTCTTGTGTCTTTGGGTAGCGTAGTGCACCTTCTCCCTTTGCTAGTTTCCTCGTAAGAAAAACTTGCGTTTTTTGGATCTCTGATAGCATTTCAACCCAAAGACAAACCTGGGTCGTTGCCAAGGTCCATTCCGACCGCCAAAACAAAGAATGCAGTGAGAATACGATACCGTATTCTTTTTCATTGGCGGTCGGAATGGACCTAAGCAACAATCCAGGTTCGTCTTTTGGTTGAAATGCCATGAGAGATTCAAAAGACGCAATTTTTTCTTACGAAGAAACTAGTAAAAAAAGGAGGTGCTACTACGCTATCCAAAGACACGAGAAAAACTGCACCAAAACTGATTGACGTCTATAGTGCCCTTAGACGTCGGTTAGTGCAATGATTGACGTCTTAATAGACGTCGCACGTGTCACCGAACCGACGTCTATAGTGACATTAGACATCGGTTAGTGAAATGACTGATGTATTTAGATGTCACACTTGTCACTGAACCGACTTCGATATCGTCGTTGCACTTACAGAAATCCGACGTCCCATTAACGTCACCTATAAATATGTCGGTTCAGAAAGTGACGTTAAAAGCCCAAAATAATTGACGTCTAAAGTCCTTTCTGCACTAGTGTAATTTGAAGAATCAATTCTTTGGTAAACAAATTAATCTTTTTATCTATACTTATTGACTCTACATATTACGTAATTGATGTATTATAGGATTGAATAACATGACCTAACATTTTTATAGCTTTGGGTACATAATATATGTTAATTATAATGCATGCAAATATTAAAATTGATTACCAAATAATGGTAATTAGCATAATATCTGTTTTTATAATTCATTATTTTTATATGCGTATCAATCACCATATCACCATATTTAAAGGAATGTGACGCATATTACTCTCCTAATCATATTTATTACATTATAAAGTGTTATGATGTACTATAATTATATTTATGATGTGAATATATTTATTGTGGAAATATTTTAGTATTTATTATTTTCAATCCTAGATGGTGGAGATGTATAATAAATATGAAAGTTAAATAGGAATGGTCAAACTGATAACCAAATGACCGTGGTGATGAAGTTTGACATTAAAGAAATAGTACACATACATTTTTAGTTACAAACAAAGTATAGTTTGTACCAAAAAGATACATATATATTATGCTAAATTTCTAAAAATATTTATAACATCATTACGACTTAGATATATATTAGCTAGTTTACCATGTTTTGGTTCAATGTCCAGAAACTCAAAACTTACTTTAAGAACTAAGAAATTATAATATTGAAAGTAATTTGTCTCTTGAAACATATTTTTCTATAAGCATGGTGAATTTTATTATAATAAGACATGTACGCTAGAACCAAAATATAATATTTATCTTGAATGTGAAAAGTGGACTTCAGTATTACTTCACACAATGCAGATCCAAAAACATGCTATTACATTTCATTATAATGTTTATTTTTTCTTTTATAATTAATGTTCTGAAGTATACAAAAAAAATATTTCTTATAATGAAAGCACATCCACAAATAGGTTTAATTTACTTTGTCATCTCATTTACTAATACTAATACAATATTTATAGCAAAAACTTCAAAACTTTTCATACAAAATTTCTAATAAAAATTGCAAATATTTTTATACAGTCTTTCTCACAAAAATTACAAATTTTCTCATACTAGTTTTTTTCTTTTTTAATAAAAAAGTAAATTGTATAATGACATAATTATCCAAATCCCTTATACACTATGGAGACTAATTAACGGTTTAAATTCCTTTGGAATTTCAATTTATAAGTAATTCGAGTTTATCAATAGTAAAATAGTCATAGATATTGATCACAAAATTCCTCAATAATTATTAATGGTAAAAGATCTTTTGATAACTATTGTAATTTGGTCTTCTTCTTTTTCTTTTACTTTTTCTTTTTTTCTCTTCTTTTCTTCCTCTTCTTTTTTTCTTCTTCTTTCTCCTCCTTCAACTCCGACTGCAAATTGCCTTAGAGACATAGTTGTCACCCTCCTCCTTTTCCTTTTACTCATCTTCTTTCTCTTCTTCTTACACATCTCTTCTTAATACATCAAAAAGCTCTCATTAGACTTGGTAAACAATGTGTAGCTTGGTTTACCAACATATTTGTTAATAGAAAAATCCATTAGTAATATGAATTATATAATACTAACAAAATTTCCAACAAAATTGATCGCATACATTATGGACGAAAATATTCGTAAGTAATATGAATTATAACTTATCGATGTATCTTATCAATGAATTTTACCAGCAAATCCATTACTAACGAAAATTTATGTTGGTAAATTTGTGTTTACCAAAAAATTTATTTTTATTGATAAAAATTAGTCAATAATTACAAAATTTGTTCTAATAAATTAACTTTTCATTTTTACAATACTTTTCTATTCATTCCTTTTTCATATTACTTGATTTGGAACTTTGGTGAATTTGTGTTTACCAAAAAATTTATTTTTATTGATAAAAATTAGTCAATAATTAAAAAATTTGTTCTGATAAATTAACTTTTCATTTTTACAATACTTTTCTATTCATTCCTTTTTCATATTACTTGATTTGGAACTGTGGTGAATACCGAGCTTCCACATCATTATAACTGACAATTCATTATTCTCAAGATGGAATCTATCACCATCGTCACCCCAGCCAAGCAATCAAGAAAGTGATTGTAAAAAAAAAAGAGGCTTAATTAGTGATTTAGCTCTCCAAATTTGTAGATTGGTTTATTTTGACCCCTTTATTATTTTTAGGTTCAATTTAGTTCTTCAATCTTTTAAAAAAGTTGAATTTGGTCATTTCCATTAAGTTGATGTTATCACCGTGTCCATACGTGTCCGTGTCCATTACGTGTCACATGTTAATTTGTGAATTTTTAAATTATTTTATTTAAAAAAACATAAATTGTCACGTGTCAAGTCATGATCGTGTGACATGATAATGATAGTGGTAGTGTCACACGTTAATTTATTATCACATGGGAGTTGCTTTCAATTTAGTCTTTCTTTTTAAAATTTTGATTCAATTTAATCCCCCTATGTTTTAAAACTATCCAATTTTGTCATCTCCAATGTGAGATCAAATTAGTAATTAAATTTAATTACAACTTATATGTGCATATTAAAATATTTTTTTAGAATTTATACATTAAATCTTTCACCTAAATATTCAAATTATTTTATTTTTTACAAGTGTAAAAAGTTACAAATGAAAAAAAAATGTGAAAAATAAAATAATTTGAGTAGTTAGATAGATTGGTTTGATGTATAAATTTTAAAAATTTATTTTAACATGTAGATATAAGGTGTAATTAAGCTTAATTACTAATTTGGTTAGGACAAAAATGGATCATTTTAAAAAATAAGGAGACTAAATGGAATGAAAATTTTAAATAAAGAGACTAAATTGAAAACAATCACTAATATGTACACATCATTCAGTTTTCGCCATGGAGACAATTGCACTGTTATGTTTTTAATGCCGTAAGTCAAAAGGACCATTTTGAACCGTTTTCAACGAAATATGAAGTTTTAGTGAACTTTTTTAGAAGGTAAGATATACCACTTTAAACAAAAAAATCCAAAACTAAGGATCAAATGAGGTATTAAACCTAAAAAAAATATAATGATATAGACCATGAAAGAGCAACATTGTTCAAACTTTGTAAAAAATGGATGTAAATATATCGTTTTCCTTTTGAATTAGGTTCTTTCTGTTGTGAAAACAATTATTTAAATAGTGTGGTCTACATAGTTAGCCCAATAGCTATATACACGCATTCGTGCATGATGATAACGACAATTGCATAAGCACGTATGCTATTATTAGAAACAACCATCGTGGATCAAGATAACGATTAGTAGTTGTTATAGTTGATGTTGATTTCGATATGATATTACGACCAATTGCAGTTCTTTTGACCAAAATTTATAACCATACATAAAGAGATAGAATTTTGATTAGTGACCCTCAAAACTTTTGGTTGAGAATGACTACCTTGTCCCTTGATGTAAATGAAATTAATCTCCTTAATGTAGATATTCTCATATCAAAGTAACTGTTAACCCATAAAAACTTGTCTGTAATAAGTAAGTTTAAAGCCAGCCGTTAGAAGTATCTACTAATGTTAATTTTTTTTTTTTAAAAAAAATCAAATATAAAAGCACAACATCTCAAGTCAAATTTAGTATTTTGTTTTTCAAAATTAGAAATTTATTGTAGAAAAAAAAAGAATAAAAGGTAGAATGTGCTGAAAAAAATGAAATCTATTTTCCTGAATTTGATATTTGAAAATACATTTTTTTATTATAGAATTTATTAGGTCTGACTAATCATTTCCTTTAACACACTAAAAAAATTACAAAGAGAATTTTTAAGTTGAATACTTTTTTCCTTCTATTAATTATGGTATTTTTGCATCTTTATCTCATTATTTTAGATAATCCCAGTTTGGTCTCATTATTTTAAAAAGAAGTCTTTCTTTTGTTATGTTCATTGTGATAATGTTCCTATATGGTTATAATTTTGATTCTTTATGTCATATGTTATTTATTTGAACAAATCAGCTGACGATATATCATTAACTGTGTAACATTATATTATCTATTTGAAAAAAGAGTCTCTCTTAATTTATTCTTTTAAGAAAGTACAATCTGATTGAAAAAAAAATTATAATAACAGAAAAAGAAAAATGAAAATCATTTGAAAATGTGTCCATAGTTATAATAATTAGGTCAAAGAAATGAAGACAATGATCGAAAGGAGGTAAATCCATACGAACAGGAGCCGTATGCGAAGGAAGAAAGGATCGGACAAGCTGGTCGGTTTCTATAACTGAATATACAGTTAATGAATACGTAGACAAAGCCCAATACATACATAGTGCAGGTTGTATGTTGTTTATTGCATGACGCATGCTTAATGAGAATGAAACAACATTTTGTTACTGTTGGTAGAAGAAGAAGATACGTGGAAAAAAAAAGCTTAAATTTTTTTATTAGTTTTCGTTTGTTTGAAAATTTTAATGAAGTTATTAAATTTTAATTAATCTTAATCGGATTATAGTGATGTTGGGCTATAATTGGGTCGACGTTCAAAATATTATTATTGAGTCAATGATCCAACAAATAATAAAACTATGATTAAATATGTTATGAGTAACTAATCAAATCTGAAATATCTAATTAAAGATATTTGATATCTTGTTTATGAATAACTAACCAAATGTAAAGGTAAGTTTGTTTTTATTTTATTATATCTGCACTAGTTCATGGCCCATGAGATGGCCTATAAATATAAGATCAGGGCCAAAAGCTAGGTACGTTATACTCACACTCCTAAATACTCAATAGTGATAACAATTCACTAAATATTTTCTTGAGAGCAAAAACTCCTCAACACACGCCTAACATGAGCGTCAGAGTACCTTTTGCAGGTACCTCCTCCCCAATCAGATTGAAGGAAACCAAGCGGTCATACTAAAAGTACTTGATTCAAGCATCGAAAAGCGGTAAAATCACTTTAGAAAGGTTAGTGTCTCAGTCTCATAAAAATATCTACCGAAACATTTTGACGCCCGCCGTGGGGCCGATAGCAAGAAGAACAAGCCCAAATGGTGTCCACGAGGAGCATGGATGAACATAATACCAGAGATTTAATAGCGCAAATGCAAGAACCATACAGGCGTAAGCGCAAGCACAACAAGAGATGCAACAAAGGCACATAGAGGAGATTGCTGCGCTAAGGGCAGAACGAGTCCATACCAAGCAGTCCGCCTCAAACCGAGCAGTGGGGAACGTTCTCCGTGAATCCTCACTCTCGTCCACAAAACCCAGGGATCACTCTTCGAGAACCCCTGGTCCTAAACCGAGCGGTGAGGTTCTATACGAACTCACTCTTGTCCTAATCCAAGTAGTGAGGAACGTTTCGTCCACAAAACCCAGGGAATGCTCTCTGAACCCTTGGTCCTGAACCGAGCGGTGAGGTTCTATACGGACTCACTCTCGTCCTAAACTGAGCAATGGGGAACGTTCTCTGTGAAAGCTCACTCTCGTCCACAAAACCCAGGGAACGCTCTCTGAACACCTGGTCCTAAACCGAGCAGTGAGGTCTATACGGACTCACTCTCGTCCTAAAACCGAGCGATGAGTTTCTTCATGAACTCACTCTCGTCCTAAACTGAAACAGTCACAAGTGTTCAACCGTTCGGTCATCTACAAGCAACGACTAAAAACACGCTCTCTAATAAAGTAAATATAACCTCCCTCAAACTTATAAGTCCTATGGTTAATTATGGCTAAAGCCGAACGATTAACTCGAACTTGGGGGGCATATGTATGATAGAGACAAGATGGTTCTAGTGATAAAATAATGATTAAATATGTTATGAGTAACTAACCAAATATGAAATATCTAATTAAAGATATTTGATATGTTGTGATATTTGATATGCTGTTCATGAATAACTAACCGAATCTAAAGGTAAGTTTGTTTTTATTTTATTGGATCTGCACTAGTTCAGGGCCCATGAGGTGGCCTATAAATATAAGACCAGGGCTAAAAGCCAGGTACGTTCTACTCACACTCCTAAATACTCAATTGTGATTACAATTCACTAAATATTCTCTTGAGATCAAAAGCTCCTCAACACACGCCTATCTTGAGCGTTAGAGTACCTTTTGCAGGTACCTCCTCCCTAGTAAGATTGAAGGAAACCAAACGGTCATACTGAAGGCAAGGGAACAAAGTGCTCGATTCAAGTGTCTGAAAGCGACAAAGTCATGTTAGTAAGGTTAGTGTTTCAGTCCCATAAAAATATCTTCGAAACAAGAATGAAACAACATTTATTATTGTTGGTAGAAAAAGAAGATACATGGGAAAAAAAAGAAAAAGCTTAAATTCTTGATTGGTTTTCGTTTATTTGAAAATTTTAATTAAGTTATTAAATTTTAATGGATTAAATATGTTTTTGGTCCCATAACTTTTAGTTAAAATTGAAATTAGTCCCTCTTCAAAACTTTGGCCTAATTTAGTCTTCCAACTTTAGAAATGTATGAATTTAGTCATTTTAACTAAATTCTTTTAGATTTATTTGATGTTTCAAACACATTTTATGATAGCATTTAGGTTGTTTACACTCTTTGGTACATTTTTTCTTCAATGTTAACTAAGAAACGCGTTTGAAACATCAAATAAAGTTAACAAAATTTGGTTAAAAGGACTAAATTCATACATCCCTAAAGTTCGGGACTAAATTAGGCCAAAGTTTTGAAGAGGGACTAATTCCAATTTTTATTAAAAGTTAAGAGATTAAAAACATATTTAACCCAATTTTAATTAATCTTAATCAAATTCTATTTCTTAAAAATATAATGTATTTGAGTTATTAATAAAAATATCATTATATTAATTATAACATTTATATAAAAATTTAATTTAATTTCGATTTAAAAAATAAAGTTGTTCTCGTTTAAAAGAAATTGTTACTGAAATAATATAGCAAATAAAAAAATAAAATTAAAACTTTTCATAACATTTGTTCAATAATAACACGTCACATTATTCTTTACATCACATTTTCTTTGCAACGTGCTAAAACTTTCAATTGACATTAACAATTTCTTATAAAATAAATAAAATTAAAAAAAATACGAACTAGTAAGAAAAAAACAAATTACTATATTCTAAAAACTTAAAATATAAAATCCTAATCAAGATTTTTAATGAAACACAAAAACCAATAGAAGATTTAAACCAAAAGAAAAAAATTACGAGACTGAGCTGTTTTGAGGTTCATAACATAATGCAGTCGTTAATTTCTCTCTCGAGGGATTTGAGGCCCTATCACAGAAGATATCGTTTCCATGAAATTGCATATTCTTTTGAAACTCAACATTGATGCTTGTCCCACCAAACCTAGACCTTTGATAGCGATATTCAAATCAAATCTCTCAATTATTCAACTTTCAATAAAGCTGACACTCCCTCTCTTCTTTCCTTCTTTCCTTTTCACACAACAATCACTTTCTCTCTCTCACCATTCTATTTAACCTCTAAATTTATTAAGGATAATATTTTTTTACAATATTTAAATATTATTTACGTGTTATTTTATAATTGATCGATAATGGTGTTTATAATTATTATTCTTAATTATGAAATAATTTTGAACTAATCACAAAATAATACGTAAATGATGTTCAAATGTTAAAAAAATATATTGTTTAAGTAATATTATACATTTATTAAACATTCAATCACCAAAATAATATTTTTATATTTAATAAACATGTTTTCCAATATCAACAAAACTTTCCAATGTATACAAACTATCATATATAGTTCTGTATCTTGAAAGATTTTCAAATTTATTTTTTTAAAAAATATGCATAAAAAAACTTTCAATTTCTTAAGAAAAATTATACTTGAAAAAGGTATAGAAAAATTTACATATTAAATAATAAAATTTTTATCGAATATATATGTATAATCTTCCTTCAATATTTCATGTCAAGTGATGTATACATAGAAAGTGAGGGAAACTCAAAACAACTGTTACCAAAAAGTTCTGCTAGCTAGTCAATTTTCCTGTAGCGTTTCGTTGCACAGATGGATAATGCTAGAGTGACTGTCCCCACATAAGAAATAACTCAGAATCATGTATAGTATATATTTATATATTAGAAAAATTAAGAGTGCACAGTCATTTTTGGTAACACTAAAATATTAAGAAATATAACATCCCAATAAATATATAGAACAAAACTATATTTTATTTTAGAAGTTATCATGAACAATATTAAAGAACAGTAGAGAATGAAGAGTAAAAGGTAAAGAACGAAAACTGGCACATAAATATATAACTTAATCACTTAAATTACATAAGTCGAGAGTGCAGAAAGTGAAGTCTAGGACGGACGGCTTTACAAAACAAATTTAACCGACCGTCTCCTACAATATTTACAACAGAAAAAAAATTCTAACTAAGGACCGGACGGTCCGACAAAATGATCTGACAACACATCCAAAGATTCCTCCACTTGTAGGGCTTCCTCCAAAGTTTCTTTTTGAACATCTTCTGCTCACACCCAAAAGGATGATCATAGCAGTAAAGAGAACAATCCGGACAGTCAAATACCGGCCGGCAATAAAGACAAGACAAAAGCACACAACAAGGTAAGCTTATGAAGAATTCAATAATTCATTTACAACATTAACACAACCATAAATAAATAATTAAGTTCTTTCCAAATAACATCATAAAAGAAACATCATCAACATCAATTATTCAAAAATCTTGTCCGGACGTATGACCCTGTATGCTCGCCGCTCTCTGCACCCGGGTGAACCTGGCTGGGATACACTCAACAGACCGCCACCCGAGGTTAGTCCAATGAAACCACCTCGGTATAGAAATACCCTGAGGCTAGAGGACCTCCCGCCATTCCCACACATGAGTTACTCCCCTCTACTTGAGGTGATGTAATCACGGAATATCGGGATAGAGTCAGAACCTGAGCCTATTGCCACGGTCATACTAAACCAATTTACTTCAAACATGAGAAATTCCTCCTTGGAATTCTCTTACAATTCAATCCAACCAGACGACAACTTGATATAAATTTAATGTAGGAAAAACTCAATAGAATATTTCAAGGAGAACTGGTGGAAAAACTCAATATGAAATTAACGATGACAGCAAGGAGAACTAGACCAATGAAAACCGGACGGACCTATCAATAAAGGTTCATCAACAAAAGTGAATGTAAACTAATGAAAACCGGTCGGAATAATTAATATAGAGTTAAATCAACAAAAGAGAAACCCGACTAGTTAATGAGAATCGAATAAAGAAATTGATCAATGAAAATTAACTGACTAGATCGAAGAAAACGGACGGTTTAAGGTAGACAGGTTCTCTTCAGAAAAGTGAATGTCCTTACAAAACTGGACACTCCGTGAGTAATCAAGGGTCGGTACAATACCGGACGCTTTTCCAAATAAATAATATGATTATAAACCGGGCGTTCTGTGTAAGACAGAACAATCCGAAATAGCTGACTTAATAGCATATCTTAGGTTCAGAAATAAGTAATCAACTCAAGATTTATAGGGAAACCGGACGGTCCTAATGACCCTTCGATTATAGAATCATTTATTCTAAGTTCTTATACATTCCTTTAAGTCTAAAAATCAAGAAATCAGTTTAATACAAGATACATCTTTCATTATACCATATAGACTGTCAAACATACCATAAGTCATATATTCAACCATACAAGAAAATAAATATTGAAATTTCATAAACTTCCCTTACCTCTAAATCCAGCTAAGACTTCGACAGTAGATTGATAGCAACTATCTCTTCTAAATTTCCAAAGTCTAGAGTGAAATACAAAAAAAATATAGATTCAGAGAAATGGTTTACAGGTACATGCAAGCTTTAATGGTGCATGCATGCAGAAAGACTAGGAAAATTCAAGGGTTGTACACTTACCAGCTCAGAATGAAATTTTGTTTGGTACAGGTTGAAGGTCTTGGTACCAGCAGAAAAATTCTTGAACGGATGCTAGTGATCGGAGAAAGATTGAAGGTTAGAAATCTAGAGAGAAGGTTGGGAGGTTTTAGAGAGAAGGAGGAGAATTAGAGATTTTCAGAAAACAAAGTTTGCTGAAGAAGAAGAAGATTGCATGCAGAAAGAATTTGCATTGTTTTCTTCTTACCTTCAACACTAACGGTCGGCCATTCATAGACTGCCACCTGGTCTCCACTGAAACACTAACTAAGTTTTAAGCACACCACCTGTCATCCACTTCAGGGATTTCCTGCTCTGCCGTCGCTGCACGTATTACGAGAGAAAGGGAATTAAAAGTTTGCAGAGTTGGTCTCCCACTCACCAGGGAAGACCGGTCGGTCGATACGTGGCCGGGCCTAATACATGACTAATTAATGGGCTGTGACAAGAAATGTTTATATGATCACTTCAAAATATACTCCAGAATACAATTTTTGTCATCCACAAATTCTGTTCGTATTAATACTGGATAATTATACAGTAGCTTACGTTAATTTTCAGACTGAGTTCATGTAGTGTGTTTAGAAGAAGTCACAAGAAAGTGTCTTTAAAAAAGACATTATAACAACTATGTCTAATGTCGACATCGATACTATATGATTGATTATATATTGAGGATGTAGATAAATGTATACAAAAATTTAATTTGGAAATATGAGTATTATGATTTAACAACAACGTTACCAATCAAATCAATTGATTTTTTTTCTATATTTGTTTAATTAAAAACAAAGGTTATATTATAAGAACTTATAAAATAGATTAATAAAGTTGATAGATGTTTTAAAATAAAATAAGATTAATTATTTTATTTTAAAATAATTCAAAACATAAATAGTTTTTTAAAATCATCTCATTACTTAAAGTCCTGGATATCTCTCTAAAATTCTTTTTCTTTACTTTTTTTCACTTCTCTCTAAATTTTCTCATCTATCGATCATCTGTTTGATCAAGAAGTTCTTAGGAGAACACACTGAGTTATCTCCACTTCTACTCCATCAGTTCTT
This sequence comes from Vigna mungo, assembly GCA_036885675.1. Lineage (NCBI taxonomy): Eukaryota > Viridiplantae > Streptophyta > Magnoliopsida > Fabales > Fabaceae > Vigna > Vigna mungo. The sequence goes on along the minus strand of CP144690.1, from coordinate 10,288,921 downwards.
TGTTTAAAGCAAGTAAGTTTCTACCTTTTTTCCTTTGTATTTTCGGTTCATGATCATGCAAAGAAATCTGTTTTGCATGTGTCAAGAACTCTTCTTCTTTGATTCTTGGTCCAATTGAGGTTCTAAGGTTTGTCACCAATCACCAATGTGTGATTTGTAGGCTTTTATAGAGTTTCTTGTGATGGAAACAACGGTTAGGAGTCATTAGAGTTGTACAAGGCTTTTTTTAAGGTAAGGAAAGCTAAACCTTATTTTAGATTATATAAATGCCTTGTAAATTTATTACCTCTATGAATGATAAAATGAGTTAAGTAAAATTTGTTATGTTTGTATTAATATTTTTGGTGTTTAGATAATGATAAAATATTGTATGATGTTTGAATATGTGGTACGTTGTGTTTGTAATACTTTTGTTGTCATGATTATGTGGGTGAAGTTGTATTGTGGTGTGAAACTGAATTCAAAGTTATTGAAATAAAGAAGACTCAATTACTTAGGTTTTAAGGTAAAAATAAGAATTTTGATGAATAAATTTTAGAGGTGAGTGGAATGATGGAGTAACGGGTTTAATACTTTTATATGATATTTTGTACTTATTAAAAATGTTATTTTGAGAAAAATTTGATAAGGAACAAATAAGGGATTTGTTGAAGTTTTGAAGTATATTTAGTGTAAAAAGCAATTAGGTACCTATTTATAATAAAGCAATTGAAGAAATATTTTTGTAGCCCTTGCTATTTTTTCATAAGCCAAATGAAAAAAAAAATAGAGCTTAAAGATCACTTACATAATTAAACAAAATGAACAGAAACAAAATACACCCACCCATGGCGGAATGCAAAAAGATCCTAACACAGTATTTTATAATAAAAAAAATTGACAGGCTTGTTTTTTTATTTCATTAAAGATATTTTAAAATGTAAAAGTTATATTCTAAAATAAATAAATAAAGAGTGATATGTTTTTTTAGAATACGGAAAGACATGTATGTACAATCACTACGTACAGTGACTCGTCTATTCTGTGATATCAGCCGTCAATTATGTTGCATTGGCTGCGAAACATTCCACTAACATATAGTGTCTACCCGCAATTCGATTTGTTGGGTAAAGTTGTATCCGCTATCCGTCAGATACCGTCTTAAAAAAATCTGTGGATTTTTTCAATCCGCAGATATCCGTTGGATACCTCTTTTCAATCCGTGAATATTTAAAAAAAAAATATTTTATAAATTTTTAAATAAAAAAATCCAAATTAAATTGAAAAAAAAACAATATAGATAAGATTTAAAACATGTAATTACCGGCCATTTGAAGCTTGTTTATATATTTTATGTTTGTCCCAAAATCATAATTTCTTCAACTAAAACTATGCAGCCAAGTAGTCATGATACACGGAACCATATAAAGACATCTAATTCTTAGAACTTTGATATAATATAACTGCTTATTCAAGTGAAGATATCCTACTTATTAGAACATTCACGAATCTTGCAATCCACATGCCAGAACAACCAAAATAACATAAGCTTAATTCTGATCAAGTGAACAACCTAAGGTATTTTCGGATCAAGATTAATTCTTCAATAAACAAAGCTTTTTCAGAAAAATTAATCGTTCTGCATATGGTATTCCATGTTTAAAGACCATGTCGACCTTAAATTTATCATTTTCTTATACAATGTTTGACAAAACCAGCCCACTTTCAACAAACAGAAAAGTTGACACACGAGCAGCAATGGAAATTGTGAAACAAGGTTTGATGCAACAATCCATTTCCAACACTATATAGCTGAATAGCCAAATAAGGGTGAAAAAAAATAAAGAATGGACATGTGTTATTTTTTTGTATACCCTGATAAATACAATTCAAAAGATTATCAATTTGAGAAAGAAAAAAAAAATTATAGTAATGGGTAAGTCACTCAAGAGATGTCAGTAAAAAGCAATCAAGAGTGGCATTGGCAAGAAATTAAGGAAGGATAGATAAATTTATACAGAAGATAAAGGCATAAACAATTAATAAGAATCAAGGGCTTCCACTGAAACCTTGACTGTTCTTCATCTTTCTCATTTCCATTTCTCTTAAAAAGGAAATGACCCTAAAACCCCATCCATCATTTCTTCAGTTTGGTTAAAGAAAAAAAATCATCATCGAGCAAAGCACATATACACCCAGATAAAAAAAAGCATAAAAAAGAATAACATAAAATAATTAAAACCAAACAAAGATACAAATTTGACCACAAATCCGTCAATTTTAGGAAATATTAATCGAAACCCAGAAGTGGAAAAAAATATAAGAACTAAAAAAAAAACTTTGCTGGCGAATGATTCCTTAATTTTAGAAAACGAAAACTGAGTATAAAAGTGAAATCTGCACAAAAATTAGACATTGTGAATCCTACGAGAAATAGAAAAAATCCATTAAACACAGAAATAACAAGAATCCATTAAACACATAAAATAGGTAATGGGAAGAGATTTACAAGAACATTCAACGCATTACGAAACCCCCAAAACACACAAAGTAACCTAAACTCCCAAATAGAGAAATCGATTTCATCCCCAAACCTAAAACCCTACCGAAAAGAGGTAATAGGAAGAGATTTAGAAAAACATTATACTGTGCATCCTAGTCCAGAGAAAAATTTTGAATATCTCCGTTGGAGCTGCAAAGACGCACAGTGTTGGAGTTGGAGCTGAGAGGCACGGTGTTGGATTGGAGTTTCAAAGAGGCACGCACGACATAAAACCTGATTTAAGCCATGGACAAAGATGTAATTTCAACTTTTAAGCGGGTATCGAGTACCCGCGGGTATGGATAATGCAAAACCCGAATCCGACCCGATAAGGAGCGGGTATTAAAAAACTCGCTACCTGCGGGTAGCTATTATCCGCGGATACTAACTATCCACTACGGGTTCAATCCACGAATACCCACGGGCACAAATTTTTTTGCCATCTCTAATCACTATGTACAATGAATCGTTTATTTTGTGATATCAGCCGTCAATTATGTTGCATGGGCTGCGAAACATTCCACTAACATCACGTTACAAAATCCTATCTGAAAACAAAAGAGGTTAAATAGATTCGGTGGTCCCTATTTTTGCTGGTTTTCTACAAGTAGGTCCCTGTATTTTCAAAATGATCAATTTGGTTCCTGATTTTGAAAAATTAAAGCAATTAAATCCATTCCGTTAATTTCTCTGAACGGCGTTAAAAATCGTGTTTGCTGGCAGGAAGATGTGTCATTTTCAAAACACGTATATGTCACTTTATGACGTGGACTTAAATGATTTGTTTAAGATTTAAACTGAAAAAAAGCATGTGCTTTTAAGTAAAAGTAAAGTTTAAAGAATTAGGAATATTGGTTTTCCAATAACCAGTCCTTTGTCGATACATCATCATCTCAACAAACAAAAACCCAAATTTGCTTCAGTTGATTCCTCCATTCTCATTCAACATCGGCGGTCCATATCTACCCATCAACCACCAATAATCCCAATAGCCAAACCAGATTATGAAGCTAATCTTTCATGAAAACCTTGCTGCTTACTTGCAATCTACCCCGGCCTCCGCAGTGCAGCGAGGCTTGTTCTTATGCCGTCTCCCATTCTGCCAGAATCCGGTAGACTTTATTGAATCATCAGGGCTTGACTTTGCTAGGATGCCATTGTCGTCTTTCATGGGATCTATCTTTTCTTTAACCTGTGTAGATCTCTTCCTTTTCCTTTTATTAATTGTGATAGGTTGAGTTTTCAACTCATTGGTAGAGCCATTACCCTTGACATTCTCCTCATCTTTCTCTATAATTTCAGTTACTTCCACTTCTTCAATTTCAGCAGTCAGTGGCTTCAGAGGTCTTCCTCTTCTTCTGTAAGCTGGGACTTTATCCTCTTCACTTCCAGGATCCTCAGCCATAATAGATTGCTTCTTCCCTTTTCCTCTGCCTCTACCCATAGCTAAAAGCCCTTGTTGACAAAAATGAACTAAAAATTCTCTACCAAAATTCTCCTATCTTGAATCAATTTTCCGCATAACAAAGACAACCCATTTCACAAAATCAGATAAGAAAATTCCAAAAAGAGGATAAACCCATATGGGAGCAGCGGTTTTCTATGAATAGCTTGAAGGAAAGCATAAACTAAAAGGGAAAAAAGGTAAAAAATTTGATCTGGGTAACTTCCAATAGAAATCAAAGAAACCTTTCTTCAATCTCCATTCATCTGGAATTAGATTGATGCCAAGAGAAGGGGGATTTACCTTAGGGTTGAGGGAGTTCAGAAGTGGAGTGGCAGCAACGTCTCTATTTGGTAGCGGTGGGAGCAATGGTCTCCCAGGATCAGGGTTAATGAAGGTAGAGGTTGGACCGTCATACACGATGCGGCCTCCTCCAACGTGGACAATGGCAGCGACGACGATCGGCCTTGTTGTAGCGGTGAAGACGTGACGCGAAGGAGCATGGTGCTCCCCTCTCGCGCGAGGAAGAGAAGGAGGGAGAGATATGAGCGGTTGCTTGTAACGACCTTGACGACGATTAGCGACGCCGGCGACGCCTGGCTCTCGGCTTGCGGTGCCGGCTTGGCGGAGGCAGCAGTGTGCGTGAAGTGGAGGCCAACCCCTCTTAGGGATCTCATTCAGAGAAAATGTTAGAATGGGCAGGGAAACAAAGCCCCTAAGTTCTGCTGAGTATCCTTGGGCCAGATCTGGTTCCTTTCATTTTTTTTTTTAAAAAAAATAACTAATTTCCCCAATTTTTTAAAGCACATGCCTTTTCAATTTAAATCTTAAATAAATAATTTAAGTCCATGTCATAAAATGATTATATGCCACGTGTTCCAGACAATGACACCTCTTCCTCCCAGCAAACACGATTTTAACGCCGTTCAGAGAAGTTAACGGAATAGATTTAGTTGCTTCAATTTTTCAAAATCAGGGACCAAATTGATCATTTTGAAAATACAGGGACCTATTTGAAGAAAACCAGCAAAAATAGGGACCACCGAATCTATTTAACCAACAAAAGAAGCGAAAAAGGTTTGAAACTTTACAAAATTTTATTTGAAAAATATAAGCCGAGAAGAGAAAAAGGTTTAAATTTTAGCTATTTGAATCAAGAGAAAGAAGTGAGAAATAAACGAAAACTTTATAAATGATTTAATTATGGGATAAAATAATTTTTTTTAATTTATTTATTTAGAAAATGATTAGAGAATAATTAATTATATTAAAAATGATTTGATTAAATGTAAAAGGTACTTTATTACCTACTATTTTACATTTAGCATTACTAATTGAATAATAATATTCAATTATCTAATATCGGTATATAATTTAAAACAAAATAACTTAATCTACACATTTAATTTATTTTGAAATATAATTAAAGTTGAAATGAAAAAAATTATCATAAAATGTTTGAAGAAAGAAAAATGAAAAATAATGAGTTCTAAAGAATGTCAGCGAACTAAAAATAAATTATAATTGAAAAATATATTAAATGGACTTTAAATTATTAAAATTGTATCGAGATAAAAAGAAAATATTAAAGTATTAATAGAATAGAAAATAATACTGAGATTTATTATTTAGAATTGATTGAAAATACATTCTCATATCCTCTATTCGTACAATCTAATTCTCCTAAAAAGGAAAATAGAAAAACTAGGAAAACAAAATAAAATAAAAGATTGTATACATATTTTTTCTAATTAGGAAGATTATAAAGAAATATTCTCTAATTACAATACTTCCCCTTAAGTTGGTAAATGAATATCTATCATTCCCAACTTGCCTACAAGATCTTGAAATCTACCCGGAGGAAGCCCTTTTGTAAAAATATCTGCTATTTGAAGTTTTATAGAAACATGAGTTGTAATCACAAAGCCTCTGTCAAGATTATCTTTGATGAAATGTATGTCAATCTCAATGTGTTTGGTTTTATCATGTTGTACTGGATTATGGGCTATGCTCATGGCAGACTTATTATCACAATGTAGTTGCACTGGGTTCTCCAGTTTGACTTTAAGATCATCCAAAATGATTTTCATCTAGAGTCCTTCACACATTCCTTGAGCAAGAGCTCAAAATTCAGCTTCTGCACTAGAACGAGAAACTCTATCTTGCTTTTTGCTTCTCCATGTTACCAGACTATCTCCAAGAAACACACAATACCTAGAAGTAGATTTTCTATCAGTAATAGAACCTGCATAGTCAGCATCAATGTATATCTTCATAGTCAATGTGTCTTCCCTTTTGAATAATAGCCCCTTTCCTAGACTTGACTTCAAGTATTGGAGAATTTTGTCAACTACTTGCATGTGTCTCTCTCTTGGATCATGCATAAATTGGCTCACAACACTAACTGCATAAGCAATGTCTGGTCTTGTGTGTGATAGATAAATCAATTTTCCTACGAATCTATGATAATTGGCCTTCTCTACAGGAGCACTTTCTTCACATCCCATTTTGTGATTCTGTTCTATAGGAATTGTTGAGGTTCTACATACCAGCTTTCCTATTTCTTTGAGGAGATCAAGTACATATTTCCTTTGGGAGAAGAAAATTCTTTTCTTGGAGTAAGCAACCTCTATTCCAAGAAAATATTTGAGTTTTCCTAGGTCTTTCATTTCAAATTGAGCTGCCAATTTATCTTTTAATGCCAATTTTTCTGTTTCATCATCTCCTACAATAATCATATCATCCACATAAACAAGTAATAAAGTGAGTTTATCTGTAGAAGAGTACTTTATGAATAGAGTATTATCTCCTTGGCTTTGTCTGTATCCCAAGGAAACCACTGCTTTTGTAAATCTTCCAAACCATGCTCTAGGGGATTGCTTAAGACCATACAATGCTTTCTTCAGGAGTCATACCTTGTTTCTTTCATTTTTCACCTCAAAACCTAGGGGAATCTCTGTGTACACTTCCTCATCTAGATTTTCATGAAGAAAGACATTCTTCACATCTAGCTGGTGTAAGTCCCATCCAAACTGGGTAGCCAAAGTGAGAATAACTCGAACTGTATTCATCTTTGTCATTGGGGCAAATGTCTCCTCATAGTCAATCCCATATGTTTGGGTGTATCCTTTTGCCACCAATCTAGCTTTATATCTTTCTATTGTCCTATCTGCCTTATGTTTCACTATGAATATCCATCTACACCCTACTGCCTTCTTGTCTCTTGGCTTATCAATAATCTCCTAAGTTGAATTTCTTTCTAATGCATTCATCTCTTCTTTCATGGCTTGATTCCAATGTTCAAGTTTCATGGCCTCTTGGATTGAGGTAGAAATTTTTGTGGCATCAATGGAAACAATAAAACTTCTATGCTTATCAGAGAGATTGTTAGTCCAAACATAGTGAGAAATAGGATATTTAGCACATGATCTTCTTCCCTTTCTCAATGCAATGGGTAAATCCTCAGTAACACTTACCTCCTCCTCATTGATATCTTCAGGGATCCTCACCTCCGGATTAGACAATTTTTCTTGCTCAAGAGTTGAAGTGGGTTGTTCTCTTCTTTCATATTTTTTGCAAAAAAATCTGTCTTCTTCCTCTTCTTCCTCACTGTGGACTATGGTAGCTTCATTGCTCAGGTCTTGGGCATCCTGCAAAGACAAACATGGTAATGACAAGAAGGAGAATTCATCCACTTCAAGTGCTTTCTCCCCCTGAAGTGGTGGATTGACATAAAAGGATTGTGTTTCATGAAAGGTGAAATCCATGGTGATAAAGATGCGTGACGACTCCTCTCATGAAACACAGTGAGGAAGAAGAGGAAGAAGGCAAAAGAGACTAGGACTAATGCCATTTAAGATAGGAGTGGTAAACCTGTTGATGAGATACGTGGCAGTTAACACAACTTCTTCCTAGTAATTTTTTGGAACAGACATTTGAAAAAGAAGATCTCTAGTTACTTCAAGAAGATGACAATTCTTTCTTTCTGCAACCCCATTTTGTAGAGGGGTATTAACACAGGTTAGTTCATGAACAATACCATTATGAGACAAAAAATTGAGAAATTCATGATTAACATATTCAGTACCATTATCAGACCTAATTCTTTTGATATTTTTTCAAAATTGATTTCGGACAAGATGGAAAAAATTAACAAAAATTTGAAAAACTTCAGATTTATTTTTCATAAGGTATGTCCATGTGACACAGGTACAATCGTCAATAAAGGTAACGAACCATCTGACTCCAGAAATAGAATCTATGACAGGACCCCAAACTTCAGAATGAATTAAATCAAATGGAGAAATACTCTTTTTATGACTAATAGGATAAGATGCACGATGATGTTTTGAAAATTGACAAATATCACAATTAAAAGACTCAACAGATTCTTTGGTAAACAAGTGGGGAAATAAGGACTTGATAAGACTGAATGAAGGATGCCCAAGCCTTTGATGATGTAACCATATTTGGGATTTTGCCCATGTCTTAGATGTTGCTTGTTGACTCATGATTTTCGTGTTGCTTTGGTCATCAAACTCTAAAAAATACAACCCACTCTGTTCCTTAGCAGTTAAAATTGTCTTCCCTATGGCAAGATCCTGAAAAACACAATAAGTTGGAAAACATGTTAGTGAGCAATTTAAATCCTTCGTGAGTTTTTGCACAGAGATAAGATTTTTAACTAATTGAGGAAGATGTAAAACATCCTTCAATACAATAGATGAGTCCAAAATTATATTCCCAGAGACGCATATAGGTATACCCTGATCATTCACAACTGTAATAAGTTGTTCGTTATTTCTTTTACCATATGAGTCAAAGGACACACTAAAAGGTGTCATATGATCAGTTGCACCCGAATGAAGGATCCAAATACCTTGAGAAACATGATCAATAGTATTGAGGCAAATCTTACCTTTTATGGACAGAGTGCATGATCCAGAGGACTTACTCATTGATTCATCCATTGCTTTCAAAGGAATAATTTTTTAATTCAGACAATGCAACGAGAGTCTCCAAGACGATGACGATGTATGGGTCGCACCGAGCAGAACTTTTAAAAAAAAGATCTACTCAAGAAAAGGTCAAACGGTTGTCACAAACCCAAGGAACAAACTCAGGAGGCTCCGACGACTCTTCTGTGGTGGCGACGACGAATGGGTCTCGCCGAAAAAAGAAGGAGCAAAACCTAAAACTCAGATCTTCTCAAATATAGCCCAAACGAGTCGTCACCGACCCTAGGAATGGACTCAGGACGCTTCAGCGACCTTGTATGTGGCAGTGCCGGCGAGTAGTTCTAGCCGGAGGTGGGCGCGTGGGCTGCACGCGCCAGTGACGGTGGAGGCGCGTGGCGGCTCCTCTCACGGAGTGACTTCCGACATTGTGGTCATCAGAGTTGGGCGCACCTTTCTGCCCTATCAATGACCCCAACCGACGATTGCGACCACGGCGGTGGTCGGACAGCGGCGACGGCGACTGTGCAGCGGCGTTTATGATCGCGGGAGTTAGGCGCACTTTTCTGCCCTATCAACAACCCCAACCGGCGAGGGCGACAGCGGCGGTGGTCGGACAGCGGCGGCAGTGCGACTATGCAACGGAACGGAGTTCCAAGATCGGAAGCTCTTGATACCAAGTAGAAAATAATACTGAGATTTATTATTCAGAATTGATTGAAAATACATTCTCATATCCTCTATTTGTAACAATCTAATTCTTCTAAAAAGAGAAATAGAAAAACTATAAAAACAAAATAAAATAAAAGATTGTATATCTATTTTCTCTAATTAGGAAGATTCTAAAGAAATCTTCTCTAATTACAACAAATAGTTAAGGAAAAAATATCACATTGAAAACCATTTAAAATTACTTAAAATTGTATAAATATTATATTGTTCAAAATAAAACTATAAAACTATACTATGGAAAGTTAAGTAAAATTTCCGTTATCATCTTAGATTTGAAGCTCTTTTTTTCCATCAATTTAGAACTGATAAACTAATTGATTACAAAATTAGAAGAAAATAAATTAATTTTATAACATAATCGAACACATTTATAAAACATTATTGTGTATTTGTTGGAGCAGTAACTAAATCCCAAGAGGAACATTCCTTCTATTATTAATTATCCTTATTACTATACAAAATTGCATACGAAAAGAATTACATGAATTGTTGAAATTACATCTTTATCGACGGTTATAGATTCGGCAGTAATTAATATTTACTAATAAAATTATGAATGGTTTATGTTAGTTTATTTATCAACGGTTGACCCGATGAGCGCAAGCAAGCGACCCGATGAGCTGCACATCTTAGTGGAGCTTCAGAACTAATTTTAGCCCATTAGCCATCGTATGTGTTATTGACGAACAAGGTTCTCAAGTAAATGAGAAACAAGATGACAAATGCTGGTCCTCATATAGGGCAGAACTTAGTTAGGCATTTTTCAAATTATAAAAAGAGTGAGAGACATCAGCCTTTCATGTTCTTTAGGAATGGTGAATGGTGTGACCTTTCTAAGGATGTTGTTGACTTGGTTAAGAAGGATCTTGAAGTCAAGAAGGTAGTTGTGGAGATAAAGTTAAATTCGCAAGGTGTACCTCACAATGGCTTGCAACAACCCGATGAGCGCAAGCGACGACCCGATGAGCTGCACATCTTAGCGGAGCTTCATAACCAATTTTAGTCCATTGGCCATCGTATGTGTCACTGACGAACAAGGTTGTCAAACAGATGAGAAACAAGATGTCAAATGTTGGTCCTCATATTGGGCAGAACTTAGTTAGACATTTTTCAAATTATTAAAAGAGTGGGAGACATCAGCCTTTCATGTTCTACAGGAATGGTGAATGGTGTGACCTTCCTAAGGATGCTGTTGACTTGGTTAAGAGGGATCCTAAAGTCAAGAAGGTAGTTGTGGAGATAAAGTTGAATGCGCAAGGTGTACCTCAAAATGGCTTGCAAGCCCATAGCTTCGATTGATGCATGTCATTGCTTTTTCGTAGAAGTCTATAATTACTTTGACAACGAACCTTACAATACCATCAAATAAGAAAGTGGAAAAAGTCCTAACTCGTATGCATCTAACAAAATAAAACTACATTTAGAAGTTGAAATCAATGGAATGGATCAATCCAGATTGAGTGAGTGTAGTTGGGAGTCCAGTGCTTTAGTAAAGGGTATTCAAATTTATACTAAACAAGACTACTATGAATATGATGTAGAAGTTGAAAATAACACTAACAAACAACATTGCATAAATGTTGGTGAAGCTATTCAACACAATCAAGACAGAGGTTTAAAAATACAATTACTGAAGAATCTCTTATTTTTTTGCTTTGAGCAACTACTTTAGAAAAATCATGGACACCTAAGCACACACTCTTAAGTGTAAATTCTAAGTTGCTTTGAACAATTATTTAAGAGAAAAATTATGGACACTAACATGATCTCTCTTAAGTGTAAGACAATGTTTGCTTAAATGTCACCCCGTTTAGTAAAAGTAAAGCGAACATCATTTTAAGTTAAGCATATCGTTTAAAGTGTATTAAAACAATTTAATACTCTTTACTTTTTGTTTTGTTGAAGAAAAACTTCACAAGCTAAGACCATCTATTTACTTTATGATGATAGATTCTTTTGACTGATGTAGTTGATTCACAAAAAATATAACTAATTGATTTTAATGTAATTCGTTAATCTCTTTTGTTGCAATTTTATTAATAAAAAAGTGTAGTTGTCACAAGTTTTCAACACTAAAAAACTTCAATTTATTATTGTGATAAAGTAGCTCTAGTAATACAAAAATCACGTACAATGTCGAATATTTTGGACTTTAAGCGACAAATTCGCAAACGACGCCATATCAGGAGACATTAAATTGAAGTCGAATTTTAAAAAATTCGAAGTTAATTTAATGTTGAATTTTGTCAATATACGATGTTAACTTAATGTCGAATTTTGTCAATATACGACATTAATTTAACGTCGAGTTTTGTCAATATACAACTCTACAAGACCTGAAAAGCAGAAAAACAACAAATTTCAGTTTTTGGTATTTTATAAAGCATGAACTGTGAACCTGTAGTATCAACAACAAATAACAATAACCAAAATCAAACAAGTTCAATCAAACAACAACAAACAAGTTCAACCAAACAACAACAACAAACAAGTTCAACAAAAAAACCAACAAACAAGTTCAACAAATAATAAGTTCTTCAAAATGAAAACTAACATTCGGTGGGTTCATCGGAATAAAGTGTCGTCACTAGTGAGAGAGAAAGCATAATGTGCCTATGAAGGACAAGAGCACAAAAATAATCGGTCAAAACAAACGAAAATCATAGATAAAGTAGTTAATTAACATGCATTTGTATCAAATTAAAGAAAGACTACATATGATGGTTCACTACAAAAAATTTGTTAATCTGCGGGGGTTATTTTGTGGGAGTTATGAAAACCCTCCACAAATCAACATTATTTAAGATACTTAAAAGGAATTATCTGAATGCTAAGAATAGCGGGGGGTTTAATGATTTTTTGAGGAGGTTTTTATCTCTCTAAATTAAAATACAATTTTTATTACTCTAGCTTTCCTTTTACACTCAAAATTTTTTAAATCTTTCGTCCCTCCAGCCCTTCACATTTCCCCCCTTTTTCAAACCTGCGAAACTTTCATGATTTTTATACCTCAAATTTCCCCTTTCCTTCCGCAACACCTCTCGCCATTTGATTTCTTCTGGAACGCAAGTCGTCCTCATTTCTCCTCAACGAACGCAACTCCCACAACGTAGCTCATCCTTGCAACGAACGTAGCTCCCACAATGCTGCTCATCATCATTTTGTGCTCTCTGTCGTCAGTTAGGGTTTATCTGTGTCGCTGTTGTAATCGTTTTTGTTGTTACGGTCGTTGTTGCCGTTGCGGTCGCCGGTTCGTTCTGAGTTGTGGTGGTCATTGAGTCCTTTGTTGCGGTGGTGGCCGTTGCGTCCTCAATTACAGTCGTCATTGAGTTACCTCGTTCCCCCATTTTGAAAGGTAATAAAATCCTAACTTATTCAAATCCCAATTATCTCTTGTCAGTTTTAGGTTTTAGTCATGTTCTGAATGTGGACTACTGTTTTTGCGGTGCTATTTTTGTGTATTCTGACTTATTCATATTTTTTTTTATCTATTTTGGCTTTCATCTTTATTGTTGGAATTGGAGTGGTGACTGCCCTGGCCTGGCAAAGTTCTTATCTTTTAAGTAGTATCAGATGTTGAAGATTCAAACAGATTCTGAGGAGAAAAACTTATCACTCAGGGTTGATGTTGTGGTATTATCTCTGAATACTGTAACACCCCAATTCTTAGAGGGTTACAGAAAATTCTAATAATTTTTTTTTATACTTCACATTTAAAACCACAACATTTATTTATATTTCGCAATAATACCATCACAAATTTCCAAATGTAATAATTACAATAGAGACTGAATCTAAAAAGTTGTTCAGAATTACAAGCCAATTATTTCACAACTTAAAATTACATATTTGAAAATCCCATAGAGTTTTTCCCAATGCCTCCTCTCTCTACACTTCTCCAGTATTACCTGAAACATTATCTACTCCCGTATAACAACATGAGTTATACGATCATCGTAGTCATACAAGTAGGGTGAGTTAATCAAGTACAAGGAAGAAACAAGATACTTTAAATTTACTTATACCATTCATGCATTCATTAATAATACTTTCTACCTATCAACTTGTATCACCTCAACGTAATAAAAACAAATGAATTTGATTCCCTCTTTATTTTCATTCCCTCGCATTTAGATATTAGGTTTATCACAGTTTATGGGCTTGTCTCGGTTATATTCTTCTCATACATCCAAAAGCAGTCCCTCATATGGACTACGGATAAGAGTCGTCTTCCACACGCAGCTTCAGACACATCTCCCTCATTTCTTCCAGGTCTTATGAGTAAAACACTGGTGAGTAACATCCATTTACCAATCACCTTACTCCACACTAGACCGAAACCTTAGGCGAGATGTCTGTATACTCTCGAGAGAGGAAACTAACAGGACTCGAATCCACCAATCGCCTTACAAAGGCAAAAGAAATCATCCTTTTAACTACCGAGACACAGCATAAATCTTCTTCATGATAAAACTAGAGTATCATCAAGATAATTTTATCAATTCTCTCATTGCTCCAAAAATCACATTCAAAACAATTTGCAATCAAATTTTTTTTTGACCTTTGCTTAGTGGTTTCCTCATAACTCTTCCTAGAGAACTCCAAATGAGTTTATTCTTGTTTTATTGAATTCTGGACTGAAAAATCTTTAATTTAAAACTAATTTCATAATTTTTAAATTACAAGGTTAGTTGCAGTAAAAATATCAAGATAAGTATTTTGATCACGTTTTTTTTGCCTATCCAACTATGACCTTTGATGACTAATTTACTAATACTTCTCTCTACATAACTCCAAATGATGTGGTTCTTATTTTGTTGAAATCTAGACTTAATTATCTTTCTTTTAACACTAGATTTTTAATTTTTACACCACTATAATAACTGCAGTAAAATTGTAAAAGTAGTGATCAACAAAAGTTTCGGTTACTTAATATCGTTAAAATACTACAAGTGTATTAATTCAACTCCTGACTCTTAATTGAAATCCGACCGGTCAATATAACCCAATATTTTCCTAAAACATGTAATAAAATTTTCAGTGTGATCTAACGGTTGGTTAAGAAAATTATAAATTTTTCCTTATATGGTTTTGGAACAGAATTAAGCTGAAAAATCATATACTTTAAAATGTAAAACTTATATCTCTAAATATATATATTATTATGATAATCTGAACGGTCAAATTCAACATTTATATCTTAAGAAACATTTATCAAAATTTTGAATTAATCTAACGGTTAACTTGTCCAGAATTTATGTTTTTCCGCGGGGACTTAATAATAGGAAATAAAGTTATCATCAACTTATTCTAACTTATGAGATTTAATTCTCTAAGTATAAACCACACAATATTAATCCGAACTGTCAAAACAAAGTAATATGTCTTATGTATCATATATCAAAAATTGGACTGCATCTAACGGTACACAAAGTAAAAATTGACAATTTACTAAGATAATCTGAAAAATAGAATTCAATAAATCACATATAGGTAAATTAGATCTCAACATTGACATAAGATAAATAAAATAAAAGCATTGGGGAAAGAAGAAGTTGCATCGGTAGAGCCAGTCAGACAACTTCCCATCCTTCCAAAATTGCAAAGTAAATAAATAAAAGCGTAAAAAAATAATAACGTATTGGGGAAATAAGATGTTGAATTCGGCAGAGCCCGTTAGACAACTTCTCATCCTTCCAAATTTGCAAGGTAAATAAATACAGGTAAGGCAAAATGTAAAGAAGTAATAATGATTTGGGGAAATAAGAAGTTGAATTCGACAGAGCCCGTTAGACAACTTCTCATCCTTCCAAAATTGTAAGAAAATAAATGAAAGTACGATAAATAAAATAAACATAACAGATATAATATATCATACTAAATTCATAAAGAGAAACAAAATTCCAAACATATCCAAGAATTCAGATCATACAGAAACAAAAGACTCAATTAACTCCCCTACCTCTATTCCAGACTTAATCTTCTGCTCAGTCGTTCCTCAAAACTTTCAGAATTTTCCCTCTCGCAACTAGAATGTCTTTCAAACTCTCTCTTCTCTCAAAAATTTCTACTTCTTGGTGCAAAAAATTTCTTTCTCCCTCCTTGGCTATTTATAGCCAAAAATTATACTATTCATTTTTTACTATTCATTTTTACTATTCATTTTTACTATTCATTTTACTATTCAAAAATATTATTTTAATAAAAGTATGACTCAACATTACGTGTCTTCTTATCCTTTCCTTTTTTTTTATTATTATCCTAACTACTATAAAATTTTCTCCAATACTCATACCATGTTCATAATCGTATCTAACTTAATAAAATACAATCAGATAGTCGTATATATTACAAAATAATAAAAATGGAAACATTTAATATTTTTTTTTTCTAGATCTTACAAATACTCTCCCCCTTCTTCCATTTCTTCTTAAAAGGTAGTTTTTTTTTCCACACATTTGTGAAGTCTTTAATGGTTCTGTTCTTATCTTTTGCATTTCTTGTGTTTTCTTGAATCGTAATTGCCTTTACGGCTCCCTTAATTTTAATTGCAGTCTGCCGTCCTTTTTAAATTTGTAAAATGCTAAATGATATCAATTTGTGGGAATTAAAATCCCTTGTGATAATTTTAAAATCGAAATATTTTTTCTGAGTTAAGGGAATGTTTTTGCTATAGGTAGAAAACCTTGGAATGTTTAAAATTTAGGTCAAACTTGTTTGTTGATTAGATTCCTGCAGCTGTTCTGTATACATGTAATTTATTTTTCCTTTCTTGTAATTACTTTCTCTTTGTTCTTGTGGATAGGTTCGAGACCTAAGAATAAAACCTCGTGATGGTCATAGTTTTGGGCAAAAGGTTAGTCACTGATTGTTTGATTAAGTTAATTTTTAAGTGTCTTTTTTTTTCAGTATAGATTCATCCATTTTTTTTCAGTATAAAATTGTTGATTGCGGTGAAGTTTCTGAAACAAAAACTCAGCATACTGCTGAGAAGGAAAAAGGTACTTGAGATAGGAAATAGATATTGATAAATATATACTATAAAGTTGTTGCTTCAATATCTTGCTAAATGATATTGCTTGTAATACATGCACTGCTTCGTGTCTTAGGGAAAATGAGATTCCTCAGATTCTGAGTCAGATTCAGCTTTTGATTCTGAATCGGATTCATCTGATTCTGATTCTAGTTCCTATAGTTATGGGAAACACCAGAAGAGGAGAAATAAGCGCAGGCATGGGAAGAAGAGGAAATTTGGACAAAAGTAGAGCAAGAAAAGCAAGCACAGTCGAAGTAGAACATCAAAGACATGTTGACAATAAAGCACAAAGAAATCAACGTATGCTATTTATTTAATTCTTATGATATGTCTTGTGCCCTCTCTTCTCTCCCTTTTTACCTCAACAAATTCTCTATGTTTCTTTCTAAGCTTATAGTTGCCCTTGCTGCAGACACAGAAAAACAACCTTCTAGTCTTCCTCGGCAAGATCAAATTATTCCAGAGAAAACAACGGATACCAAGGTTAGAAGAACTGTGGACAAGCAATCACATGAAGAAGGTGAATTGTCTCCAGAAAATGGGGCATTTGTGAATAACAGGCATGATACTAAAGCTGAATTTAGTGAACCTGCTAAGCAAGATGCTAATTCAGATGATTCAAAGGATAATAGGTTTTGCCTCTTGCTAATTTAGATGATTCAAAGGATAATAGTTTTTTTTAGGATAAAATTATATTTAGATTATTATGAATTTTGAGTACTCATTGATTAAGTTGTAAAGATAAGTTTTATTTTAAATTGATTTTATGTTACTATGATGATTTTGACAATGGAATTATATGAATTTGTGATGTCTTTTGTTATATTAATATGTTTAATATTGTTACAAATAAATATTTTTATCCTATGGTGTTTTAATATTGTTACAAATAAATATGTTACAAATATGTTTTAATATGTTATAAATATGTTACAAATAAATATGTTACAAATAAATATTAAATATTTTTAATATTGTTACAAATAAATATGTCTTTTATGTTACTATGGTGTTTTTGAGAATTGAATGTTTTAATGATATATAATTCAAGACTTTGGTAAAAGAAGTTTTTCATGTTTTTTGTCTTCATTGTAGTATTTGAATTTTGTTACAAATAAATATTGTTGACAAAACTATAAGCATCTTAATGATGATATTTTCATGTAAGATAAGCAAAATAAAGTTGTAAACTCAATCTAAATAATACAAATGAGACAACTTAAAACATTTAAATTATAATTGTCAAATTAAATATGGTATTAATCCAAAAAAAAAATTGAAAAAACGGGGTTAATCATTGTAGTAAAATAGATGAAAATAAAAGAGGTTTCAAACCTTTACAAAATAATAGTCACTAATAGAAGAGGTTAAAACCCTGAACAAAAAGACCTCTGCAATATAAATTGGATACCAGGGGCCATTAAAAAACCCCGCAAATTAATAGCGACGACTCCGATTGCAGGGGTTTGAAAAACCCCCGGAATTTAATTTGCGGAGGGTGAAAACCTCCACAAAATGGAAAATAAACCTCCACTACTTAACAGTTTTTTTGTAGTGGTTGTCAAACTTCAATCGAGAAAGTTTGAGAAGAGAAGATGGTCTCGCGCGCTAAGTTAAAGTGAATGAATTTTCAATCTCTCTCAAATTTTTATTAAATTCACTAACCTTTTGACGTCTAAAGCTGGGACATTTGATATTTTATATACTTTTACATCGAATTACAATTATAAACAACATTTAATAATTGTATTTATTTATAAAAATGTCACCATTTATTTTTAAAGTTGACTATTCAGTGATTGGATGTTGAACGCGTTATACGCTGTTTTTGCACTAAGTGAGCTAGTCTCATATAATCAATTTTTTAAAAAATCCTACCAATATCATTTACTAATCATTTGTTACAAAGATTAAAATTTAATCATAAAATTTACTGATTACCTTTGTCACAATATATTTCTTAAGATTTTTATGATGATTTGTCACAATATATTTCATAAGATTTTTATGATGGATTGATTCTTCTTACAAATTCCTAACAACTTTTTTAAACGTAATTATTTTAGTGTTGTTGCTATTAATTGGTATTTCATATTGATCGTTGGTCTAGTTTCAAAGTTTATATCAGTATTTCATATGAAACTTGATAAGTTAAATGAAGAATTGCACTAGTCTAAAAAATTAGAAAGCATCTCAAAGATAAAAGAAGCAAATAATGAGTGTTTTTTTTTGAAGAAGATAAACCTTACATCTTATTTTCATTCACTCACAATATCTTAACACACAAATAACATATAAGAAAGAACAAGGACAACGGTAAAACGTGAAATATAAACACTTTAATGATTAGAATTTAAGGTTTGATGAAATAGGAAGAGGATTGTAAGAAATGGGAACTAAGACTAAATCCGTTTTTCTTCTTGAGATGGCTCCCAAAGCTTCAGCCATTTCCAAGTTTTCCTTGTTTCCATTTGGAAGTTCCCAATTAAAATAGTAAAGTAGTTGTGCAAGACAAAGTTCAATTATATTTATCCCAAAAGACATGCCAGGACACATTCTCCTTCCAGCACCAAAGGGTATGAATTCATGATGGGACCCTTTATAGTCGATTTCACTGTTCATGAATCTCTCAGGATTAAACTTATCTGGATCATTCCAATAATCAGGGTCTTTTCCAATTGCCCATACATTTACTATCACTCTGGTCCCAGCAGGTATTGTATACCCTTTCACCTCACAAGTTTCTCCACATTCCCTTGGAAATAGAAAAGGGGCGGGAGGGTGCAATCTTAGGGTTTCTTTGATTACTGCTTTCAGATATTTTAGTTCTTCAAGTGATTCTTCATTCATATATCCTTTACTACCAAAAACTCTTCTAACTTCTTCCTGAGCTGTGTTCATTACTTTTTGGTTTTCCAACATCTCTGACATGGCCCATTCTATAACTGCAAATGATGAATCAGTTCCAGCCGCAAACATGTCCTACAACACCAAAACCAATTTAACTTTATTTAGCCTTTAGAATTTATACTGGCATGCATATGTTGCAAAATTTTCCCATAAAAAGGCAACTCCTAAGAATTAATATTTATAGGGTTATACGAGTGTGTGTGTGTGTATAGTTCTATTCACAATATTATAACACTAGATAGAATTTTTTGTGCCTTTGTTATTTAATTTTATATTGACGTGAAAGGAATAGGTTGGTCTTAACTCCATTAATATGCAGTAATATAGGCAAATAATTACTAAAAGTAACACTCACCAACATTACAGCCTTGATGTTATCGATTGTCAAAGGATATTCGAGGCCACCTTGATTTTTCAAATTTAGAAGCACTGAGAGGAGACTATTAACCTCTACTTCATCAATAATTTTTTTTGCCTCTGTAATGATGTTTCCAATTATTACATCATATTTTTTGTGAAACTTCTCCAATCTAGGTTTCTCCCCACTGATCACATGAAGCCATTTCTGAGAAGGGAACAAATCAAAAATAGCTAAACTTTCGACCATTTTTACGAGTTTCTTGATAAGGGAAATGAACTCTTGTTGATCCTTGCATTTTTCACCAAAAGCCGTCCTTGCAATGATGACACTTGTCATGTATGCTAATTTCTCACTGAGGTTCACACAAGAACCAGTGTTGGTCTCGATATATCTTACTAAATTCAGTACTTCTGCTTCTCTTATTGATCGAAATGACCTCACACGTGCGTTGCTTAGAAGCTCTTGTGAGCATATTCTTCTTAGTTGCTTCCAATACCCCCCATATGGTGCAGTGGCAATGTCAGTGGAACCATAACACATGATGTCTGCGCCAATTTGATGGGGTCTTTGAGCAAAGATGGCATCATAGGTTTTGAGGACATCTTTAGCCACTTCTTGAGAAGAAACCACAACGGTTGATGTCTCACCAAGTTGTAGGTGCATGAGAGGACCATGTTTTTTAGCAAGTTCTCTCATGCGATGATGTGGTAGAGAGCCAACTAAGTGATGTAAGCTTCCAATGATAGGAAGCTTCCATGGCCCTGGGGGAAGCTTCAATGTTTTCACTGAGCTTTTGGATCTGTTTCTCACTTTTAGAAACTGTGAAACAAAAAGGATGAAACTCAGTGAATAGAGAAAAAGAGGTAAGAATGAGATCAAGTGATAATCCATTATGAATTTCTATGGCAAGTGAACAAAGAGTTAGAGGTTTATATAAACTTTTGTTCCAAACCATAGTATCATCAATGGGTTGTTGTTTAAGATATTAAAAATACTTTTGCTTCTATTTGTTTCGTTCATAATATTTTGCATATTATTTTCGTTTATTTTAGGAAATTATACTGTTAACTAATTTTTCAATTTTACATATTTTATTTTATCTTAATAGGACTATAAATTAGGTGTTCATTTCCGGTATTATTAGAAATAATATAGTTAATTAAAATATAAAAATATACGTAAACTTAAAAGATACAATAAACTTATAAGATTTAAATAAAAATATGAAGATCAATATAATTATGTTACGAATTAAGTTCAGAGACAGCAATTATATTTAAGTCAAAATGAAAAAAAAATGTGTGTGTGTTTCGGTAAGTATTTTTGTGAGACCGAGACACTAACCTTTTCTGACGTGGCTTTACCGCTTTACAATGTTTGGACTGGTTCTTCGGAGGAGGAGATACCTGTAATGACACTCCGACACCCAAGTTAGGCGTGTATTGAAGAGCCTTTTGATTAAATATTTAGGGAAGGGTTTTAACTATTTGAGAATATGAGTTGAACATGATTGGAAGGTGATTCGAAGGTACTTGTGGTCCTGAGTCTCTATTTATAATTTGTCTCATGGATCTTAAACTGATATAAGTCCAATAAAATATAAACAGAATATAATATAAACAGACTTACCTGAAAATCTGGTTAGTTGCTAAATATCTTTAATTAGTTATTCTGGATTATTTTATATCTTTAATAAGATATTAACCGATCGACTATTATCATACCACACACACACATATATATATATATATATATATATATATATATATGTTTCAATATTGGCTTTTAAATTAGTATTGTACACGTTTAATTTAAAAAATATAAATTAGTAGCTTCAACAAATTGAGGTCTAAGTGATATATGTTTTTGAAGAAAAAGATCCTCATTTATAATATTTATAAGTTTAAATCAACATTAACGATTTGTTATTGATTATACAATGATTTGGGATCTAATTTTCAATTATTTTTTTTACACGTTCAGTACCTTTAAAAATCTCTAATCAACTTTAATAATAAGTTCATATATCCTTGAACTATATTAGATATTACCACGTTTTGCATTACGTACATGGTTTGTTCGTTGACTTTAGGCATGTTGATTTGTTCGTTGGCTTGTTCAAGAAGGAAGCAATGGTTTGGATTAATTAGTGTATTTTGGAGAATAATTGGCGCTATTATTGATGTTGTGAACGGTATGGTATGGATACTTGTCAGATGGATTGAAAAAAACAAACAATTAACAACTTTTAATCGGCTGATTGATAATTAATAAAGATATTAATTATTTATTGATAATCTGGTGAGGTGGTTACAACTAATTGACTGCTAGTAAAAATATTAATCATTTATTGGTAATGAAACAATTCTATATGTAAGTTCATTTTAATATTTATATGTTTAATAGGAAGGTCAAGTAACTAATTCTGAGTACCTTGGACAAGTACCTTGGACAAGTACCTCGCACTTGCTTAGACAAAGAGAAGAGACAGCGAACAACGCAATTTGGATAATCAGGAAGCCCATCCAGTTTTCAGAACAACTTGGAATGATTTGAGTAAGGGATTTCAATCCTAACACAAAACATTTTAGGGCACACCTTGAAGTCGCGCGACATCCCCTATTCCACAAGGAATCATATGAGGACATAGTCTCAACATCATTATTTCAACCCAACCCCAACACATTGATCCTGATGGGAGAAACTCCCACCATTAACGTCAACAAACTTGAAAGGCTTTATTTAAACATATATGTATTTAGATAATTATTTTGATATAATCATCTTAAATTCATTTTATTATTTTTTAATAATTTAATTTAGATTATATGATTTAATTTATATTATTTTAATACTTCTAGACCATATGAAACATTCAAGAGTTATCTATCTGAACATATAAATGCAACATCCTTTGTGACGGATGTATAACCAACCGATTTCGATTAGGTTTAATGCTTATTTCGTTCCCATGTTAGGAGGTGAATTTCTGTTTAGTACCTGATTTTAAAAATAAATCTATTGAGTCCCAATGTTGTAAAATTTTGTATAAATAAAGTCTCCTCTATTATATTGGCTTAAACGGAGTTAATTTCGGCTAACGTGGCTATAAAATCTGATTTTTTTTCTTCTTTCTCATCTGTTTTCCTACAACTTTCAGCTTTTCTCTTTCTACATTAATAATTGTCATAATTGCATGACATCTTTTTCTACAACTTTCAACTTTTTTTCCCAAATTTCCTTCGTTCCTTTCTTTCGATGGTAACCCTAATTTTCTTATCCTCGAAGTCCCTCTCCTCGCTTAGCTTCCCTCTCCTCATCACGTTTCACCTTCGACTCTCTCTTTCTTGAACCCTATCTCTGTCCATGATTCCTTCTTTTTCATAAGCCCTATCCCTATCTTTGTCCCTGGATTTGGGGTCACGCCTATGATTCTTGTTTGATCGATGATGGCAGTGGTCAGAGTCGCAAGGGCGATGGTCATCGGAGTCGTGATGGCATTCGGGGTGACAATCTCTATTTCTCTTTTCGGATTTGTCTCTATCATCTTCAGGGTTTGGATTGGAAGATGCTTCTTCTCTGCTATTGTAAATGGGACTTCAACGAATTCTCCAAAACCCTTCTTCCCAAATACTTCAACCACAACAATTTCTCCAGCTTCATTCGCCAGTGTTAGTATTTAAAGGTTGTGAAAGGAGTAGTTGATAAGGTAGAGAAAATGTGGAGATAGTAGATGTAGAAGTAGTAGTTGGAAGAAGTGTTGTAGTTGTCTTAGTTGTTGTAGATGTTGGCTTCTTGTCTACATACATCAAATGGTAGAGTTCATGGGTATTTATAGACCCATAGAATATTCTAGAACATGCTAGCCACAACTTATGTGGAATGTTCTAGATTTTTACCTATGTAGAATATTCTTGATTTCTCTTCCTATCTTAGACTTTTCTACAATATTCTAGAACTTGTGTTACATTTCTTTTCTTCTATCTTAGGAGTTTCTACATTATTCTAGAATTTGCATTACACTTTAATACTCCTCCTTAATGCAAATTCGGTAACTCTAAGCATTGTGCGTAGTAGTTCAAATCTTGGCCTTGGTAACATATCTTCAATTTGACCTTCGTCCTCCATTTCCTTGATCATAGTTCTTGCTTTGATGCTTCTTCATAACAGTTAGGCTCAATCGTGGCCATATTGCAAGTTTCATATATGTCTACCAAAGATCTTACTCTTCTTGGACTAGATTCAGGTGAAGAGTCTTGTTATTGTGGAGGTGGAGAAAACATACCTGAATTTTCTGCCTCTTCTTGAGTTTCTTCTTGAGATCGTTGCACTGGAAGTAGAATGCTGCTTTTAACCACTTTTTCTTCCTCCCAATTCCAAGAAGCATTTTCATCAACTTCAACATCTCGACTAATGATGAGCTTTTTTGTTTGTAGGTTGTAGACTCGATAGCCTTTTGATTGTGTGCTATATCCCAAGAATATTCCTCGTATAGTCTTGTCTTCAAGCTTGTGCCTCCTTTGGTCAGGAACATGTATGTAGCAGATAGACCCCAATACTCGTAAGTGTTTTGCTGATGGCTTTCTCCCACTCCAAGCTTCAATAGGAGTCTTGTCTTGGACTGCCTTAGTTGGACATCTATTTAGAATGTAAACTGCATTGTAGACTGCTTCAGCCCAAAAAGTGTTAGGCATGTTTTTCTCTTTTAGCATTGATCTTGCCATCTCCATAACCGTGCGATTCTTTCTCTCTGACACGCCATTTTGTTGTGGAGTATATGCAACTGTAAGTTGTCGCTCTATGCCTTCATCTTCACAGAATTTGTCAAACTCGTGAGATGTGTACTCCTTGCCACGATCACTTCTGAGTACTTTTATTTGTTTCCCACTTTGCTTCTCAACAAGGGCCTTAAATTTCTTGAATACTCCGAAGACTTCTGACTTTTCCTTTAAGAAATAGACCCATGTCATTCTAGAGAAGTCATCAATGAAGAGGATGAAATACCTGTTGTTGTGATGTGAAGGCGTTCTCATTGGTCCACAAACATCGGTATGAATCAACTCCAATAAGTCTTTTGCTCTACATGCTTTGTCCGTCGAGAATGGTAATCGGTGTTGTTTTCCGAGGAGACATCCTTCGCACGATTCATTATTCTCCTTCAAGAATGGAAGATCTTTCATCATGTTTTTCTGATATAGATGCTTTAAGGCATGTGTGTTGAAGTGGCCAAATCTCCTATGCCAAAGCCATGAGTCATCAACTTCTACCTTCATGGCAATATTAGTTCCAGGTTTGAAGCTTATAGGAAAGCTTCTATTTCTCTTCTCCATTTTTAGTTGGCCAATTTCTATCATTTTACTATCATAAATTTTGCATGTATCTTTCTCAAAATGAAGAGAATATCCATTCTCCATCATTTGGCCAATACTTAAAAGATTTTCTTTAAGATTAAGAACTAGTAAAACATCCTTGATGAATTTCGTACCTTTCTTTGTTTCCACCATGACAGTTCCTTTGCCTCGAGACTCCACTGTTGTGCCATTTCCTAGCCGAACTTTGACATTGACAGATTTATCAATGTCTTTGAAGATGCTTTGATCTTTCGCCATGTGATTGCTGCATCCACTATCCAAGTACCAACTTCCTTCTCCACCAGGAGATTCTTGATTGGCGTAGAATAAGAGTTTCTCCTGATTATCTTCTTCTGCAAAGTTTGCTTGATGCTTATTTTGATTACGACAATACTTTTCTATGTGACCAAATTTCTTGCAATAGTGGCATTGAGGTTTTCCATGATGCCAACAATCCTTTTCCAAGTGACTTGTCTTTTTACAGATGCCACATGGAGGATATTTTCCTTGATGAGTCACAGAGAAGCTTCTAGAATTTTCTTTATTTCTAGAAATTTCTCCTTTACTTATATTTCCTTCACATTCTTTCTGAGACCGCAATTTTAGTTTTGATTGAAAGGCATTTTCAACCGAGTCTTCTTCATGCCTTTTCAACCTTTGTTCATAAGCTTCAAGAGAGCCCATTAGTTGTGTTACTGACAATGTAGCCAAATCTTTTGTTTGTTCAATCGCAGTTGCGATTGCATCATATTTTTGGGGAATTGAAATTAAAATTTTCTCAACGATCTTTTTGTCAAGAATATTTTCCCCATAGGCTCTCATCTGACTAACTATTTCTTTTATTCTAGAATAATAGTCTTTGATGGTCTCAGATTCTTTCATTCTTAATAATTCAAACTCTCGTCTTAGAGAATGAAGTTTAACATTGCATACCTCTTCACTTCCTTGAAACTCCTCTTGTATTGTGTTCCAAGCTTGTTTTGCACTTGTGGCACCAATTATCCTTGGAAAAATTGTGTCATCAACTGCTTGTTGAAGAACAAATAAAGCCCTTGAATCCTTCTGCTTGTTTTCCTTCAACTCCTTCTTTTGAGCTACAGTAAGAGTGGAGGTGTCTTCTGGAATAGTGAATCCTTCTTCTATGATGACCCATATATCTTGAGAGCGGAAAAATGTCTTCATTTTGACACTCCAAAAATCATAATTTTCTCCTGTGAAAATAGGTACCGGAAGTGATGATGTTTGATTGGTAGTAGCCATGAGTTGAGAAAATATTTTGGAGGTAGTACAAAATAGGGTTATAGTTTTGTTTAAGGTAGTTGAAAATTTTATCTACGCCTAGTAGATGACCGAACGTAGCTCTGGTACCACTGTTAGTATTTAAAGGTTGTGAAAGGAGTAGTTGATAAGGTAGAGAAAATGTGGAGATACTAGGATGTAGAAGTAGTAGTTGGAAGAAGTGTTGTAGTTGTCTTAGTTGTTGTAGATGTTGGCTTCTTGTCTACATACATCAAATGGTAGAGTTCATGGGTATTTATAGACCCATAGAATATTCTAGAACATGCTAGCCACAACTTATGTGGAATGTTCTAGATTTTTACCTATGTAGAATATTCTTGATTTCTCTTCCTATCTTAGACTTTTCTACAATATTCTAGAACTTGTGTTACATTTCTTTTCTTCTATCTTAGGAGTTTCTACATTATTCTAGAATTTGCATTACACTTTAATAGCCAGCTCAACACCTATATTAATGGCGATGAGAAATCAGACAGTGGAGTTTAGGAAGCACAGAGATGCCGTGAAGAGTGTGCGTGCTCCTCTATCTTCCTCCGCTGCATCTTGTGGGTGATGTACCTTGGACACGGGTGATTTACCTGGCACACCATTTTCTTCTGTTGCCTTTTTCTACAAAACAAGAAAAGGGAATCGTAAATGTAAATATACTGGTTTTATAGCTGGGTATTTGAAAATTCGATTATTTGGATTGCAAAGGAAATAAAGAAAAAGTTGATACCTTTTTCTTGATTTGGATGTTTAAGGTTGTGCGTTTGGTGAATTGTTTTCGGGTGTATGAAGTTCTCATCTATTTTGGATATGTATGGTGATAAAAATGAGTGTACCTTTTGTTTCTTGCTAGGAGAGGATGAAAATAGGCAGAAAAGATGGAGGTGACTTTCGAGATGAATATGGAAAGAGAAAATTCTATAATTAATATAAAAGAAGAAAAAACTGAACTTTATATAAAAACAGATGAGAGAGAAGAAAATAAAAAATCAGATTTTATTATCACATCAACACGATTAAACCAATTTAAGGAAGAGGACTTCATTTATAAAATTCTTTTACAACTATAAAACTAAGTAGATACATTTTTAAAACCGAATATTAAATATAAATTTACCTCTTAACATATAAACAAAATAAACATTTAAACATTTCTATTAATCATATTGAAGTTTCTGACAGTGTCACATCAGAGCAGACTTCCCTTAACCATCAGGCTCCAAAAGAATTACCTCCCCCTCTTTAGTGGAAACTCCACTTCATAATTACTAGCGGGGCATTATTTCCTTCACAATCCACTTCTTTTACTTTATTTTGCTTTAATATATATTTTGCTTTAATATATATTTTTCTTCAACGTATATTTTTCTTAGTAAAAAATAGCAGCTTTTGATGTAATAAAAATATGCGAGGACACCCCTCCACATCGGAATAAGAATCATAAATGGGTTGTTGGTTAAGATATTAAAAATACTTTTGCTTCTATTTGTTTCATTCATAATTTTGTTTCCCTATTGAAAAAAATATCATCGCAACTTCCTTTATTGAACTTTAAGTCAAATGTTACCTATTGCAATATATTCAAGATAATGGATATTCTCTCATCAATAATTTTAGGTTTGAAAATTAACAAATTCATTAAAGATATTTTCATTGAGGGACAACAAAAATATACTTTTTGTAACGTAAGGGGAAGGCCAGTCTACCAAAGATAGGTAAAAGAGGTGAAGTTGGGTAAGAACAATGGGAGTTGATCGGGAGGGCTGGGGAGTTGATCGACATGGTTAACAGGCCGGTCGGTTGAATAAGGGAAATGCGCTGGGAGTGTGTAACAAAGTGGTGGGGTTAGTGGAGCGAATATTTCGGATACATTAGCATCAATTATAATTAATAGGCGAATAATACGGTATTATGGATCAGCGGTTACAGATAGTTTAATACACATTACTTGAGTCTGATGCCTATAAATATAAGAAGGATTAGTCAGGTATTTGACTTTTGATCTAATTACATTTACATTGAACATGTTGTGACTGTACTGATTTGAGCGTCAGAGTGCTAACGTGCAGGTCGCAACCGATTGACATTAGGTGTGAGAATATGAAAGGGTTCGACAGAAACAGCTCGGATTGTGTTTGGTTTTGGGCCTCACATCCAAAACACTTTAATTTATTTATTTATATGTATTAGTGATGTGATAGATTTAATAAATATTATTAATATATATTTCTAGATGATTCAAATAACATTTTAATTTTAAATTTAATTCAATTTTTATGATTAATTTTATAAACTAAAATTTACAATCAATTTTACATCTTAATTTGACTTTATTTTTTTTAAATAACTTGAGAGTTTACAACCTTAATTGACCTTGAAAACTCATTATTTCCATTGTAGTGTTTACCTTGGTTTAGTAACAAATATAAAATAAAAATTTCCCAAAACCGCTAATATAAAATAAAATGAAAAAAAAAAGTTTAGTAAATATCCTCCCTAATGCTTGTATAATTTTTATTTTAGAAAATTATAATGCTAACCAAAATTTTGCATATTTTTTATTTTATTTTATCTTAATAGGACTATAAATTAATTGTTCATTTCCGGTATCATTAGAAATAATATCGTTACTTAAAATATAAAAATATACGTAAAATTAAAAGATACAATAAAATTAAAAATATGCGTTGGGAGTGTGTAACAAAGTGGTGGGTTAGTGAAGCGAATATCTCGGGCACATTAGCAGCGGTTATAATTAATGGGCGAATATTACGGTATGATGGATCAGCGGTTACAAGTAGTTTAATACCCATTACTTGAATCTGATGCCTATAAATATAGGAATGATTAGTCTGGTATTTGACTTTTGATCTAATTACATTTACATTGAACTTGTTGTGACTGTGCTGACTTGAGCGTTGGAGTGCTAACGTGCAGGTCGCAACCGATCAGCGGTTACAAGTAGTTTAATACCCATTACTTGAGTCTGATGCCTATAAATATAGGAATGATTAGCCAGGTATTTGACTTTAGATCTAATTACATTTACATTGAACTTGTTGTGACTGTGCTAACTTGAGCGTCGGAGTGCTAACGTGCAGGTCGCAACCGATCGACAGTAGGTGTGAGAAGATCTGTCGACAGAAACAGTTGAGATTGTGTTTAGTTCTAGACCTCACATCTGAAACACTTTTATTTATTTATTTATATGTATTAGTGATGTGATAGATTTAATAAATATTATTAATATATATTTCTAGATGATTCAAATAACATTTTGATTTTAAATTTAATTCAATTTTTATGATTAATTTTATAAACTAAAATTTACAATCAATTTTACATCTTAATTTTTTTTTTAAATAACTTGAGTTTAGAACCTTAATTGACCTTGAAAACTCATTATTTCCATTAATTGTAGTGTTTACCTTGGTTTAGTAACAAATATAAAATAAAAATTTCCCAAAACCGCTAATATAAAATAAAATGAAAAAAAAGAGTTTAGTAAATATCCTCCCTAATGCTTGTATAATTTTTATTTTAGAAAATTATAATGTTAACCAAAATTTTGCATATTTTTTATTTTATTTTATCTTAATAGGACTATAAATTAAGTGTTCATTTCCGGTGTCATTAGAAATAATATAGTTAATTAAAATATAAAAATATACGTAAAATTAAAAGATACAATAAAATTATAAGATTTTAAAAAACAAATCTGAGCATCAATATATTTATGTTACGGATTAAGTTCGATAGAGACAACAAAATTATATTTAAGTCAAAATGAAAAAAAAAATTCAATATTGACTTTTAAGTTAGTGTATGGTATGAAGTAGGTACGGAACAGTTATCAAAAACTATTTGGTCTATCCACAATAGCAGCGCCACTCAATCAAATCAAGTGATTTTTATCAAAGATGGATCAAATTTGGGCTAGTGTTTAAGTTATTGGACCAATGGTCCAGCAGAAAATAAAATAATTGAAGGAAAATAAAATAATGAAGAATATCTGGTTAAAGATCTGATTAAAGATATTGATAAATACTTAAGATATTGATAAGTGAGCAACCAACTGGATTTTTAGGTAAGTCTGTTTATATTTTATTGAATTTGTGTCAGTTTAAGGTCCATGAGACAACTTATAAATAGAAAGTCAGGATCAACAACCACATACCTTCCATTCAAGGTCTACTCCGACTCAACTCATACTCTCAAATATTCAAATAGTGATAACCATTCACTAAATATTCAATTGTGAGCTCATCAAACCGCTCCTAACTTGAGCGTCATAGTGCCTTTTGCAGGCACCTGACCGAGCGGCTAAGTCTAAGGTCCACCAGCCATCAAGACTACCGGAAACCGAGCGGTTCATATCGGAAACCATTTGGTCTATGCTGAAGACCAAACGACCATAGAGAAGCAAACGGTCCAGACTAGACGTTCGGAAGCAAGGAAGACACGTCAGAATATATTAGTCTCTTGATCTATAAATCCTTACCAAAATAGTTAGTACTGTACACATTTATTTTAAAAAATATTAATTAGTTTTTAGCTTCAACAATTTAATTTCTTGTCCTTTTCTCAGTGATATGTTTTTGAAGAAAAAGATCCTCATTTATAATATTTATAAGTTTAAATCAACATTAACGATTTGTTTTGACTATACAATGATTTGGGATGTAATTTTCAATTAATTTACACGTTCAGTACCTTTAAAAGTCTGTAATGAAATCCTAAATTATGATATGCTAACGTATGAACTATATTAGATATTACCACGTTTTTCATTACTTAGTGATAGAATATATACTTAAAGTCAACACATGTTGATTTGTTCGTGGCTTGTTCATTAAGGATTTGGAGAATGATTGGCTCTATTATTGATGTTGTGAACGATCATAGTTATTAAAGAAAGAAAATTCGAAATCAAAGAAAAGCAGAAAAATAAAATAAAATTAGTTAGAGCTCTAATGTGTCATAGTTCGTCTGATAAGTTCAGAAGGGTGTGATCGACCCATCCTTCACAGAAAACACTGTAGTTAAAATTTCCGAACATCAACACTTACATTTTTATTAAATAAAAATTTCTTTTATTAGACAATAAAAAAATTGATTAAAATTAAAAAGTAGTTACAAAATATTTATTTCCTTTTAATAATATTACAGTACATTGTAACAAAAAAGTGTATTTCCCTTTATATGGAGTTGAAATATATTTGAAAGTAAAAATTTATTATAAATATAATATCAGTAATTTAAAATAAAATACTTATTTTCAATAAAGCGTGATTTATAAATTAAAAGTGAAAAGTAATCACATTTTTTTTTCTTATTTTCTGTATCTAACTCAACACTCATACTTTTTTTCTCTCCCGTACAATCTTAGCAGATTTTATTTTTTTAGTTTTCTCCAACTTTCTTTTTCTGGCTTTTCCCACCTTTTTCCTTAAAAACTTACAGCACAAGTACAAAAAGTACAAAAAATGGAGAGTACGAAGAGAAAGAGATTGCACCCAATAATAATATAAGTGTAAATATGGAAAAGGAAAATGAGGAAATCAAGGTTAAAAGACAATGGGTGTGTTTTGAAAAGATAAACTTCACATTTTATTTCCATTCTCACATAATACCTTAACACATAAGTACACTGTGCAAAAAAAGCTTTTTAACGTCACCCCTTAGACGTTCGTTCGGCGACAACCCGACGTCTACTGCTACACGGTGGCATTATCGTAAATAAATTGAAAAACTAGACGTCTGTTTCGACATCAGACGACGTCTATGACATCATAGACGTCGACCCTGTCGAAACCTGATGTCCAATTGCCTGAGGTATGTGAAAAGCCAGTCCATTGACGTCGGGTTTTTAGGGGTCCGACGTCTATGAGATTGCAATTAATGCTCCCCATCAATTTCCAGGAGCTTAGACGTCGGATAGAAAGGGCCCAGACGTCTAAGTCACTGACAGGAAATCAAACGTCAACCGAGACGTCGACTAGACATCGGATAGACGTCTGATCCCGTGAAAAAACGACGTCGACTAGGCTACAATTAATGTTGTTCACCTAATTCCCCAGGCAATTAGACATCAGGTGGCCAATGGCCGACGTCTAAGGCCTGGTTGGAAGGCGGGAAGACAAATTCTTCAACGTAGGTCCTGAGGGGCACTGACGTCAAGGTTCCTATATTTTCACCAAATTTGAGGGTTATAGACGTCAGATGTGAGGGGCACCGACGTGAAGTACTCTGACAGGAAACGAAAACGTGAATTTTTTCAGCTTCCTAGATGTCGGATCCCCTGAAACACTGACGTCTGTAGACGTTGGTTTCAGGAGAAACCGACGCCCAATTTCATTTTAAATACTCCGCAGACCCTACTAACCTCTAAGTTTCTGATCGCCTCTTCTTCTCTTCTCCTTTTTCTCTGCTGCTCCTCTTCTTTTACTCCCTTGCGCACCTCTTCTTTTTATTTCTTCCGGCATTGCATTGTATTTTCTCATAACGTCATTGTCTTCGTCCTCTCCTTTTTCTCTCTTCATCCCAGGTGTGTGGTTTTTCTTATGCTTTACCGTTTAAATTTTCTTTAGTTTTTTATCGATTTTCTTGTCGTTCAACTGATATAAATTGGCTTTTTTTGTGTTGTGTTTTAGTGCAGTTTTGATCCATTCTTTGGGTAACATAGTGCAACATTCTCCCTTTGCTAGTTTTCTCACTAAAAGAGTGGCGATCTTTTGACTTTTCTAGTTCTTCCGACCCAAAATGGAACTTGGGTCCTTGTCTACTTCTCGACACCGTAATTTTTTTGTGTTGCGGTTGAATAATTGGAAGTAGCCATAGACCCAGGTTCGGTTTTGGGTTGAAAGGACTAGAAGATTCAAAAGACGCAAGCTTTTTTTGTGGGGAACCTAGCGAGAGGAGAGTGTTACACAATGCTACCGAAAGCCTGGATCAAAACTGCACTAAAACACAAAGTCGTTGTTAGACGTCGGTTAATGCCATGTCCGACGTCTATAACAACATAGACGTCGGTTAATATCACTTTAAACCTCTTTATATATTCATCTTGACGTCAGTTTTATGCATAGGTGGACGTCTATATAGAGAAATTAGACGTCGGTGTGGGTATAAGTAGACGTCTATATGGACGTCGGTGGGTATCGTGAACCGATGTTTGTATGTACGTCGGTTGAGAAGATTTCCAACGTCCCATGGACGTCACCCGTTTAGACGTCGGTTGTGAAAGTGACGTTAAAAACTCAAATTAATCGACGTTAAACAGCGTTTTTGCACTAGTGGTAACATTAAATAATGTAGCAATTACAATCATAAAACATGTTAAAATAAGATCGAATATATCATTTTGAAAGTTAATAAGATATCATATAAACGAAATAAGCGTTTAGTTGTTTAGAAATAAATTTTAGAAGTCAATACAAGAAAAATTAAGTTATATACTATCAAAATCCATATATAAGTTTTAAAATTTGTATATAAAATAGTGTCACGTACATAATATATATAGACAAAAGTTCATATGTACAAGTGTAATAGTAATGTTATACAATTACATACAAATTTATCTATATATAATTACATAAAAAATTTATATATAAAATTTCTATCTCAAAAATTAAAACTAAGAACAAAACCTAATATTTAATCCTAGCTAATTATAGCAGTTTTAATGATGAAAGACCACAATTGTGTACTAGAATTAATAAAATAAACTCGTTATAAAAAACAATATGATCAAAAGCTCTGTCAAAATTTTCGATATTCCTGCAAAATAAAGTCAAAATTAGAAACTAATTAGCATAAGAGTTTAGTAGAAATAAATAGAAACAAGTAGAATTAGCAAGAAACATGACAAAACATAACAAAACTAACTCTAATTCTAAAAACAACAAAAATGGCTATTGAAATTGTGAAAGAAAAACATAAACTACTGGAAAACAAAGATAGATTAAAACACAGCCAAAAAACTAAACCACACTTAAAACTTACATTGTCCTCAACGTGGAAAATAAAGTAACCAGCAAAAGTGGAAAATGAAAACTAAATTGAAATTCAGCTGAATTCAGACATAAATTGATTATGTCTCCATTATTGGATATGTCACTAAGTTTATCCCCTCATTTCCTTATTTTTATTGTTCCAAGTGGGAAAACGTTAGTAACAACGAATAGTTCCCCCTCCCCCAATTTGATCTTATCTTTCAAGCAATCAACTCTACTCTTGAATTGTATAGCAAAACTCTATCCAATTCTACATTCCTTTCTTAGGATCTTCATGTCATGAAATCTCTTTACTTTTTCTTTATAAATCATGGAATTTTCTTATGCCTCATGTCTAGTTTCCTCCAGCTTCATTTAAATCAAAATTACACATCTGTATCACCAAAAAAGCTTTATGTTCAATGGAAAATGGCATGGCTTGTTGAAATGCTTAAACAAAAAAAACTATAACTGTCTTTAACTACTTTAATGTTACAGTTAGAGAGTAACATCTCTGTTATATACGTTGCATGTACTTCAGTTTTCGCTTAGTGAGAATTACGTATGCTTTCTCTGATATTCACTTTCTTCCACTATTCTCTCTTTGCACAATCACCATCCGCACATAACAGTAGTATTTAGAGCTTTTGGTTTCGATCCGAAAACTAGTAAGGTCTTGAGCGACGATCAAAGAGTGGCGTGATGACGGGATTGATACACAACAACCTTCCGATCTTCGACGAAAAAGACTACGATGACTGATGCGTGAAGATGGAGGTCATCCTAGGGTTTCAAGAAGTTGATGAAGTGGTGAAGAAAGGACTCCAAGAACCCTTGAAGGATGATACAGAGGCAGTCAAGAAGTTGTACAAAGAAAATCGGCTTCTTGACTGCAAGGCGAGGATGCTGCTACACCAGTGCATCTCTCTGGTTATGTTTCAGAAAGTTTCGAAAGCCACTACAACAAAAGAAGTATGTGATATTCTTCAAGATGCGTTTGGAAAGTCCGGCAAGGTTAAAAAGGTACGTTTGCAATCTCTCCAATGACAGTACGAGCTTCTTGGCATGGGTGAGGAAGAAACAGTGACAAAGTATGTGGGAAGAATACAAGCTCTTGTCAATGATATGAGAGCTTGCGGGAAAGTTGTCAAGGACAAAAAGAAAATCGAAAAGATTCTACGCACTTTGACGCCACAGTATGATCATATTGTGATCACCATTGAGGAATGCAAAGACTTGGAGATGTTTAAAATAGAAGAGTTGTAGAACTCGCTCGTGGCACATGAGCAGAGGTTGCTAGAAAGAAAGAATGCAGAGAAAGCTGCATCGCAGGCGACGAGTCAAGCACTGCAAGCAAGATCGAAACAAAGTTTCAAGAATCGTGGTAGAGGCAGAGGAAGATCGCATGGCAGAGGTGGACGCAATGGAGGTAGAAACACAAATTTCTCAGAGCACAATTTTGAAGAAAATGGAAACGAGCTGAAAGAAGGAGGTAGTAGAGGTGGTAGATATTCAAGAGGAAGAGGAAGAAAGGGTTCAGACAAACGAAACATTCAATGTTTTACTTGTAATAAATACGGTCATTAATCCTCTGAATGCTGGCACAACGAGTCTGCCAAGAAAAGCAAGAACGATGATGCAGCGAACTTGGCGCAGGATGATTGCAAGTCTGAATCAGAACATGTGGTACTGATGGGTGTTGTAGATGGAATTATAGAAAGAGGCAGTGAAGGCTCGTTGATGAAGGACAAGTGTTGTAGAGACGTTGATGATACAACATGTCAAACAAACACGTAAATGATGAAGGACAGGTGTTGCCAAGGAGATACATGCAAAACCTAGGCTGAACTCGTGTCACATGCAGATGAAAGGCGACATGCAGCAAAGGGCATAAAAGATAAACGTGTTATGCTATCAGACAATCACCATGATCACGCAGAGACCGATCTGTGCTGGTACCTAGACACCGGGTGCTCCAACCATATGACTGGAAAAAGAGAATGACTGGTTGAGGTCGATCCGAGGAAGAAAAGCAAGATAAGATTCGTGGATGATGACACTGTGATGGCAGAAGGGGTTAGCAAAGAGTTACTCACATGCAAGAATGGAGAGACTGCTTACATGGATGAAGTGTTGTTCGTTCCCACGATGAAGAGAAACTTATTAAGTCTTGGATAACTTCTTGAGAAAGGCTACACTATGTCAATGTATGAGAATTCGATAGAAGTTTATGACAGAAGAAATCGTTTGGTAATAAAAGCCCCACATGCCAAGAACAGAACATTCAAGGTAAACTTGAATGCAGCAGTCATACAATGCTTGTTGTCCATGAATGTTGAGGAAGAAAGCTGGAAGTGGCACTACAGATTTGGACACTTAAACTTCAAGAGTTTAAGTCTATTAAATAACAAAGAGCTAGTTAAGGGTGTGCCAATGATAACAATTCTTGAGAAGATATGCGAGGGATGTGCTTTGGGAAAACAAACCAGAACGAGGTTTAAGAGTACAACACCTAAACGTGCCAAACAGTCACTAGAGGTCGTTCATGCAGATGTTTGTGGTCCATTCAAAGTTACTACGCTCGGAGGTAATAAATATTTTCTTTTATTTGTTAATGAATGGACTAGAAAGTCTTGGGTTTATCTCTTAAAAGAGAAAAAGGAAGTTTTCTCATATTTTGTGAAATTCTATGCATTGGTTGAGCGTCAATCTGGCATGCGAGTGAAGATTTTCAAAACAGATGGAGGCGGAGAGTTCAACTCTAAGGAGATGAAGAAATTTTGCGATGAGAAGGGTATCACACATGAGGTTGTAACACCCTACATGCCTCAACATAACAGCTTGGCTGAGTGGCGAAACAGAACTCTGGTTGAAATGACAAGGTGTTTGCTTAAAGGGAAGAATCTTCCGCATAGCTTGTGGGGAGAGGCTGTCACCACAACAGTCTATCTTTTAAACATGTGTCCTATGAAGGCTCCTGCAGATTGCACCGCAGAAGAGGCGTGGACTGGCATCAAACCACCAACAACCAATTTAAAAATCTTTGGATTTGTGTGTTTCAAGCATGTACCAGATGAGAAGAGGAAAAAGCTTGCAGACAAAAGTGAAATCTATATACTAGTAGGTTTCCATCCTACGGGAGCATACATATTATACAACCCAGAAAAGAAGGAGATAGTGATCAGTAGAGACATTTTGGTGGACGAGATAACGACATTTAACTTGGTAGATGTAGAGGCAATCAATAAAGGTGTTGTATCTAGTTTGCTTGAAGACAAAAAATATGAGAAAGCCAAGGAAGTCACAGTTGATCTAGAAATGAATAAAAATAGAAGATCTCACAAGACCATATTCCCCTCAACAAGGCTAGTTGATCACGAGGTATTCATGGATAATGAAATTAATGAAACTGACGATTTAGCTCATCATGCATTTTTGGCTGACACAGAAACTTTGATGTCGGAACAAGCAATCAAGATGGAAGATTGGAAAGAAGCAATGAAAGAAGAGTTGAGAGCCATTGAGAAGAATGGAACATGGGAAATGATGGAGCTGCCTCGATAGAAACAAGCAATTGAGGTTAAGTGGGTGTTTAAGACAAAATATAAGCCAGATGGGAGTGTAGCTAAATTGAAAGCAAGAATGGTAGCTAAGGGGTTCCTGCAATAGGAGTCGATTTCACTGAAGTATTCGCGCCAGTTGCAAGGTTGGAGACTGTGAGGCTTGTGGCTGCAGTTGCAAATCTAAAAGGATGGGATATATGCTAAATGGATGTGAAGTCCGTGTCAGAGCGGTGCAGCAAAATGGTTAACGCGTTCAACAAACCAAGAAGGGGTGAATTGGTTTCTTATCGCAAATCGTTCTTTTAGTAATTTTCTCAATAAAAATAATTTCCTTAAAACAAATTTAAATAAATTAAAAGAGTAAGGGAGAGAGAAAATTGCACAGGTAATTTTTATACTGGTTCAGATCATAGAGATCCTACATCCAGTTGTTAATCTCAACGGAGAATTAACGCTTCACTAGCACAAACCAACAAACTGTTACAATCACAAAGAAAATAAAACAGTTTAAGGTTAGAACAGCTCTCTTGTTACCACAAGAGATGAAACTCACTTCCCTTGTAACCCACAAGGGATGAACACCTCCTCTGAATCTTCACAAAGGATGAACACCTCCTCCGAATACTTCACGAAGGATGATAGGCTTTCAACTCAGCAACAGCAACAACACTCAATCACACTCCCGGTGAAAGTTCTCGCTCTATGCCAACAACAACAGCACTCAATCACACTACCTGTGAAAGTTCTCGCTCTATGCCAACAGCAACAGCACTCAATCACACCACTTGTGAAAGTTCTCGCTCTATGCCAACACGCCAAGTTCTCAAAGCCACAACACAGGGGTTCAGCAAACCCCAGAACACTTATCACCGCACACTGCAGATAAGAATATAGAAAAATACACTATATTTCGTATTTTTCGTATTTTAGAATGAGAGTCCCAATCTAATTTATAGAGATCTCACTCAAGGATACCTCCAAAAATCCGTTGTCAACTAATTAATTGTAATAATCAATTTTCCACTTATGGTAATTGATTATGTATTTAATGAATGCACAACGGTAAAAAACTTGCTTAAAAATTCTCATAATTGCTCATGATAATCAATTATGGCAAGTCATAATTAATTATTGATAATTGATTATTATAATTTAATAATCAATTATCTTGAGTATAAAATGAGGTTTTCTGATTTAAAAAATAATTTTAACGCAACCTAAGGCAAACAATACATAGAATCAAAGATAAACCACATCCTATACATCAATATACTAAATTAAAAAAAGCTTTAATATAAAAATAAGTCTTCATGAAAATCTTCCTGCAATAAGAGCACTTGAGACTTAACTTTGAGACATCATCAAAATTTCTTCTCTTTAGCTTTATGCTAACAGTCCGCGTTCTTGAATGGACCCCTTCAGGAAGAAATCTATGTTACTCAGCCACCTGGCTTTGAAAAAAATGGTGAAGAATGAAATGTTGACAAGCTAAACAAAGCTTTATATGGGTTGAGACAGGCACCCCGCGCCTAGAATATGCACATTAATGCTTGGCCGATTAATTATGGATTTCGCAAGTGCACTGTCAAGTTCGGAATCTATGTGAAACAGGATGAAAAAAGAGGGGTTTTGCTGGTCTGCTTATATGTAGATGACCTTCTCGTAACAGGAAGCTCTACGAAGGCAATAAAAGAATTTAAAACAAAGATGGAAGGAGACTTTGATATGACTGACCTTGGCAGTCTAGGATATTTTCTCGGGCTATAGTTCCTACGTACGTCTGATGGAATGCGTATTCATCAAAGTAGATACATTTGTGAAATATTGAAGCGATTTGGCTTGGAAGATTGTAACAGTACAAGCATACCAGTTATTGCAACACCAAGCTGTCCATCCAAGATGATGATAAAAAGGTTGATGCTACCTTGTTTAAACAAATTGTAGGATCTCTCAGGTATGTGTGTAATAGTAAACCAGATATTTGTTATGGCGTTGGCCTGGTCAGTAGATTCATGGGGGATCCCAGGAAATCACATCTCGCCACTACTAAACACATATTGTGGTATCTAAAGGGTACAACAGACTATGATGTCTTTTACCCAAAGAAGTTTGACAGCATGAAAGGAACATTAGAAGCTTGGAGCGACTTGAATTGGAGTGGAGATTAGATGGATAGAAAGAGTACATTCGATGACATACTCAAATACATGGGAGCGTCATTCAGCTGGTGCTCGAAGAAAGAAAGTGTCGTAGCTATCTCTTTCTGCGAAGCTGAGTATATAGCATCTTTAGAAACTGCATGGCAGTGTGCCTGTATAGAAACCGTATTGGATGAATTGATGATTCATTGCTGCAAGCGAATTCGATTGATGATAGATAATAGATCTGCTATTAATTTGTCTAAAAATCCCATCTCACATGGGAGAAGTAAACATATTGAAACCAAATTCCATTATCTGAGAGAGCAAGTTAACAAAAGAAAGCCAAAATTGGTGCACTGTTCCACTGATGATCAAATAGCTGACATCTTTACCAAGGCTCTGCGACAGAGCAGATTCATGAAGCTTAGAGACTGTCTTGGCATTAAATCTTGTAATAGTTTTGCTTCTAAGAGACGAGCCTTGTACTTTGTTGTTTCAAGCCACAAATCTGTGTATTACTTTCATAGTATATCATTAACTACAAAAAAGTTAATGTCTCTTCTAAGTAATCATTGCATGAATTATCATACTAACAAGTCTAAATTGCTGAATCAAGCTTGGGAGACTGAAATAGGCTTATTCTTCACTCCTCAATTCTCACAGCCTTTGCTTGTGGCCAAAGATGGGAAATTTCTAAATCTGGAATGTTCTCTGTGCTATGTATAAGGAGTGATATGTATATACACAACAACTCATGTGTATATTAACATAGAGAATACTATAAATTAAGTATAAAGTATCTAAATTGAGATAGTAATTGGCATTAAGAAAGCTAATGATACTATAAAGAAATATCATAGGTTAAGAACATATGAATTCATCTTCACAATCATGCAGGTAAAGGCCAAATAGAAAATATATAAAGAGATTGCAATCCGAAAAGATGAAGATTCACTAATTACACTTTATTATACCTTATTTATTCTCATTGGTTTGTCAAGGAAGAAACACTAGCCAATACAAAAGAGAGAAAAGATATATTGTACAATTACTATTATTAAGATCTACTATGATATAATAACAGTATATAATTCACTTAAAACCTCTTAAATGTTATAATGAATATTTTTACTTTATTGTACTTTTACGAGATTTCACTAAAATTTAATATTTTTCTCATTTTTCTCTTTAAGATTTTTATACGTACGTTAAGTTATCTTTATGTACAATATAGTTGTAAAAATAAACATTGTAATCTTAACAACATAGCTTTACTTTCACTATAGAAAATGAATCCATCTACTTGTAGTTCTTGAAATTGGAATTAGAAAGTAAAATTATAGCTAAAATTAAAAAATATTCTTATAAGATATTCTCCGTCGTAAATTTGTCCAATTGTAAAGAAAAAGATTTCAACAGATTTCAGAAACCCTACTATTTCGTCATTCTCAATGTTTTAAGCATGATAAATTTTATTTATACGTTCCTTTTGCAATCACACTACAATACAACCTCCTCACCGACTCCTCACATAAGCATGATGAATTTTATCTATGTACGCATCACAATGGAGAATGTACAGCGAACTTAGGGCAAGACCTGAACATAAGGGTTTGAAATCAGCAACAATATTTATCCTTGTCAATTGGAACCTTAAAAAGGAGTTCAAACCCTCTAAAGGATTAAGATAGGATGATGAGTTATATTAGAAAATGCATTTTTAAGCCTAACTCAATTCTATAAAATCGACTTGTAAGATGAGGTTTGCACTTAATTTATATATTATAAATTGATTTTATCTTTAGTGGATGTAAGACTTCCAATAAGTTAGTTCATTTCTTCCTTTTGGTAAGAATGGGAGAGAAGGAAGTTATGGTTAACATGCTATAATTTTAAGTTTTTGTTGCTTGAAGTGAAAGTTCTGAGGCTAAAGTAATCTATTTACTCTGATAGATTTTGTGACAGCATTATTGTAGCACTTATAATTAAAGTCACAAAAAAGACAATTAATTGCTTTCCATATAATTTGTGACAAATCTTAGCGTGATAGAATATAGTCGTTATCGACTTGAATCATTAACCTGCTTCAATATATTTTATAATTATTGTTGTGAAATAATTAGCGTCAATAATTAATTTCATTGTAGAATTCATTAATATTATTTACTAATCATTACTTTTCATAAACTTTAGAATTTTGTCATGGACAATGATATTTTGACAACACTTTTTGACAACTTTTTTGACAACGGAACACATGTCATCATTTTATTGGTCTATTTGAATTTATGTTTAAAAAATATTTAAAACAGACCAATCACAAGCTGCCACGTATACGTTGTTAAAAAGTTGTTAAAAAAGTGTTGTTAAAAGAAGTTTTTCCTTTTGTCATAAGTGAAAGTTTCTAAGAGGGATTATTGTTGCAAATTTGACACAATATTTTTAGTCATAATTAAGTTGTTTTGGTATTAATTGGTATTTCATAATGGTTATTTTTCTTCTTCCAAAATTTATACTAACATTACATATAACATTAACAAGGTTAAATGAAGAAGTTTACCAGTCATTCTAAAAAAGATGATAAATACAACAAATGAAACAATGAAATCAAGGTTATAATATAGAGCATATTTTCTGAAAAGAAAAACCTTACATCTTATTAATTCCACTCTCTCACAATACCTTTAACACACAAGCAATATAAAAAAAAAAAAAAAAAAAAAGAAGAAAAAGGAACAAGGACAACGGTGAAATGTGATCTAAAAACCTTAATCACACGCACTTATTGTACAAAAACAAATTTTTTTCACACATTTTAATGACTGAAACTTAATTAAGGTTTGATGAAATAGGAAGAGGATTGTAAGAAATGGGAACTAAGACTAAATCCGTTTTTCCTCGTGAGATGGCTCCCAAAGCTTCAGTCATTTCCAAGCTTTCCTTGTTTCCATCTGGAAGTTCCCAATTAAAATAATAAAGTAGTTGTGCAAGACAAAGTTCAATGATATTTATCCCAAAAGACATGCCAGGACACATTCTCCTTCCAGCACCAAAGGGTATGAATTCATGATGGGACCCTTTATAGTCGATTTCACTGTTCATGAATCTCTCAGGATTAAACTTATCTGGATCATTCCAATAATCAGGGTCTCTTCCAATTGCCCATGCATTTACTATCACTTTGGTCCCAGCAGGTATTGTATACCCTTTCACCTCACAACTTTCTCTACTTTCCTTTGGGACTAGCAGCGGGGAGGAAGGGTGCAATCTCAGTGTTTCTTTGATCACTGCTTTCAGATATTTTAGTTCTTCAAGTGATTCTTCATTCATGTATCCTTTGCTACCAAAAACTCTTCTAACTTCTTCCCGAGCTTTGTTCATTACTTTTGGGTTTTCCGACATCTCTGACATGGCCCGTACTATGACTGCAGATGATGTATCAGTTCCACCAGCAAAAATGTTCTACAACAGGAAAATCAATTCAAATTTATTATTATACTTGCATGTATATGTTACAAAACTTTCCTATAATATGCAGTAACATAAGCAAATAATAACTGAAAGTAATGCACATACTCACCAACATTACAGCCTTGATGTTATTGGTTGTCAAAGGATATTCGAGGCCACCTTGATTTTTCAAATTTAGAAGCACTGAGAGGAGACTATTAACCTCTACTTCACCAATACTTTTTTCTGCCTCTGTAATGATGTTTCCAGTTATTACATCATATTTTCGGTGGAACTTCTCCACCATAGTTTTCTCCCCACTAATCACATAAAGCCATTTTTGAGAAGGGAACAAATCAGAAATAAATAGACGTCCGGCCCTTTCTACAATTTTCTTAATAAGGGAAATGAATTCTTCTTGATCCTTGCATTTTTCACCAAAAGCTGCCCTTGCAATGATGGCACTTGTCATGCATGTCACTTTCTCAGTGAGGTTCACACAAGAACCAGTGTTGGTCTCAATATATCTTACTAGATTCAGCACTTCTGTTTCTCTTATTGATCGAAAAGACCTCACACGTCTGTTGCTTAGAAGCTCTTGTGAGCATATTCTTCTTTGCTGCTTCCAGTACCCCCCATATGGTGCAGTGACAATGTCAGTGGAACCATAACACATGGTTTGTGCGACAATTCGATGGGGTCTTTGAGCAAAGATGGCATCATAGGTTTTCATGATATCTTTAGCCACTTCTGGAGAAG
This sequence comes from Vigna mungo, assembly GCA_036885675.1. Classification (NCBI taxonomy): domain Eukaryota; kingdom Viridiplantae; phylum Streptophyta; class Magnoliopsida; order Fabales; family Fabaceae; genus Vigna; species Vigna mungo. The sequence goes on along the minus strand of CP144690.1, from coordinate 10,244,414 downwards.
AAACCACAACGGTTGATGACTCACCAAGTTGTAGGTGCATGAGAGGACCATGTTTTTTAGCAAGTTCTCTCAAGCGATGCTGTGGTAGAGAGCCAACTAAGTGGTGTAAGCTTCCAATGACAGGTAGCTTCCATGGCCCTGGGGGAAGCTTCAATCTTTTCACTGAGTTTTTGGATCTCTTTACCAGTTTTAGAAACTGTGAAACAAAGAGGATGAAACTCAGTGAATATAGAAAAAAGGGTAAGAGTGAGATCAAGTGATAATCCATTATGAATTTCTGTGGCAAGGAAACAATATGAGAGTGAAAGGTTTATATAGAACTTTTGCTCCACACCATTGTATCATCAATTGGTGGTTGTTTAAATAACTTGAGATTTAGTAACTAATATAAAATAAAAGTATCCCAAAACCGCTAATATAAAATAAAATGAGAAAAACAGTTAAGTAAATATCCTCCCTAATGTTTGCATAATTTTTATTTTAGAAAATTATAATGTTAACCAATGTTTCAATTTTGCAAATTTTATTTCCTTTATTTTATCTTAATAGGACTATAGGTTAAGTGTTCATTTCCGGTCTTATTAGAAATAATATAGTTAATTAAAATGTACAATATACGTAAAATTAAAAGATACAATAAAATTATAAGATTTTAAAACAATATGAAGATCTATTTATTTATCTTACTGATTATGTTAAACAGAGACAGCAAAATTATATTTAGGTCAAAATTAGTGCTCTCAAAATAGGTTGTAATCTGCGGGCTAACCTGGTTCACATGGGTTTAAGTCAGGTTAGGTTTGAAAAAAATGTAATTTTTTTATGCAGATTAATTTTAACCCAACTCACTTTGAATCCGGTTCATCTAGGTTGAACCCGTGGTGAGTAGGTTTAGCTCACCAACCCACCTAATTTAATTTATTTATTTATTATTTTGTATTTCAATATTATTAGTTAGCATTTTTGTTATTATATTGTAGATAGAGATAAAGAAAAAGATGTTTCAAGAGAGAAAAATATTATAAATTTATCTATTCAAGACTCTAATATTATAGATGGATAAGTGATACAAAAATTATAATTGTTAAAAATTTATTTGTTGCTTCTTTTTGGATTATGCTTGGATTGTATGATATTTTTCTTTAATTAAACATCATTTTAGAGTGAAATTTATTTAGATAAAAAATTAAATTTTTTTAATTTTTAAAAAATTTATAATTAAGTGAGCTGGTGAACCAACTCGTTTAACCCACTAACCCGTGACGGATGGTTCGAATTTTTTCAACTCGTTAATAAGCGACCAACCCGTGGTGGACCGGACCGGGTTGAACTGGATTACCCATTTTGACAGCTCTAGTTAAAATGAAAAAAATAAAATTCAATATTGGCTTTTAAGTTAGGACTGTACACGTTTATTTTAAAAAAAAAATATTAATTAGCTTTTAGCCTCAACAAATTGAGGCCTAGTCCTTTTCTAAGTGATATGTTTTTGTAGAAAAAGATCCTCATTTATAATATTTATAAGTTTAAATCAACATTAAAGATTTGTTATTGATTATACAATGATTTGGGATATAATTTTCAATTAATTTTTTTATACGTTCAGTACCTTTAAAAATCTTTAATCAACTTTCATAATAAGCCCATATCCTAAACTATGGATATGCCAACCCTTGAACTATATTAGATATTACCACGTTTTGCATTACTTAGTGATGTATACTTAGGGTGAAGTCAACACACCCTTACGTACATGGTTTGTTCGTTGACCTTAGGCGTGTGGTTTTGTTCGTTGGCTTGTTCATTTACGAAACAATAGTTTGGATCAATTATTGTATTTTGGAGAATGATTGGCTCTATTATTGATGTTGTGAACGATTATTTTTTAGCTTTGAAAATTAATAGATTCATTAACGATATTTTTATTGATGGTCAAAAAATTACTTTAATTTTATTTGATTCACAGAAGTAATATGATAAGTTTAACCGGTGATGATAAGCTCCTAAATGACTCAGAAAAGAATTTATGAAGATAAACTATAAGTTTAACTCAATTATTTAAAAAAAAATAGTTTGTAAATTAAAGTCTACAAGAACTTATATATTTTCATTTCTCTGTATGATGTGAGATCACAACTTTAATTGATCTTGAAAACTCATCATTTTTCTATATTAGTAAGTATTACATAGATTTAATAACTAATATAAATATATGTACAGTAGTAAATCTCCAGCGGTCGGTTACACCGAACGGTCTTATTGGGCTAACGGCCCATCACTTGAATCAACCCTTATTGGGCTCACGGTCCATTACGTCAGAGATATATCAAACAGATATATTAAAACATATTCAAACAGAAATATGTCAATCCACACATACATATATCAAACAGATATATCAAACGTATCAAATAATATCCAAACAGAGATATATCAAAACATATCCAAATAAGTAAGTTTGTTTATATTTTATTCTGTTTATATTCTATTAATCTTATGTCAATCCAAAGTCAATAAATAAAGGCCTGAGGACTCCAAACAAGGTACGCATTACTCACGATTCATTCATATTATACATTTAGCATACTCTCTGCTAGAATACACTACACACTGCTAATTCTCTCCCACAGAGGATCAGTGAAATTCTCTCCCACTGAGAATCTGTCATTCACGCCTAACTTGAGCGTCGGAGTGCCTTTTCAGGTAGCTCCCCCCCTCGGTCAGAGCTCGAAGACTACCGGATGGTTGAGGCTAGCATAAAGCGTACGGTCAAGATCTAGAAGAAACAGACAGAAAGTCAGAAGGCAACGTCATCAAGGTCAGTTCTTTCGGTCCCCAAAATATTCACCGACACTAGTGCAGCGGAGGGCTTTTGCCACGGTTATTTTTCACTATAGGTCGCGGTTTACGAACCGCGGCATATCCAGCCGCGGTAGTAAGTCAGAGACTTTAGGCCGCGGTTATAACCGCGGTATATAAGTTCAGTAATATGCCGCGGTTTTCCAAAGAACCGCTACCTATGTCCTTTTTTTTAAAAAAAAAACAATTTTCTACTATATGCCGCGGTTCAACCGCAGCAGAAAGTGCAACTATAGGCCGCGGTTAGTGCAAGAACTGCGGCCATATGTCTTTTTAAAAAAAAAAAATTAAAACGAAATAGCATATGCCGCGGTTAGTGCAAGAACCGCGGCCATATGTCTATTATATGCCGCGGTTAAGGTCACAACCGCGACATATTCCCCTGCAGTTTTTTAAAATTGCAGGTCTGTTTTTGTGATATCCACTACCACAAAAACAGACCTGCATATAAAAGCATGTACATAAATTCAATTTCAACATAACAAATACATGTTCAAATGCATTTCAACATCAAATAAAGTACAGAGTCTAAGAAAATAGAATCTAATCAAATGCAATGTTTAAATCAAAGAGCTATTGTATAATCTAATTATAGACTTCGCAGCAGCCTTCCTAATGAATAGTAGTGGCTTCTCAAGAACTGGTGTAGTAGTCTTGAATCTCTGCAAAAGACAATTCATATTAATTAGTGTATATGAATTCAACATTTGGGAAAAAATCAAAATTTGTTAAAGTTAAATATTACCGTTTCCCAGCTCATTGTGATGTGAGAACGAACAATATGGGTCATCCAATACATTACATAGTATCCGCACTCATATGACCCATTTTGTCTGTTACACTACAATATATCATCACAGTTGATAATAGTTAGTGACTAACATTAAAATAAAACAAGTATAACAAAGTATGGCTTTAGCATATGTCAAACCTTGAGAGAAATCCAAGTAATCTTTCTACTGTTAGCAATTGATCTCCCACCCATCATCATAGTTGCTGGAATAGAACTGTTTATAAAAAAAGGTTTTAGCATTCATTTATATAACAAAGAAAGTCCAAACATTGATGTTCTTACCAATCAATTGCTTGTTTGAGTTGTGGGGGAGGAGGCCTCTGCAATGAACAAAACCACAAAGCAGTGTTGTCTTGCATAGACATAACAAGAAGTTGCCAATAGCGCCTGAAATTCATAATAACGTAATTATTAAATATTAAAATCACATATGGAACTTTATTATGTTAACAAAGTTCACTTACCCGGATATATAAGGCAACAAGTATATTTTCTTGCGGCTTGCAAAACTTCTTATCAGATTCATGTTGATCTGCTCAAAATCATTTGATTCATGAATTAATTGGGGATCAACGAATCCATAATCATCTGAACGCCCCAACTTGTTACTGACCCCAGACATATACCTGAAATCAAAAATTAACTTTGATATAACGATACTTGATATATAAATCAATTTTATATATAAATAATTGCCCATAGACTTACATGATCCATAGTTGAATAATTGAAATATTCAACTCTTGTGTTCCCGACGCAAGCTCACGGACATCTTTGCTATGAAGGTATATTGGGACCTCAGAGCCTCTCCCAAATACATTAGCATCGTACTCAACCTCCAAAGGCTTATCATCAAGGATGTCAGCAAGTGGATGCAATGAAGCAAGAGGATCTTCCTCAGATAGAGGAATCTTCTCCTGTGCCTGCGTCTGCGTCTGTTGTTACATGAAAAGATACGATAAGTAATATAGAGCATTAAAAACCTTTAAAATTGAGAAGTGTAAAGAAGAATTTCATACCGAGGGGTCAGAAACTGGTTTAACCAAAAATTTAGGCCAACTGAAAAACGACTTATATGCTTGTTCCACAGTGAAAATCTCTTCCATGGACAGAGGAACCATGGCATCTGGTACGATCATTTCATCCACTGAGACCTTCACCTCATCCTCTAATAGTTGCATACCATGACATACAGTCGCTGTCCTAAACTCTGTTCCTCGAGCTACCAGCACCATCTCAGTATCATCTAAAATGTATAGCAGACATGGACTACCACCGTCCATGTCATCCTCTGGGATGGCTGATGCGGAACAACTTCCTTTCCCGCTTCTTCCTGTTAGAGTAAATGTTAGATTATACAAAAGATAGAAATAATTGCACATAAATGTTTATTAGGTTTACCTGTGGGGGGGGGGGGGGGGGCAGGGATAACATGTTCCTCTATAGGAGATGGCACCGCACGCATGTTCTGAAACTGCTCCTGGAACATGCTTTGGAATTCAGCCCTCATCTCTGATCTAACCTCGGCCCTGATCTCCTCTCTAAGGTTTTCTCGGACCTTTTTTGTGATCTCTTCTGTCATCCATTGTGTATCGTTGTATGAATATGAATGCTGACGAGAAGAGCTCCCAAAATAATCTTTAATTCCTACTCCAGAACCTGCAGCACGTACACGTCCAGGGTGCTCAGGTCGTCCAGTCGCAGCAGCAAGAATATCCTGGTGACCCTCTGGAGTGAATTGGCCTTGGGAGCTCTGCTCAACCAAGGCGTCCTGTAACATTACAAAACACCATTATTCTTAAAATAGTTTAATGTAGTATGTATAATGAGAATACTTATTATTTTAGGAAGAGTGATAACTTACAATTCTTTCAGAAATCTCTCGTGCAGTGTCGGAAGAGTAGGTGCCCGATGGTCGCATACGGGCCAACTTCCATTTCTCATGTCTAGACGGTGGAGAAGGAGGCTGAGGAGGGCTACCACCCTGAGTTGGTGGTCTAGCATCTGCCTTTTGCTTGAGGAGTTTCTCCTCAAGCTTCCTATACCCACCACGAGATAATAGGTGGGGGTTTTTGTTATGAGCACTTGTTCCTTGTGCTTTGCTTCTAATTGCCTGTCACAGACACATGAATTAATTAGTTTATATGATATATATTTGTTAATGAGGAATTGAATAATATCAACTATACTAACCTGCCATTCCTTTGACAACCGACTCTCTTTAAAAAGCCGCCAAGTCTCCTCATCAATGGACTTATATGTACTACATGGAGTCTTATGTTTAAGGTGTCCATAGATGTATCTTGATGTCAACTTGCTTTTAAAGTTCCTGAAATTTTCTGCAACAGTTGACAAACACTTATTTCTAAGTGTTGCGACATTTGGAATGTCAAAAGTCACCTGAAATAAACATAATAAAGTTGTATCAGTTCAAAATTATCAATATAAACAAATTTTAATTCAAATGCTATTAATTAACTTACCAATATATCGTTCCAAATAACGTTCCGATCAACCTCGGACACATGATCAAAAGATGGAACGAGAATGCTAATTTTATCACGTGCCACCACTCCAAGGTATGATCGGAAGTCATCTGCATAGCGGCCAGTTGCCACACCCGTGGTGACATTCACGTTCACCGGAGTTCTTTCACCACTTTGTTTCCTGAGCAATAGTTGTTTCATCCTAGTAGGTCCTCTAGTGGATCTGGTTGGGGGAGCCTCATCCCCTGAAGACTGTGAATGATCAGCCATATATCTGTCAACATAAATAACAACATTAAATATTAATAAAAGACTTATGTAATATCATATAAATTAACAAAACATGTAATAGTAATCATAGAAATTCATACATAAAGATATGGATTCATCATATGTATATTCCCTCATCATGATCTGACCGAATTGCATGTACATCGTCGTCAACTAGAGATTGGTCATCCAAATTTGTTGTACTTTGAAATGAATGGTTGTCAGGAATATGAATATTAATCAGATTGTCTTCGTTAACTTCAATAAGTTTTTTGCCTTGAAGAGCAACATACCAATGGTCAGACGCAGGATCTTTGACATAAAAAACCTGCGATGCTTGATGTACCATGATAAACGGTTCGTCTCGGTAACCCACCTTTCGAAAATCAACTAGTGTCATACCCGATTCATCTACTTTCACACCACTCTTATTGTCAAACCACTTACATTTAAACAATGGAACAAAAAACTTGGTGTAATCAACCTCCCTTCTATTATACCATAATATCTCATTGATCCAAGTACAGGAGATTGATCTTTTGATGTGGAAAATTGAAGTGACTCAGCTTCTAAACTGACTCCACTATTTTGTACTGTGCTTTTATCATCCAATTTCTTCGTATAGAATGTGCAATTATTGACTTCATAACCTTGACAACACACGACATCAAACTTCAAACCATTTGCAAGCCACAATAAAGTTTCAGAAGGATGTGGCTCTTTGTCAATTTCAGATTTGAACCAAGACATAAATGTTTTGTTATGCTCCATCAATTGCCATTTCTCTGATTGTCTTGGATTTTTATTCTTAACAATGGCTTTGTGTGATTCCAAAAAAGGGATCACCTCATCTGTGTTGTTCAATATATAAAGATGTGCTTGCAACAATTCATCGCGATCTTTTGTCACCACATTCACACCTCGGATGCTTTTACTTGTAGAAAATTTATTCAACCATGATGTGCGAGGAACTCCTATTGGATTCGTTGATGTCATGTAATCTGAACAAAACTCGATACTTTCTTCAGCAATATACCTTTCAATCATCGAACCTTCAGGACGATATGGATTTTTAACGTACCCTTTCAAAATCTTCATATAACGCTCAATAGGATACATCCATCTTAAGTATACCGGTCCGCACAACTTGATTTCTCTAACCAAATGAACAAGTAAATGTACCATGATGTCAAAAAAAGATGGAGGGAAAAACATCTCTAGTTGACACAAGATGATAACAATCTCGCCTTGAAGTTCATCCAACTTTGTAGGATCGATGGCTTTACTACATATTGACGAGAAAAATGAACACAACCTGTTTATGGTGTGCCTAACATTTTTGGGCAAAATTCCACGAATAGCCACCGGTAACAACTGTTGCATTAAGACGTGACAATCGTGAGACTTCATGCCAACAAGCTTTAAGTCCTGCATCGACACTAAACTCTTGATATTTGAAGAGTATCCTTGTGGTACTTTGATACTCTTTAAACAAACACAAAAACTTATCTTCTCTTGTCTACACATTGTGTAACATGCAGGGGGCAAATAAGTACGTTTACCAACCTCCTTGGGTGCTAACTCTTCTCGGATATTCATGTCAACCAAATCCAAACGAGCATTCACTCCATCTTTTGTCTTTCCCTGAATGTTGAGTAGTGTACCAATCAAGCTATCACACACATTCTTTTCTACATGCATCACATCTATGCAATGTCGAACATCTAACTTTGACCAATATGGAAGATCAAAGAATATTCATTTCTTCTTCCAAGGGGTCGTTACAGATGACTTCTTGGATGTTTTCCCAAATACATGATGTATTTTATTAACTTTTTCAAGAACTTGAAGGCCAGTAAGTGGATTTGGTGCTTCGTCCCTCTCTTGATCTCCATTGAATGCTTTTTTTAACCTTCGATATGGATGATTACGTTTTAGAAATCTCCGATGACGCAGATACACCGTCTTTCTTCCATGTTTCAATTGATGAGCTGCAGTGTTTTCTTCACATATAGGACACGCTTTATGACCCTTGACACTGTATCCTGATAAATTACCATAAGCAGGAAAGTCATTAATGGTGCAAAATAACATTGCACGCATCATAAAAGTCTCTGAAGCAAATGCATCAAATATTTCAACCCCATCAACCCACAAAACCTTCAAGTCTTCAACTAGTGGGCTTAGATAAACATCTATGTCATTCCCAGGCTGCTTTGGACCAGATATCATCATAGACAACATCATGTACTTCCTCTTCATGCACAATGCAGGAGATAAGTTGTAAATTATCAATATAACTGGCCAACAACTGTGATTGGTACTCAGATTACCAAATGGGTTCATTCCATCAGTGGCTAAACCAATTCTAAGATTTCTACACTCTTTACCAAATTCGGGGAATTGTCGATCAATATTTTTCCATTGCTTTGAATCGGCTGGATGACGAAGCAACCCGTCAATTTTTCTTTCATTTGCATGCCATCTAAGGTTTTTAGCATCTTTGGGATTCGCAAACAAACGCTTAAGTCTGGGAACTATTGGTAAGTACCAAACTACTTTCAAAGCAGATCCATTTTTTTTCAATCTGACCATCATCTTCACTATTGTTTTTTGACTTGTATCGTGATAAGCCACATTTTGGACACTTTGTCAAAAATTCAAACTCTTTCCTATATAAAATGCAGTCATTCGGACAAGCATGTATCCTTTTATACTCCATACCCATTGGACAAAGAATTTTCTTCGCATCATAATTACGAGTTGGCAGTGTATTTCCATCTGGCAGCATTTCATTCAACAACGTCAACAATTCTGTAAAGCTCTTATCAGTCCATCCATTGCTCGCCTTCAAATTCACGAGCCTTAACACAGCTGACAAACGTGTGAACTTAGTTGAACCGACATACAAAGGTGTTTCGGCATCAGTCGACATCGTCTCATAAACATGAGCTTTGGCAAAATTTTCTGCGCCAACATCGCGGATCATGTCCTCTAATTTGTCTTCATCCGGTTGATCTTCTTTCATGGTGGAATTTGTAACATTTTCAGTTTGCGAGTCAATCGGAAAGTGTATTTCTTCGCCGTGCCATATCCATGTTGTATAGCATCTTAGGAAACCATCACAGATAAGATGTTCTCTAATTTGAGTTGCGTTCAACTTTCTCCCATTCAAACAGTTCACACAAGGACATCTAAACTTCACTTCATCGTCACTTCTCCCCTCATTACGTTGCGCAAATTTTATAAATTCCTCTACACCTCTCTCGTACTCAGCACTAATACGTGGTAAATTAATCCAATTTCGATCCATTCCTAAATTTTACAAAATTACAATTATACAATTTTTTTATATAAAATTATATAATTAAAATCATACAATCAATTCACTCATACAATCAATAATCATTGAAATTATCAATTCAAACTATCAATTCAAATATTCAATCACACTAATTACATAATCACACAAAAACGTCCATAGCATATTATTAAAAAAAAATTACTGATAAAAAAAAATAAAAACTTCAATAAAAGCTAACATACTTTGGCTCTTAAAGAACGATCAAAACCATAAAATTCGACAAAAATGATCAAAGCCACAACAACATATACATCAAGAAACGAAAGCAAACGTAGAGAATTAATGGAAAACTTGACGAGGGCATAAAAGAAGTACCTGGAATGTGCGCGACAGAAACGAAATGGCACGACAGAGAATATTGCACCGGCGGGTTCGGACGGCGCGGGGAGAAAACGAAAGCTTATTGGTTTCAGAGGAAGAGACGGAGAGGGCGCGACGACGATGGCACGACGGCGACGGCACGATGGCGGACGGCGTGACGGCAACGGCACGACGGCGGACGACGTGACGACAAAGGCACGAAAGCTTCTTGGTTTCAGAGGAAGAGACGGCGAGGGCGCGACGACGAGGGCACGACGGCGACGTAACGACGGCGGACGGCGGACGGCGTGACGGCAAAGGCAGAGAGAGGCGAAATGGCGTTTTCGCGTGGTGGAGGCGGAGACAGAGCAAATTACAGAATCGCGTGGAAGAAGATGAAAACTGTTCATTGTTTTTAACTCTCAGAAAGAGAATCTGTCGCGGTTCTCCACTTAACCGTGGCATAAAGGGGGAATATGCCGCGGTTCTACACTTAACCGCGGCCTATTCATTTAAAAAAAAATCCATAATGGCAGTTTTGAAAATTTTTTTAACTGATATGCCGCGGTTCAGCGCCCAACCGCGGCATATAATATGAAAATTTTAACAGTTACTAAGATTAGGGAATATGCCGCGGTTGGGTGGGGAACCGCGGCATATTCCCCAACGTTCAGAATTCCCTCAACTGCCTCCCAACTGCCTTTTGGGGAAAGACAGCAGGTGACAGGGGGAATATGCCGCGGTTGGGTGGGCAACCGCGGCATATTCCCCCTGCAAAACTGCTGAAATTCCCATCAGTCAGCACCTGAAATAAATTGACAGGGGGAATATGCCACGGTTGGTCAGAGAACCGCGGCATATTCCCCCTGTCACTTTAATGCAGGTGCTGACTGATGGGAATTTCAGCAGTTTTGCAGGGGGAATATGCCGCGGTTGCCCACCCAACCGCGGCATATGCCCCTGTCGATTTATTGCAGGTGCTGACTGATGGGGAATGTCAGCAGTTTGCAGGGGCATATGCCGCGGTTGCCCACCCAACCGCGGCATATTCCCCCTGTCAATTTATTGCAGGGGTCCCGTTAGTAGGTGGCAGGGGGAATAGGCCGCGGTTCCCCACCCAACCGCAACATATTCCCCTGTCATTAAATATTTTTGTCTGACGTGGAGTCAAAGGGGTTGGTTGACTTGGGTATATGCCGCAGTTCCCCACACAACCGCGGCATATAAGTTCAATTTATTTACAGAACTGCCACCGCGCAGCATTATGCTGCGGTTTCTGGTGAACCGTGGCATAATGTGCGCTGTAAAAAGGCAATTTTTTACTAGTGCGAAACAATATAAAATCCAAAACAACTAATATAAACAAAATGGAAAATGAGAGGTGAACTAAAAAGCCTTCACAATGTTTGTATAAATTTTATTTTAGAAAATCATAATGATTGTTTCTTTTAGTTTATCTTAATACGACTATAAAATTAAAGGTATAGGAACTAAATAAGTGTTAATAATTTTGGGATTTGAAACTTTTTTTAGGGTTTTTTTAGGTCTATTTATATACTTTTCTTAACGAAAAATGTAAACACTTTTTGCTAGTTATATATGAAATTCGTTTTGAACTGGGAGGATTCTCTTAGTTGTTGATATAGAATATCAATTTTTATTAAGAGATTGATATTTTGTAGTGAATATGTTAGTATTGTGAAGCTTAATTTAGTCCTACATCATTTAGTTTTAAGAGATGTTTTTCATTTTGCTATATTAAGCAACTGTAAAGCTTAAAATACACACTGAAATATAAATACTTCCTAATGTACTCAATGACAAAACACATTGTATGTTGAACCATGTTAAATTCTTTTATCGTTTATTTTTCTCTTTTTTATTGTCTTCTTCCTAATAATTGGTATCAAGGATCAATTTCTTAGTATACTCTTTGGTTGTAGCTTTGTCTGGTATTTCACAAAAGAAAATATTTGTTTTTTTCTTAGGAATCTTAGTTTAGAAAAGTAGTGGGAATTTTCTTCAAAAGCAGCGAGAGCAATGACATTGAAAGAAGGGAATGTGAAGATTGAGAAGTTCAATGACAATTCAGGTTCTGGAAGATGCACATAGAGGACTACCTGTATCAGAAGAAGTTGTATCTATCCTTAATAGGACAAAAGCCAGATGACATGGAGGAGTCAGATTGGGATGGTAGACACTCAGTGTGATCCGAGGTGCAGCGAAATGGTTAGCGTGTACAACAAACCAAGATAAGGGTGAATTGGTTTCCTATCATAAATAACAATTCAAACAAATAAAAGAGTATAGAAGAGAGAAAATTTCATAAGTGATTTTTATACTGGTTCGGATCACACAGATTCTACGTCTAGCTTCACACAGGATAACATGCTTTAACTTAGCAACAACAACAACACTCAATCACAACTCTCATGAAAGTTCCCGCTATATGCCAACACACAAGGGTTACACAAACCCTAGAACAATTATCACAACACACAACAAATAAGAATTTCGAATACAAAATATTTTGTATTTTAGAATGAGAGTTCTAATCCAATTTATAGAGATCTCACTCATGGATACCTCCAAAAATTCGTTGTCGTCTAATTAATGTGTGATAATCGATTATCCACTTCTGGTAATCGATTATGCATTTAATGTATGCATAATGGTAAAAAACTTGCTTAAAAATTATCATAATTGCTCGTGATAATCCATTATGGCAAGTCATAATCGATTATTGATAATCGATTATTATAAGTTGATAATCGATTATCTTGAGTAGAAAATAAGGTTTTCTTATTTAAAACGAATTTTAACGCAAGCTAAGACAAACAATACATAGAATCAAAGATAAACCACATCCTATACATAAATATACTAACTTACAAAAGCTTTAACACAAAACAAGTCTTCATGAAGGTCTTCTTGCAACAAGAGCGCTTTGAGACTTGACTTTAACACATCATCAAAACTTCTTCTTTTTAGCTCTATATAACATGTTGTGTTCAACATCATGAACGAGAAAACAATCATAGATTTGATGTAGGCGTTATAAAAAATGTATGAGAATTCATCAACAACCAATAAAGTGTATTTCGTTCATAATCTAGTCAACCTAAAAATAGGTTAAGGTAACTTTGTAACTCATCATACTAGTGAATTTAATATAATTATTGCATAATCGACATCAATATAGATAACTTTTGATGATAAGGTGAAAACATTGTTTTTATTATCATATCTTTTGGAAAGTTGGGGTGCAATGTTACTAAAGTTAGTAATTTCGCAAGTAATAGCAAGTTGAAATTTGAAACATCTGTGACTTGATCTTAATCGAAGATGTTCGCAAGAAAAGTTTAGGGAAATCTTTTTGTACGGTAGTATATCTTCAAAGTCCAACGGTCGGTTAAACCCAACGGCCGGCCTTACAGGGCTAATAGCCCATCACAGTGCCAATTCTTATTGGGCTCGAGGCCCAGCCCCAGAATAAATGATTTACAAATATATCAACCACATATATTCCAAACAGAAATATATCAACCAGATATATTGCAAGCACAAATAAAATCCAAACAAAGATATCATAGCAGAGATATGTCAAGTAAGATTATATTTTATTCTGTTTATATTATATCAATTCAAAGCCTATAAATAAAGGCCGGAGGACTCCAAACAAGGTACGATTTTACTCACACTCCAAATACACTTCACTCATAATTCCTTAGCACACTCTTTGCTATCGAAATCTATCAATCCTCTCTCACAGAGGATCGAGTTCTCTCCTACTGAGAATCTATCATACACGCCTAACTTAGGCGTCGGAGCGCCTTTTCAGGTACCTCCCCCCTCCGGTCAAGACTTGAAGATCACCGGACGGTCGAAATCAACACAGAGCGTGCGGTTGAGATCCAGAAGAAGCAGACAGAAAGACAGAGGACGACGTCATCAAGGTCAGTCCTTCGGTCCCAAAATTTATACCGAAACATTTTGGCGCCCACCGTGGGGCCGGAGGGCATCCCATTGAAAGCCGCAAGGAACCAAGACAAGCTTTCGGCATCAACGTCGCTACTTCGGATCAACAACAGAAAATTTCAACATCACTATCAACATCATCATCATCACTACGTAAAATATCGTCAACGAGATAAGTATTTTTGAAATATAAACATTATGTAAAAATCTATTATCTCTATAACGATAAAACAAATCTAAATATCTAATTGATATTAGATATTAGAATAACTATTTTATATAAATATACCAGTATCAAAGATATGATGTTTTATAATAAATTATATATAACAATATATGCTGCACATGATAAAAAGGGGTTCCTTTTCAAAACTTCGAAAGGAAAATGTGAAATCTAAAGCGCCACACACTGGTATGTATTTTCATATTATCTTTTTATTCAAAAAAAGATAACCACTTTCTTTCATTACAAAAATATATTATGGAATATGGAATTTATTCCTTTTAGCTCCGTGTGTGTCACTGTGAATAAAAAGAAGAAACTTTGTGCCACATAACGTGTTTATGTTTTCCTTAAAGAAAGATAAACATCTCATCATGTGTTTCTTTCTGTGAGTTAATGTTCAATATGAAGTCGACTCAGTTTCAAAGAAGACAGGTCCACCGCCGCAAGCGGCAACTTTGGAAGTGACGGACAAAACCATGCTGACACGCGAAACACCAGCAAATTATTTATTCTTTGCTGAATAACTTGATCCAATATCTTAATTTAATATCATATTATCCAAGTTTTATACAGGAACAAAATCTAATGTGGGGCACACAGTGAAAGTTGGCATCAATGCTAACCATTTCATCTTAGATAAAGCAGTGATAGATACAGGCCATTGAAGCATTTGAAATCATAAGAAATGTCCTTGGCGTCTGTACACTTCTCGCCTTTTTCTTTTCAGAACGAAAGCATTCAAATACGAATTAATACGCAGGACTTTCTCTTCTCCTTCTCTTATTCATGTTTAACCTGTTTGATATCTAGACGATTATAACTTAATATTGAGTTCAATTATGATTTCATGCACTGGAAGCCCTAGCATCTGAAAAGGAGATGTCCTAGCATCTGAAAAGGAGATGTTCATAAAAGTTCTTACTGGAAAGACCATCACCCTTAAAGGAGAGTTTTCTAACACCATCAATAATGATAAGACCAAAATCAGCGTCTAATATTCGCCTAAAAGCAGCTCGAAGATGACCGCACCCTCGTCAAATGCGGCAAAGCGGTTACTAAAGCCGTACAATCTTAACCGACCGGTCTCAATATATCTTCAATATATATCTCTTACGGTTCATCTCAACCGACCGGTCTCAATTATATCTTCAATATATATCTCTTACGGTTGCACCTCAACCGACCGGTCTCAATTATATCTTCAATATATATCTTTTACGGTTGCATCTCAATCGACCGGTCTCAATTATATCTCTAATATTATATCTCTTGCAGAAGCAGTTACTAAAGCCGTACAATCTCAACCGACCGGTCTCAATTATATCTCTAATATTATATTTATATTTCTTGCAGAAGCGGTTACTAAAGTCGTACAATCTTAACCGACCGGTCTCAATTATATCTTCAATATATATCTCTTACGGTTGCATCTCAACCGACCGGTCTCAATTATATCTTCAATATTATATCTCTTGCAGAAGCGGTTACTAAAGCCGTACAATCTCAACCGACCGGTCTCAATTATATCTTCAATATCATATCTCTTGCAGAAGTGGTTACTAAAGCCGTACAATCTCAACCGACCGGTCTCAATTATATCTTCAATATATATCTCTTACGGTTGCATCTCAATCGACCGGTCTCAATTATATCTCTAATATTATATCTCTTGCAGATTACTAAAGCAGTTGCATCTCAACCGACCGGTATCAGTTATATCTTTCAGATTATTAAAACAGGTTTGGATTCAAAAGCAGGTTTAAAGAAAAGATTTCCTTCCGCCCAACGATTTCAATGAAGTATTTCAGTTCAAAATTCTATGTGCAATTCATCTTTACACTGCAGGACCGGACACAATGTCCCACCGGGCGCCATGTCCGCTAGATTTCTCAAATCTAGAAACCTTTCAGGACGCAATGTCCCACCGGGCGCCATGTCCGCTAGATTTCTCAAATCTAGAAACCTTTCAGGACGCAATGTCCCACCGGGCGCCATGTCCGCTAGATTTCTCAAATCTAGAAACCTTACAGGACACAAAGTCCGACCGGCGCCGTGTCCATTACCTCTTTCAACAAATCATCTCGCTCGGTCTTCATCCAAGTACTCAATTTCTCTAGCTGCCTGTTCAGGGCCCGACCATCCGCTATCACTTTAGCAGCTTCTTCAGCGTTTTTTGCGCAGACAGTATGGGCAGCCTGAATCTCTTCCAACTCCTTCTTCAAGCCGACACACCTTGATCGAAAGCATACGCCCGCTTGTAAGCCACAGCATACAATGCGACAAAGTTACACCGAGCGCCAGGCACAATTAAGTCCTTCGGTCATGAAGGAGCAAACCCCTCCCTTTCCCTCGGACTTGGGGGGATGATGTACGGTAGTATATCTTCAAAGTCCAACGGTCGGTTAAACCCAACGGCCGGCCTTACAGGGCTAATAGCCCATCACAGTGCCAATTCTTATTGGGCTCGAGGCCCAGCGCCAGAATAAATGATTTACAAATATATCAACCACATATATTCCAAACAGAAATATATCAACCAGATATATTGCAAGCACAAATAAAATCCAAACAAAGATATCATAGCAGAGATATGCCAAGTAAGATTATATTTTATTCTGTTTATATTATATCAATTCAAAGCCTATAAATAAAGGCCGGAAGACTCCAAACAAGGTACGATTTTACTCACACTCCAAATACACTTCACTCATAATTCCTTAGCACACTCTTTGCTATCGAAATCTATCAATCCTCTCTCACAGAGGATCGAGTTCTCTCCTACTGAGAATCTATCATACACGCCTAACTTGGGCGTCGGAGCGCCTTTTCAGGTACCTCCCCCCTCCGGTCAAGACTTGAAGATCACCGGACGGTCGAAATCAACACAGAGCGTGCGGTTGAGATCCAGAAGAAGCAGACAGAAAGACAGAGGACGACGTCATCAAGGTCAGTCCTTCGGTCCCAAAATTTATACCGAAACATTTTGGCGCCCACCGTGGGGCCGGAGGGCATCCCATTGAAAGCCGCAAGGAACCAAGACAAGCTCTCGGCATCAACGTCGCTACTTCGGATCAACAACAGAAAATTTCAACATCACTATCAACATCATCATCATCACTACGTAAAATATCGTCAACGAGATAAGTATTTTTGAAATATAAACATTATGTAAAAATCTATTATCTCTATAACGATAAAACAAATCTAAATATCTAATTGATATTAGATATTAGAATAACTATTTTATATAAATATACCAGTATCAGAGATATGATGTTTTATAATAAATTATATATAACAATATATGCTGCAAATGATAAAAAGGGGTTCCTTTTCAAAACTTCGAAAGGAAAATGTGAAATCTAAAGCGCCACACACTGGTATGTATTTTCATATTATCTTTTTATTCAAAAAAAGATAACCACTTTCTTTCATTACAAAAATATATTATGGAATATGGAATTTATTCCTTTTAGCTCCATGTGTGTCACTGTGAATAAAAAGAAGAAACTTTGTGCCACATAACGTGTTTATGTTTTCCTTAAAGAAAGATAAACATCTCATCATGTGTTTCTTTCTGTGAGTTAATGTTCAATATGAAGTCGACTCAGTTTCAAAGAAGACAGGTCCACCGCCGCAAGCGGCAACTTTGGAAGTGACGGACAAAACCATGCTGACACGCGAAACACCAGCAAATTATTTATTCTTTGCTGAATAACTTGATCCAATATCTTAATTTAATATCATATTATCCAAGTTTTATACAGGAACAAAATCTAATGTGGGGCACACAGTGAAAGTTGGCATCAATGCTAACCATTTCATCTTAGATAAAGCAGTGATAGATACAGGCCATTGAAGCATTTGAAATCATAAGAAATGTCCTTGGCGTCTGTACACTTCTCGCCTTTTTCTTTTCAGAACGAAAGCATTCAAATACGAATTAATACGCAGGACTTTCTCTTCTCCTTCTCTTATTCATGTTTAACCTGTTTGATATCTAGACGATTATAACTTAATATTGAGTTCAATTATGATTTCATGCACTGGAAGCCCTAGCATCTGAAAAGGAGATGTTCATAAAAGTTCTTACTGGAAAGACCATCACCCTTAAAGGAGAGTTTTCTAACACCATCAATAATGATAAGACCAAAATCAGCGTCTAATATTCGCCTAAAAGCAGCTCGAAGATGACCGCACCCTCGTCAAATGCGGCAAAGCGGTTACTAAAGCCGTACAATCTTAACCGACCGGTCTCAATATATCTTCAATATATATCTCTTACGGTTCATCTCAACCGACCGGTCTCAATTATATCTTCAATATATATCTCTTACGGTTGCACCTCAACCGACCGGTCTCAATTATATCTTCAATATATATCTTTTACGGTTGCATCTCAATCGACCGGTCTCAATTATATCTCTAATATTATATCTCTTGCAGAAGCAGTTACTAAAGCCGTACAATCTCAACCGACCGGTCTCAATTATATCTCTAATATTATATTTATATTTCTTGCAGAAGCGGTTACTAAAGTCGTACAATCTTAACCGACCGGTCTCAATTATATCTTCAATATATATCTCTTACGGTTGCATCTCAACCGACCGGTCTCAATTATATCTTCAATATTATATCTCTTGCAGAAGCGGTTACTAAAGCCGTACAATCTCAACCGACCGGTCTCAATTATATCTTCAATATCATATCTCTTGCAGAAGTGGTTACTAAAGCCGTACAATCTCAACCGACCGGTCTCAATTATATCTTCAATATATATCTCTTACGGTTGCATCTCAATCGACAGGTCTCAATTATATCTCTAATATTATATCTCTTGCAGATTACTAAAGCAATTGCATCTCAACCGACCGGTCTCAGTTATATCTTTCAGATTATTAAAACAGGTTTGGATTCAAAAGCAGGTTTAAAGAAATGATTTCCTTCCGCCCAACGATTTCAATGAAGTATTTCAGTTCAAAATTCTATGTGCAATTCATCTTTACACTGCAGGACCGGACGCAATGTCCCACCGGGCGCCATGTCCGCTAGATTTCTCAAATCTAGAAACCTTTCAGGACGCAATGTCCCACCGGGCGCCATGTCCGCTAGATTTCTCAAATCTAGAAACCTTACAGGACACAAAGTCCGACCGGCGCCGTGTCCATTACCTCTTTCAACAAATCATCTCGCTCGGTCTTCATCCAAGTACTCAATTTCTCTAGCTGCCTGTTCAGGGCCCGACCATCCGCTATCACTTTAGCAGCTTCTTCAGCGTTTTTTGCGCAGACAGTATGGGCAGCCTGAATCTCTTCCAACTCCTTCTTCAAGCCGACACACCTTGATCGAAAGCATACGCCCGCTTGTAAGCCACAGCATACAATGCGACAAAGTTACACCGAGCGCCAGGCACAATTAAGTCCTTCGGTCATGAAGGAGCAAACCCCTCCCTTTCCCTCGAACTTGAGGGGGATGATGTACGGTAGTATATCTTCAAAGTCCAACGGTCGGTTAAACCCAACGGCCGGCCTTACAGGGCTAATAGCCCATCACAGTGCCAATTCTTATTGGGCTCGAGGCCCAGCGCCAGAATAAATGATTTACAAATATATCAACCACATATATTCCAAACAGAAATATATCAACCAGATATATTGCAAGCACAAATAAAATCGAAACAAAGATATCATAGCAGAGATATGCCAAGTAAGATTATATTTTATTCTGTTTATATTATATCAATTCAAAGCCTATAAATAAAGGCCGGAGGACTCCAAACAAGGTACGATTTTACTCACACTCCAAATACACTTCACTCATAATTCCTTAGCACACTCTTTGCTATCGAAATCTATCAATCCTCTCTCACAGAGGATCGAGTTCTCTCCTACTGAGAATCTATCATACACGCCTAACTTGGGCGTCGGAGCGCCTTTTCAGGTACCTCCCCCCTCCGGTCAAGACTTGAAGATCACCGGACGGTCGAAATCAACACAGAGCGTGCGGTTGAGATCCAGAAGAAGCAGACAGAAAGACAGAGGACGACGTCATCAAGGTCAGTCCTTCGGTCCCAAAATTTATACCGAAACACTTTTAGTTCTAATTCTGGTTTAGCACTGAGGGAAATCTTCTAGTTCTAATTTTGGTTTAGAAGAAGAAAAGTTGTAATAAAGGCCAAGATAGACCAAAGTCTAGAGGGAGATCACAAAAAAAATTCTAAAATGATATCACTTGTTGGAATTGTAAGAAAAAGAATCTCTTTACAAATTAATATTCAGCTTCAAGGAAGAACAAACAACAAACAGAAGAAAGATTATGATCAATCAGCAACTAATGAAATTGCAGATGCACTAATATTTAGTTTGGATAGTTACATATGACTTATGAATTGTGGACTTAGGTGCGTCATTTTATACTACACTTTTCCTTAGCACTATTATCTAACTACGTTTTGGGAAAGTTTGGGAAAATTTACCTTGCATATGGAAAATCTCTTGATATTGTGGGAAGATGTGATATTAACATGAAAACATCTAATGGAAACATGTGGAATTTGAATAATGTCATACATATTCCTTCTTTAAAAAGAATCTTAATATCTACAGGCAGTTAGATGATGAGGGACATTACACCAATTTTGAATATGGATATTAGAAGGTAATGAAAGGTAATCTTGTTATTGTTGTTAAGCATCAGTAAGTGCACCGAATCACACAAGTAATATAAATAGTAAGTTAAAGTATCGTTTTCCCAATAAATTTGTGTCGAATTGGATAATTGTGATTATTTACTAATTTGGCTACAATGAACATCAAATGATTTTTGTAAAGAAATTAAATAAAATTTCAGATTTACATATTATAAAATAGAGTCGAGTTTAAATTCATCAGGGTTGGATTAATTTCATGTTGAAAAACTCAATGTTCTTCTCTACAAAATACAATTCTTCTAGAATGATGTGTCAACATCATAAGCATACAAGTCTTTAATCCCTTAGATGACAAGTTATAAACCTTTTAGCGAAAGCACTAACCCCTTAACTGTTTTAGACACAAAATTTGCATTAAGCACGATGTTTATGATAGAAAATGCTTTAATATGTTTAGAATCAAATATATTTAGTTGTTGTACTTATAATAGATTTCCATCATATATAGATATAAGAAGATTAGAACACATTACAAGAAAAATGCAAATTATTTACCGATATTCATAGACGGATTTTAATCTGTATATACTATAAATATTACATATGAATTTTACATACGGATTTTGAAAAGTGAATTATATACGGATTTTAGATATGAATTTTTTCTGTATATAAAGTAAATATATAAATTTAAAATGTTAAAATAGAAAAATTTGTAAAAAACAACATCCGTATATAATGGTGTATAATCTTATATAAATAAAAAAATAATTACTAAAAATAAAATCTAAAAATTCTTTTTCCGTTTTTACAATTATCCTTTTCTCACTACTTTCTAAAATCTAAAATTTTTACATTTTTCCATCTCTTACGTTTTTCCCTCATTATTTGAAAATCTAAAAAATTTAGAAATTTCACCAAAATTTATCAATAATCTTACTCATTACTCAAAATTCTCTCAAAGCATGAACCCTAAGAGGGTTTCTTTCCCTTTCTTCACGCATACAACAGTAGTCCCCTGGACCAGTCATTATCGCAACTTCTCACTCACTGATATACAAAGCCCAAGTTTCTACTCTCGTTCACTCTCAGCTCAGTCCGTCATTCACTGTCGCTGGCTCGTGTTCACTCACAGTGTTCATCGCTCAGGCTCTCGCTGATGAAGATCGTTCTTCCTACTTCTTGACACATAGAGTTCGTTCATTATTCATTGATGTGGTAAGTCATGTTCTTCGTTCATCATTAAATCCCTAAATTCATAAAACCCGAAAACACTAATTCCTCTCTTGTTTTCTTTCTTTTGTTCACTCACGTGAAAGCATTTATGCGGGCTTTAGCTTTGTTGTCTAGATCGGATGCCAACATATGTAGTTAGCCTTTCGGGCTAGGATTTATAATGTCCCAATTTAAAAAACTTTTAAAAAAAGACCCTCTTTTTCTAGGGTTCTCCATCGCAAATCAGGACCAAACAACATCCTATTCTGTTTGACTGCTCTGCTTGATTATGTATGTATGTAGTATGAAGGTGCAGCCGATAAGGGTGGTAGCGGACCGAGTAATTAGGATACCTTCACTCATAAATATCCAGGGCAAATATATATGTTTCTGATTTTCTCTTATGGTTATACTAAAGATCTTTTCCAAAATTTAAATAATTATTGATATATAGTAATTAACATGCAGAAAAGATAGAAGACAGAAGCAATGAGGATGTTGCAGTTGACTCGTATCACCGCTACAAGGTATTGTCGATTCAAAGTTTTTGTTTCTTTTGATGTAGTTTATCAACTATCATCACTAATGAAAAGTAGCGTTGAAAGCTTATCCGATATTTGCATCATAGAATATGAAATAAAGTGATGCTTTTGTAAATTTCATTTCTTATCACGATTATTGCTACACCTATTAATGATTACCATTGGGAGCTCATTTATCAAACTCTAGATAAATATATTCAGAACATTCTATCCAAATTAACTTATTATTTATTACTTAGACTAGACCCGTGATACATCCATTGATAGAAATCAATAACTTCTTTAAAAATTTGTGCTGCACGACACTAAAGGAAAATTGCTTAAGAAAGATGGCCGAAAATATCCCAATTATCCTCTGCAAATTAGAAAAAGTATTCCCTCCTGCATTCTTTGATTCAATGGAGCATCTTCCAATCCATCTTGCATATAAAGCTTGGCTTGGGGGACCTGTGCAATACAGGTGGATGTATCCCTTTGAAAGGTTTATGGGAGAATCCAAACGTTCAGTTAAAATTAAAGCTAGAATAGAAGACTCAATTTGTGTAGCTTACTTGCACAGAGAGACAACTTATTTTTGTTCACATTATTTCAAAAAATTCATGTTGTCCTCCACTAATGTCAGAAACGAAATGCAATGGCAAGCTGAACAACGTCAAGGTTCATTATCAGTTTTTCGACAATCAGGCCGTCATGCCGGGAAAGAATTCACTCATTGGTTAACTGATGCTGAATTCAACTCTGTTCATGTTCATATCTTAATCAATTGCACTGAAGTTAAGCATACTTTGAGTATGTTATCATCCAACTCTTACCTTTGCAATGCTTACATTGTTATACACTAATTCATTTCATTTGTACCAACTCATTTCTTGTGGTTGAGCAAGTCGCAGAAGGAAATGCTTCTGCTATAATACACTTAGAGCTTCCCCAATGATTTAGAAATCAGGTCCGTACTTTTTCCTATGTTTTGAGCAAGGTTAATTTGACGCTTGCTTTAAAAATGAATTTGGTATCTTTGTAGGTTTTTAATGAGGCATTAACTCCCACGGTTCAAGAGTTAAGACATCTTTGCTGTCAACACCCAATTTCGTCCAGGTGAATAAATAATAGGGTTTGTTTCTATTTTAGTCACATTTTATTTTTGTTTTATTTATTTATTTTGCGATTTTATTTTATTTTTTAAAAAAAAGAAAAAAAAACGAAAAAAAGAAAAAATAAAAAAATAAATAGTAATAAAATAAACAAAGGGAAAAAGAAAATAAAAGAAAATAAAAAAATAAAAAAAAAATAAAAAAATAAAAAATACTATTTCATTTTACTATTTGCACGCCCAAATTAATTTTTTTCCTTAACGCAATGGCCCAAAATAATCTCACATTTTTTTACTTCTTCACTACCTATTTTTCTTCTCACACCCCACTCTCCACATGACCTTCCACATCATCTTCCACATCACACTCCACATCACCTACCTTTTTCATTTTATATATATATATATATATATATATATATATATATATATATATATATATATATATATATATATATTTTCATCCTAATTTTTCCACTTACTTTTTTTTATTATATTTTATTTCACCTAATTTTCCCACCAACTTTTTATATTATTTCCTTCACTTAATTTCCACACTAACTTTTACTATTTACTATATTTTATTTCATCTACTTTCTCCATCAACTTTTTATATTATTTCTTTCACATATTTTCCACATTAACTTTTTTCCATTCATCTTTTTATTATATTTTATTTCACATAATTTCTCCACCAACTTTTTATATTATTTTCTTCACTTAATTTCCACATTAACTTTTACTATTTACTATATTTTATTTCATCCACTTTCTCCACTAACTTTTTATATTATTTATTTAACTTAATTTCCACATTAACTTTTACTATTTACTATATTTTATTTCATCCACTTTCTCCACCAACTATTTATATTATTTCTTTCACTTATTTTCCACATTAACTTTTACTATTTACTATATTTTATTTCATCCACTTTCTCCACCAACTTTTTATATTATTTCTTTCACTTATTTTCCACATTAACTATTACTATTTACTATATTTTATTTCACCTAATTTTTCCACTCACTTTTTATATTATATCTTTCACTTATTTTTCACATTAACTTTTTCAATTTTTCCACCCATTTTTAAAAAAAAATTATATTTTATTTAACACTTTCTTCATCCTTAACTCTATAAATACCCACATTCTCTTCACTTCATTTTTACACACACTTACTTACACATTTCCATAATATCCATTTTTCTTCTCTCTCTCACACACACACACACACATATTTTTACAAATACACATATACACATATCTTTTCTCTCCCACTTCATCATTTCCATTTTCCTTCACACCATTACTAATTCCTATTATCACCTTAGTTTCATCACTCATTATATAATCTTCATTATCTATTCTTCCTCTCCATACTCCACCATCATCAAACACTTTATCACATATCTTCTCCTTTATATAAACATCTTCATCTCATAAAGCTTCCATTCTCACCTACATCTCAATTAGACTGCTTCTATTTTCTTCATCCAGGTTCTTATTCTTTTTTTAGTTTTATTTATTTTATTAAAGTTTGTTTTTTATTTCACTTTTACATTTTCATAGTTGTTTTACCATTTGTTTATTCTATATTTTCATTTATAAATTGTTTTGTTTTTAATAAAGAAAAAAACAAAAATATTGATTATCATGTCAAGTCTTGGATTTGCTTGATAATTCAAAATTTTCATAAAATATATGAGCTAGAGTACAACAACACTACTTTTCCAAACAGAGTTGTACTTTTTTATTGTGAATGGTTTGATCCTTCTAGAGCTGGTACTAGAGTGGATCCTAGGTTTAACATTGTCGAACTCCACTTGAGAAACAGATATAGACCGTTTGATCCTTTCATTCTTCCAACTAATGTCAGACAGGCTTATTATGTGTCATATCCACCATTCCGCAATATTGACAAGCGGGGTTGGGTTGTAGCAGAACAAACCAAGCCTAGAGGTCGCATTGACTCAAATGAGGTTGAGGAAGATGTTGCCTACCAACTTGACCAAATGTCACAACCACAAGAAATTATTGAAGTTGAACCTATAACCGCATTGCGCGACCCTGATGGTGATGGAGATGAATTAGAAGCACCTGCACAAGGTGATGACGATGATGATGATGATGATGATGATGATGATGATGAAGAAGAAGAAGAAGAAGAACATGATGATGATGATGATGAAGATGATGATGAAGAAGAAGATGAAGATGATGATGATGAACAAGAAAATGATGATGATGATGATGAAGAAGAAGAAGATGAAGATGAAGATCATGATGACGATGATTGAATTTCGACTATCTTAAATATTGTAGCAAATTGAACTATCATTTCAATAGAGTTATGTAAAATACAATCTTTAATTTGTAGTGATCTTTCCTTATTCTTTTTTATGCAATAATTTTAAATTCACTTTAATTTGTAGTGATCCTTCCTTATTCTTTTCTATTGTTTCACTTTATTTGTAAACATTTCAATGCAGTAATGACAGGAGAAGGTTCAGACCGTCCTGATAAAGGAAAGGTGGTAACAAGGGCTAAAAAAAGGAAACGGAAGCCCCCAAAGTATGTACTTAGGGTGCCTACTACACTACCTACCCGTACTCCTGCAGTACATCCTCCCCCTACTCTTACAGTACACCCTCCTCCTCCTACCCCTGCAGTACACCCTACTCCTCCCACCCCTGCAGTACACCCCACTTCTCCCACCCCTGCAGTACACCCTCCTCCTCCTCCCCTTGTGATTATTACCCCCACTCCTCCCCCTTTGATTATCACCCCCAATCCTCCCCCTATGGTTAATACCCCCACTCCTCCCCCTGACCCTACTTCTATACCTTCCTCATCTTCTAGACCGCCTTCTGAGACTGCCACACCATTTACTGATCCAGATTCAGCTGATGATGGTGATGATGTTGACCCGCCCCTCCATGATCGACCATGGATTAAGCCATATGGAAAAGGGTAAGATTTTAATCCCTTTTTTAACTTTGATTGATGTTTTAAACATTGTCTTATTTGAAATGACTTTTATTTCTTTATATGAAGGTTTATTCCATCCAAGGTTGCTTCCCAGGCCATCACACGAATCATCAAGCAACAATATTTGACTCCATGGCCTACTTGGGGAGCCATACCTATAGACGACAGAAAGCCATTCTGGGAGCGTTTTAAGGTGAACAACACTTTAAACTAATTATCATTCATATCTTATCATGTCTTAATCAATGTTTGTTTTGTTCATCATTACAGAAGAAGCTACAGTGGAAAGTTGAACATGAAAGTCAAATACATAGAAATTTTCACATGAAAGCATCTCATCAGCTCTCAGAGATGTTTAGGGATGCCCGAATTGCAGGGGAGCGCCCTTACTTGATGGGCGAAATTATTTGGAACTCTTTGCTTGCACATTGGAATACAACAGAGTTTTCAAGAAGTGTGTTACAGCCTAGAGGAACAGAGCGTCTGAAAAGGGTGGTGCCTTGCATACTGGTGGGTCGATCACAATTCACGAGCATGCCATTCGTATGGTAAACTTCTTTACTTTTCTGTTTCTTTCATATATAACTTATGTATTTTCTATCTCATATACAGTAATAAGACTAAATTATGTTATAGGCACAAGCTCTTGGACGGGCGGTCCATGTTGACGAGGTCTTTGCACAGACCCATGTTCGGAAGGGTACTAATGAATTCGTTGATGAAAGATCTCGCAAGACTCATGCAAGCAAATAGCAGTCCTAGTATTAGTAATCCACATGATTATGTTATTGTATCATTCCCTGACATTGCTTTTAATGATTCAACAGGAAGAATTTTCTACGAGACTTTCACAGGTTAGATCCAAACATGGGTCAGCTCCTACACCGGATGATGCGAGTAATGCAGATGACGACATCCGTAGGACACAGTGCTGGGTCGATGTCGTTGGTGGGAAGAAAAAGGGACGAGTCTACGGTGCAGGACAACTTGCTGCAAGCTATACAGCATCGAGAGGAGGTACACTGAAGCACCAACCTTCTTCTTCTTCCACCCCTTCTGTTGACGAGGCCATCCAGCGCTTGACACAACTACTAGAGCAACGTGACCAGGAAAACCGTGCATTGAGAGAAGAATACAGTGACTTGAGAGACGAGTTTTCAAGCTTCAAGTCCCTGGTCATGAGAGCGCTGCCTAAAAGTTCAGACACTCCTTCCGCTGTCCCTCTGACACAACCATGACCCTCTCTGTCACCCGCCGTCCCTCATCAGCCCAGATCAGTCGAGCCCACACCAGTCCAGCCCACACCAGTCCAACCATCTACAAATGACCGGGACGATGAAGATCTTTCTGAAGACTTTGTTGAATTTTAGTTTCATTTTGTTATTGATCATAGTGATGTTAGTACATTATGATATTGGTACATTTATTTTTGCTTAGAATTGGATGATATTGCTATTATGATATTGTTAGAACATAATGGATGTTAGTACATTATGATGATAATGTTAGTACTTTATGAATTTCCATCAATGAACGAAAGATTTTTGTATATATGCAGGTCTTGTGGATTAAAACTGTTATGCAGGTCTGTGTCTGTTGTGAACATGATATGCAGGTATCTGTGGTAGACAAGAAAAACAATTACAACACATTTTTTCCTGCATCAAACCGAAGGCTTTACCGAGGGCCAAAAGCCCTTGGTAATAGTTAGCGACAACGTATTTATCAAAATAATGAAGATGAAGTTTTGTGATGCCCAAATCATGTCAAGATATATCAAGATTCATGAAGATCCTTTGAAGATTTATTTTTGTTATTAAAAGCTTTTGTAATAATTGTAGTTTAAATGGTTAAGACTTAGATTTGTAGTAGGTTTTGATTCTTGTACCTTCATATTCTATATTTGCTGTTTAGAATCATACAAAAGTTGTTTTAATCGATTAAACCAAGTTATAATCGATTAAAACGAGGCTGGCACTGAAAACCCAAGTGGCTCTGGAATAATCGATTAATACATAATTTAATCGATTAGCTAATCAATTAAAATAAGGAATAATCGATTAATACTAGCCGTTGGAGGTTTCAGATTTGAAAAACTAGTCGTTGACTCATTTTAATCGATTAACACTAATATTAATCGATTAAATGCGTTAAATAGCCAGTTTCAAAGAATGGAAGAGTTTTTGCTTGAGTCTATAAATAGGCTCTCTTTATCCATCAACAACAACTCTTTCCTTGTGCTAAAACACTCAGAACTCTTTGAAAGTGTGTGCTCTTGCTCAGCTAAGGAAACTCTTGTCAGTGGTGTTGGTACATTGCTACTACGGTGACAGAGGAATAGCTGGTTCATCCTTGGTGCGTCTAAGGAGGTGTGTGGAAGAGGATCATCCTTAGTGAAGTATTCGAAGGAGGTGTTTCATCCTTCGTGAAGTATTCGAAGGAGGTGTTTCATCCTTCGTGAAGTATTTGAAGGAGGTGTTTCATCCTTCCTGAAGTATTCAGAGGAGGTGTCTCATCCTTTATGAAGATTCAATGGTGTCAAGAGAGGTGGTTTCTAAACTCTTACAAATTGTTTCTTTGTGATTGTAATTTGTAATTGTTTTGTGCTTAGTGAACTGTTTATCTCGGTTTGAGATAAGCGACTGGACGTAGGATTGGTAAGATCCGAACCAGTATAAAAATCATTTGTGCAAATTTCTCTCAACTTTACTCTTTTATTTATATTTATTATTTGCGTAGTAAGATAAATTGAGTAGAAATTAAAAGGCACACGTTTGAGTTAAAAACCCTCTTGATTTGTTATTTCACGCTAACAATTCCGTTATAGCCATTCTAACAAGTTCTATGCATAACTGCTGTCATAGGGTCCTACTCTGGACAAGACTTTTGGCCTCAGCAAAAATCGCTGCCATAGGATCTTGGCGTTGGACATTTTTTTTCTATCCTAAATCGGTATATAATATAGCCAAATCAGCCAACCAGATCAAATGTTAAGACTAAATCGACAAATCGATGGTTTTTATTTTTATTTTTATTTTAAAGGTATACGACAATGGTTCCTAAGAGAACCGTTGCCAAAAATCCAACTTTATTTTATTTTTTTTTTTTTAATTTATTGCTTCAAATATTTTAAATCGAGGTAAAATCATAATCCTTTTGTTTTGGTTCTTTTGAATCGAAACCAAAAACTTCCCTTTTTATTTCTCGTTAGAATAAACTTTTGTTCGAAAATTACTGTCAAATGTCACAAATAACTGTTGTTGTAACGCTTCGCTGTTCTAGTGAAGAAAGCAACGATTTGGATTAATTAGTGTATTTTAAGAATAATTGGCTCTATTATTGATGTTGTGAACGATCATAGTTATTAAAGAAAGAAAATTCGAAATCAAAGCAAAGCAGGAAGAAAGAAAACTTAGTTAGAGCTTTAATGTGTCATAATTCGTTTGATAAGTTCGGAAGAGTGTGATCGACCCATCCTTCACAGAAAACACTGTAGTTAAAATTTCAGAACATCAACCCTTACATTCTTTATTAAATAAAAAAATATTTTATTAGGCAATGATAAAATGAATTGAAATTAAAAAGTAGTTACAAAATATTTATTTCCTTTTAATAATATTATAATACGTTGTAACAAAAATTGTATTTCCCTTTATATGAAGGTGTAAATATATTTGAAAGCAAAAATATATTATAAAATAATATCAGTAATTTAGAATAAAATACTTATTTTCAATAAACGTGATTTATAAATTAAAAATGCAAAGTAAATTTTTACCAAAAGCTGCCCTTGCAGTGATGGCACTTGTCATGCATGCCACTTTCTCACTGAGGTTTACACAAGAACCAGTGATGGTCTCTATATCTTACTAAATTTAGCACTTCTACTTCTCTTACTGATCGAAATGACCTCACACGTGTGTTGCTTAGAAGCTCTTGTGAGCATATTCTTCTTAGCTGATATGGTGCAGCGGCAATGTCAGTGGAACCATAACACGTGATGTCGGACCTCTAACCCATCGACACTATAGTTGGTAGAAAAATGCAGATAAAACATCTTTTCGATGACCAACGTCTTATATAGGTATATGATGTCGAAAAGCTAACTCACCGACGTCCACTTTGTAACTTTATGTCATTGTCAAAAGGTACGTGACAAAAAAGGTTTAAAACATTATTCAAATCTCTTCTTTCTACTGTTTTCCTATGCTATAATTGGTATCGGACCTAACTTTACGGGTTAGTTCACTTTTTAACAGGACCTAAGGAAGAGATCCTACTTGCAGATGAAAAACGAAGGAACGCTGTTAACTACCCTCTCTTTTATTTAATTTAAGGGAGAGAAGTTTGATTATTGAAAATAAGGAATAATTGTATTCTTTGAATTCTATCTCTCATCTATAAGGGATGTAGTAGAAAATGGAAACTACATACCACTGAGTAAAATGGAAACTTCAAATTAATGTGATGAAGTAGCTAGTCATAATATAATCAATTTTTTCCAAATATCTACCAATATTATTTACTAATCATTTGTTACAAAGATTCAAATTTAATCATAAAATTTACTGATTACCCTTTTTCACAATATATTTCCTAAGATTTTGTTGATGGATTGATTCTTCTTACAAATTCGTAACAATTTTTTTAGGCATAATTACTTTAGTGTTGTTGCTATTAATTGGCATTTCATATTGACCGTGTTGGTCTAGTTTTAAAGTTTATATTAGTATTGCATATCAAACTTGATAAAGTTAAATGAAGAATTTCACTAGTCTTAAAAATAAAAAATGTATATTAAAGATACAAAAAGAAAATAAGCAAAACAAGCCTTAAATAGAATGAGTGTATTTCTTAAAAAGATAAACTTCACATCTTATTTTCATTCACTCACAATATCTTTACACACAAGTAATTAACATAAAAGAAAGGGAACAAAGACAACGGTGAAACATGATATGTAAACCATTTAATGATTAGAATTTAAGGTTTGATGAAATAGGAAGAGGATTATAAGAAATGGGAACTAAGACCAGATCCATTTTTCTAATTGGGATGGCTTGTTCGTTGACTTTAGGGATGTTGTTTTGTTCGTTGGCTTTGTTCATTAAGGAAGAAATGGTTTGGATTAATTAGTGTGCTTTGGAGAATGATTGGCTCTATTATTGATGTTGTGAACGATCATAGTTATTAAAGAAAGAAAATTCGAAAACAAAGTTATAAAAAAATATCACAGTAAACAGTTATAAGATCAGACAAGTATGATAGATATTACCTTTTTAAAACATTCGTCACAGCTCACCTCATACTGTTTTAAACAAATATATCATTATTACAACTTGAACTTTAATTCAGATATTACCTTTTCTAATATGTTCAAACACTATTATTTTTTAGCTTTGAAAATTAATAGATTCATTAAGGATATTTTTATTGATGATAAAAAATTACTTTGATTTTATTTGATTCACTTAAATAATATGACCAGTTTAACCGGTGGTGATAAACTCCTAAATGACTCAGAAAAGAATTTATGAAGATAAACTATAAGTTTAACTCAATTATTTTTTACTTAAATTGAGTTTGTAAATTAAAGTCTATAACGACTTATATATGTTCATCTCTGATGTGAGATCACAACTTAAATTGATGTTGAAAATTTTCATCATTTTTTATATTAGTAAGTATTTACAATGATTTAATAACACTAGTATAAAATTCATTTTTAAACTAGCACAATAGATTTCGATTTACACAAAAATGAAGTCTATCAAAACGCGATGGCATTTTTGTAATTACGGCGAACTTATACTCTTCAGTTCAAAGGAAACCGAAGCATAAAAAATATGTAACCTTGGTTAAAAAGATAACCGATGCCTAAAACCACACAAAATTTCCACCTGTCCATTTACAAAACTAACTTTTAGGTTGGCAACTTTATTAAAAAGAGCTACTGTCTCGATTGGTTAGAGAATCGAGGAAGAAAGTCATGTAAATCCCTCTGTCACACCTGCAACACACTGATGAAACACTACAGTCAACCCATACGACATCGGTTCCCTAAAGAACCAAGGTAGTAGGTCTTATCCACGACCTGATAGTTATGATTTTTGAACATTCTATTCGTTCTGTCCAACACTTACGATTTCGATTTTTTGAGACCCGCTAACAAAAAAGCATTATGTCTCGGTTATAACGCGAACCGAGGCGTATAAAATGAAACTAATTTCAAAAATGTCATTTCCTTTTTTATTTTTATTTTTCTTCTAGCACTTTAGAAATCGGTTAGGCATCGGTTTCTTTACTAACCGAGGCTATATGGGGTGTATTGCCTAAGCTTTTTCAATAATCAAGGTAGTATCTCTTATTAAGTTCAAAAAATTTTAACCAACTGTTCATTTTCTTCTCGTGTTGTTTCTTCTTCCTCGCATTCTTCTCTTCCTCTGACTACTTCTTCTTCCTCAGGCGCAACAACCATTTCTCTTCACGCAGCATTGCCTTCTTCTTATTCTTCGTCTTCCTCGCACCATTGCCTCCAACCATCGTTCGTTGCCGCATTGTTGTCGCGCCTTGCCTCTTGCACCATTGTTGCCGTTGTCGCGAGACCATTGCCCCCAATCGGCGTCGTTGCCGTCATCGCCACCTGCATGGGACCATTGCCCCCAATCGTTGTTTGCCATTGTTGTCGCACCTTGCGTTTGACGTCATTGCCGCCACTTGGCCTGTTCATTGCTGCCACCACCGTTGGTCGCAGCCACCACCGTTGGTCGCAGCCATTACAAAAAACTGGTTTTTAGTGGAGGTTTATTTTTCTCTTTGCGTAGGTTTTTACCCTCCGCAAATTAATTTCTAGAGGTTTTTAAAACCCCTGCAATTAGAGTTGTAGTTATTAATTTGTGGAGGTTTTTAATGTCCCTGGTATCCGATTTATATTGTAGAGGTGTTTTTGTGGAGGATTTTAACCTCTTCTATTGGTGACTTATTTTTAAGATTTGACATCTCCTTTATTTATAATTACCCACTTAAATTTATAATTTCTTAATTTAGTGAAACCTATTTTTATAATAAAAAATAAATAAAATATATAAAATTATAAAATACACGAGAGATTAATCAAAACTAATTTTATTTATGATTTAAGATAAAATACATCATTGACCATTACAATGTAAATACAAAAAAAATACATAATGTAAATAAAAAGAAAAAATACATAAGGTTGATGAACTAAACAAAATTCCTAGCAGAGATAAAAATTTAACATTAGTAACCCTACATTTGAAAATTAAACTTCAATGGAACCTCCATATATACTTTAAACAGTTGGATGTCTCTGTTTGAAGTGTTATTTTTTATTTTCTCAATGATACCAACACTTGAAACTTTTATTTTAGGCTTCCACAGATGAAAGTGTGCTAGACTTGGAAATGGCAAACAAAGTAGGATGGTGTGCTTTCTCAATAACACAAATCTAGGAACCATTGTCGTGATGTGTCTGGTGGAAGGCAAGTATTTCTCATCTTCTAGTATCTGCAGTAGTCTGCATATGCAAAGCAGGAAACAAAATGATATCAATTGAAATAAATTGTTGAGGCATATTATGACTATTTAACCAAATTAAATTACTTAAAGCAATCCATGTCATGGAGTTCAATCAATAATAATTATTTTGTTAATTATTATTATTAATAAATCAATGACCAATGTTAGACAAATTGAGGACGACAGTCTTGAAAATAAATTGCCCATTTTAAAAGCAACAATAGAGTTGGCCAATCAAAACTCATCAAAACAAGGACCTCATACTTTGTCTAAGCTTGTGATTCAAGCTCCAAGATTAGAGTTTGATTAGTTGCATCAGCTCTTGGGCCAGAGAATAGAAATGGACCTTCAAGGAAAATCATCAACATCATGAGCATTTAAATTAATCACGTTGCAGCGAGAATCAATCACTCCAGTTCAACATAGAAATTGATTTAAACCAACAACACTTTGCTAGTCACATAAACAGTGCAGCAAACATAAAAAATAGGTGAAACAATAGTCATATATAGCATAACTATTATGTCAAACACATTACAGAATTCCAATAACCTCTCCTTATTACACTTGTCAAGTTTTTCTTTTATTTTAATCATTTACTTTTCCCGCAGTAACAATTTTTGGACTTCAGAACCTTTGACAGACTTCGAGAATTTTATACAGTGATCATAGTCAAAAAAATTCAAAGCTTTAAGTGTTGAATCAAGTTCTATTGATATTCAAGTTATCCAGCATGACAAACAAGCTTAATATAAAACATAGAAATTTAAAATTTCACATGATTTTTCCAAGAATTGGTAATTGACTTAATAAATAACACCACATGATTACAAAATTATTGAAGCCCCCACTCGAAAAAGAGAGATTACCAGTTAGAGAGAGTCTGGATCATATTCCCAATCAGACCTCAAGTCCCTCCCTGCTGCAAATTGGACCTGAAATCACACTTCAATCAGGTAAACTTATAATACGCATTAATGGAAAATAAGAAATGGAACAAAATACAATTAAACACAACAACAGATGATGAAGATGAGCAAGGACCTCAAAGCACCGACGCAATTGATGCAACTTTCCTCAAACTATATTGATGCAACTTTCCTCAGACTATTCCCTGATCAGAGCAACAAAATTAGAAATCTTGTCTGTCATTCATCAAATATCTTTTCAAGCAACCAATATATTAACATAATTATATCAAACATTGTAGAAATAAACAAGATAAAAAATGAAATAGTGGTAATAATGATTGTGTGGGTAGCAGGAAAGCATTAAATACTCTCAGGTAGGCATGCCTACTGCATACATGCATTCATTAATTAGAAAATCTTCAAGTTCACGAACATTTGTCACATCTAACTCCTGCATCAATTTGTCATAGGGTAGTACCTGAAAAACAATTAATTTCGTAAGAGCTGATTCCACAAGGACACTAGAAACAGAAAAAATGGAAAAAGAAACTTTTGGTGTTAATCAAGCACTTAACTCTATGAAAGAACAATCTATATTTAAATTCATAAATTAGATGAAATTATCCTCTACATAAAATCCAAGGAGTTAAAAATAGCAAAATGAAGCATTTTGACACTAGCTAGGTGTCAAAATGTGGTTCGTTGATTTGAAATAAAAAAGAATGACTTTTGTAGTGGTGAACGAAGGGCAAAATTGAAAGTGAAAAACCAAATATTTGGTTTCTCGATTTCTTCTTCTCTCTCATTTTTTCCAATTTCATCTTTGAGCCTCGCGGTTTCTTCACTCTCGTTTAGGGTCTCTCTCACATTTTTCTCTTTACCTTTTAATGTTTGTGTGTCGTCTTCCATCTCTCATGAATGGGTGTTGTTGATGTCCTCAACCATCGGTATTCACTGTAGTGTTGGGTTTCGTCAACAATTGTTTTGGGGTTTTTGTTGACATTGAAGCCCTTTGTTGTGCGTTTTCTTCACTCTTGTTGCTTTCAGTCATCACTGTCGTGAACTATTGGTGTGCGTTTTGTTTGGAAGTTGACGTCCTTTGTGCAGTGGTTTGAGGTTTTATTGTCGGCGTTGAAGCAATGTTCCTCTGTGGTGTTCGTGTGTTTTCGTAAGTGGAAGTGGACCATATTTCATACTTTTGTCCATTTATTTTGTGTTGATTCGTGAACTCTAACAATGTTGAGAACAATCTTGTTTTGTGCATATTGTGAGTGGAGGTCGAATGACATCCCCAAAACGAAGTGTAAGATTGTCTATCTATTAAGAATCTTGTTTTCTTAAGGTTATATTCTTATTTTTTTTGTAGTGCTCCTCATGCACTTCTTGCAATAGGAAAGGTAGACCCATCCCATCCTGATTTAACTGTTGTCCCACTTAATATATTGCGTCCTCACAACAAGTTGGTTCATCAGACACTGGTAATGTATTGAAGAATTGCTTATATATTATGTATTTTCCCCAAAGTGGTGGTTCCTTATTTTAGTTGTTTTTTTTTCTGATTAGGGATTTATATCAATTTTAGGTCAATGCTTATTCATCCTTTGCAAGAATAGTTGGTCTTGGATTTGAGTAGCATAAATGAACACTAGACAATGTAACAAACGAATTAACAAATTTGTGGTATGATATGATAGTTCATTTTCTGGATCAATTTTGTTGATGTGATTTAATGATGTGTTAATGAAACTGTTAATGAATTTATGTGGTAGGGTGAAAACATGGCCAAATTCTTTTGCATGTTGTACAATAGACCCGAAGGGAGTATAGGTCCATTGTCCGTTAAACAAACAAATATCTCATCCCAACCGAACTTGTAAGTTGTTTTATTAATTGTAATGAAATATTTGGATACTTTATTATCGTTTGTTGTAATAACTGATAAATGGTTGTATTATTTAAGATATCATTGTGGAGTTATCGTGTTAAAAGCCATGGAAATGTGGGATGGAGATGATAGATACAACGGGAAAAGCATGCCGGAGTACACAAATGTAAGTATGAATTTCATTGTTAGCATTGTTTGATGATTTTGTTAATTATATCTAAAGTTTACAACTAATTTTTTTCAGGAGGAGTTGAGTCAAATTAGGGAGAACTATGTGAAATATTGGATCCTAGACAACTACAACATTCGACTATTTGATGCGTTAGATGAATATGGGTTGTTGTAGGATTTTGATGGATATGTACAAATGATTAATATATTCATTTCATATGTATTTAGACGAACAGTGATATATGTATTCATCTTCAATTGTAAAAAGTAATGTTTGTTACATACAATGATATATGTACAAAAAGTTGAATTTGAATCCCATATGATTTTGAACAACTCAATATGCGTGTGACATTTTAACCTTGTAATGAATATGTTAGCAATTACTGTACTTCTTTTTTTTCTAATAATATATATGTTTAATGTTATTTGCACTGAATGTCATTGGGCGAAATCACCATCTTATTTATTTCCCCATTTTTTTACCCAAAATCATCAAAAACCAAACCAAATTTGCCTAAAAGTGAAGATTTGACTTAATGGTCCCCTGTGTACAAAAACAGGGTGCCCTGAGAAGAACTTTCTGTACAAAATGGACAAAACATTCGCGTAAACGTTTACCACCTCATAGTAAACGTTTACCACACCCTTTTTCACTGCACTTCACCCAAAACTTCATCCCACCACTTTCACTCAAGAACTTCCTCCAAAGAATTTGGGGTCCCCAAAATCAGCTTCCCACCCCCCATCACACAACCTAAACCTAAAATCATCAAAAACCAAACCAAAAAGGGCTAAAAGTGAATATTTGACATAATGGTGCCCTGTGTACAATAAAAGGGTTCCCTGTGAAGGACTTTCTGTACAGATTGGACAAAACACACGCGTAAACGTTTACCAGCTCATTGTAAACGTTTACCACACCCTTTTTGACTACACTTCACCCAGAACTTCATCCCAACACTTCCACTCAACATAAGCACTTCCTCCAAGGAATTTGGGGTCCCCAAAATCAGCTTCCCACCCCCCACCACACAACATAAACCCAAAATCATCAAAAACCAAACCAAAAATGCCTAAAAAGTGAAGATTTGACATAATGGTGCCCTGTGTACAAAAAAAGGGTTCCCTGTGAAGGACTTTCTGTACAGATTGGACAAAACACACGCGTAAACGTTTACCAACTCATTGTAAACGTTTACCACACCCTTTTTTACTACACCTAACCAGAACTTCATCCCAACACTTCCACTCAACATAAGCACTTCCTCCAAGCTCATTGTAAACGTTTACCACACCCTTTTTTACTACACTTCACCCAGAACTTCATCCCAACACTTCCACTCAACATAAGCACTTCCTCCAAGGAATTTGGGGTTCCCAAAATCAGTTTCCCACCTCCCACCACACAACCTAAACCCAAAATCATCAAAATCCAAACCAAAAATGCCTAAAAGTGAAGATTTGACATAATGGTGCCCTGTGTACAAAAAAAGGGTTCATTGTGAAGGACTTTCTGTACAGATTGGACAAAACACACGCATAAACGTTTACCAGCTCATTGTAAAAGTTTACCACACCCTTTTTGACTACACTTCACCCAAAACTTCATCCCAACACTTCCACTCAACATAAGCACTTCCTCCAAGGAATTTGGGGTCCCCAAAATCAGCTTCCCACCTCCCACCACACAACCTAAACCCAAAATCATCAAAAACCAAACCAAAAATGCTTAAAAGTGAATATTTGACATAATGGTGCCCTGTGTACAAAAAAAGGTTCCCTGTGAAGGACTTTCTGTACAGATTGGACAAAACACACGCGTAAACGTTTACTAGCTCATTGTAAACGTTTACCACACCCTTTTTTCACTGCACTTCACCCAGAACTTCATTCCAACACTTCCACTCAACATAAGACCTTCCTCAAAGGAATTTGGGGTCCCACAACTCCCCTTTTCAATGAACCAGGTTAATGTAATCAACAAATTATGTTGTCCATGTCCACATGCATTGTTTCTTTCGTACATTAAGTCCAACATCAACAACATTATCTGTCAAGTGTAATTTTTAACAAGTGCATCGTAAAATTATTTCCCAATATCAATCACACAACTCATTCCATTAACTTCAATACCATGTTAAAAAATTAAAGTTTAATGTAACATTCATTATAAATTGAAATTACTAAACAAATCTTTCAATAAACAAACATCTTTAAACATAAACGAATGCTTTTAAAATCTGTGAAGTTATCTCTAGGTCACACATCACACATCTTTTATTCTTAAAGTTCCAGTAAAAGGACTTTTAAGAGCTCTGCTCTTGAACCGCGTTCGTGAACCCTTCCTCACATAAGTCTTCAATGCAGCTGCATCAGTGGACATCGCTCTAGGTGAAATGCCTTCCGGGAAAATGCCTTCCGGGGAAATGCCTCCCGGGAGAAGGAAGGATCTTCACGTCCCACACT
Source organism: Vigna mungo (assembly GCA_036885675.1). NCBI lineage: Eukaryota > Viridiplantae > Streptophyta > Magnoliopsida > Fabales > Fabaceae > Vigna > Vigna mungo. Next base: position 10,204,668 of record CP144690.1, on the reverse strand, counting down.
CGGTCCACCTTCTTCCGGTCCTCTTCGTCTAGACTTTTCAAACGCAACTTCTTTGTCCAACAAAACAATGATGAGGCTTACCTTCGTTGAAGAACTTTCCATTTCCAAACCAAGGGCACAACCACACCAAGATCTAACAAAGGAGACACCAACACCAAGGGCAACCACAACACGGCCAACACATCAAGGACGTCGAACAAGGGAACCAAGACGATACCGTCGACGGTGGGCAAGAACGACAGCCAAGAACGACGGCCACAAACCAATCGGAAAGACCCAACCACACTAAAATGCACAAATGAGAAGAATGAAAACGGTTCTTTCAAATTAAAATTGGCAAAGGGCAAAACCGGAAATTAGATTTTCAAATCTGATCCTAAGTTTTGAAGTAATTTTGTATTTTTTTTGTAAAGAAAAATATCAACCAATCGGGTGGTGCCACGTCATAGTGTCAAATTGGTGTTAAAAGCAATGGTGTCAAAATATCGGGACGCTTAAAAATAAGCGTGGGCAAAACACCATATAGAGACCACAAACAACATAATCATGAAATATATCTAGGGGCAAAGTGGCCACCATAAAGGTGTAAGAGTTGCAAACTGTATCAAAGTAGATGCACAATGCTAACACAACTGACTAAGAAAGGGCTGGCCAGTACTGAAACAAATAAAATATATGTGATGGATTCCAAAGCAAATTTATCACTGAGTAAAAAACAAAGGATGCTGGTAAATAACATATACAATACATAATTAAAAATAATATGGTGCCATAAGCAAATCTATGAAAAATTCAGGACGCCTTAAACTAATGTTCAACTCTCATGAGAATATTTCCCTTTTTCTAAAGCAAAAAAAGTATCATCAAACAGAAAAGAATGAAGCAACATAGAGGGAGCGAGCAAAGCAAGCCCAAAAACACAAAGGAGAGCGAAGAATCCTACAGGTTTGCCCAATGGAGTTGATATTAGAAGCTTAAATCTGTAATCGTTATAGTATTCAATATTGCATAATCTATGTTTCAGTATGTCTTAGGATGAGTTAAAAGAAACAACAAATTTAAAACCCTTACCTGATTTAAGAGGGTTTCAAGAAGACCTCACGGAAGACTCGCCATATCAAAGAATAACCCCAAACCCCCTATCATCATCATTCGCAACAGCGCCAACGCCCTCAAAACGCACGACGACATGGAAGTCGCCGACCGATGCGAAATCATCAACAACATCTCCACCTTTACGCGCCGCTGCCAGGGAGGCATTTGTATCATGAGCGGCACCAGAACCATGGCCAATGTAACCTTACGCCAACCCACTTCTTCTAACACCATTGTCAACAACGTTGCATTTGAGAGAGACTTCCTTTGGAAGAAGATTTGGCAGTGAAAAGTGGTGATTAGGGTTTCAAGTTATGTTTCTGTAGAGTGAAAAAAATAATTATCTAGCTAAGAAGAAAAAGGGGGAAATGGCTTTAGAGAAAAAACTGCACAAAGAGTAAAATTTTAGGAGGGAAAAATTGAAAAAATTAAGAGAAAGATAAAAAATTAAAAGTAAAAAATGTAGTATATTATAAACCTCCTTAAAAAAGAACTGAAACCTCCACAATTATTAGCTTTTAAACAATAGATCAAAATTATCCTCAATTATGTTGATTTGTGGAGGTATTTTATAACCTCCTTAAAATAACCTCTGTTATATATCATATTTTTTGTACCACTGCCCGTTTGGGTTCTCAATAATGGTTTTTGTAACTTACTTCTAAACAGATGGTTCTCTGAGCTCCTTTTCGGCATGAACTCATAGACCAATAGTCGATTCTCTCCCTCTAAGCAATAACCAATTAATTTAACCAGATTACGATGGTACAGTTGTCCAAGGTAGTTAACCTCAGTCTGAAATATTGATTAAAAATTTCATTAGCATGTGTATTGAGAAAATAAAAGTACTTTCTTTTTATGCAGAATTGAAAGCAAACACTTACCGACCATTTTTTATGATCATGAAAACCTTCAGGTTTGAACTTCTTTACAGCAACGACCATTCATGATCTAGGCTTTGAAGCTGTAAATGTTTGTTCGTCGATCCATCCTTTGAAGATGCATTCAAATCCCATTTACCGAGAAGACTATCAGGCCAAAAAAATTTAGTGGCATTCTTCAGCTCATTGAATGTGAAGGACTTAAGATTTGAAGAAGACAAGATTTCACCTTCAGACCTTGGTGTAGACAGACTTAAGAGGTTGCTTTTTTCACTGTATGATACAATAGATAAGCTAGAAGGTGTAGTTTTTGAGATTCCTAATGCAGAAACAAAGGAGAAAATAATAAGTAAAGATTTTTTCAGTTAACTGTACGAAAAAAAAAAGTTCAGTTTTTCTTAACTGAACTAGATAATAGTTTAATTAGTTTTTAGTATAAATGGATTAGTTATTTTTAGTATAATACAGTTAATTATAGATTAATATAGTTATTTTTGTCCAACCCTAGATAAGACCAGAAGATAAGGGTTTGAAATAGGTAACAATATTTATCCTTGTCAATTAGAGCCTTTTAGAGTTCAAACCTTTTAAAGGATTAAGATAGGATGATCAGTTAGCTCATTTCTTCTTTTTGGATAAGATCGGGAGAGAAGGAAGTTACGATTAACATGCTATAATTACTTCAAGTTTTTCTTGCTTGAACTGAAAGTTCTGAGGCTAAAGTAACCTATTTACTCTGTGATAGATTGTGTGACAACATTTTTGTAACAGTTATAATTAAAGTCACAAAAAAAGATCATTAATTGCTTTTCCATATAATTTGTGATGTCTTTTGTGACAAATCTTACCATGATATAATATAGTTGTTATCGACTTGAATCACTAACATGCTTCATAATTTTTATGACAATTGTTGTCAAAAAATAGTTAGGACAATAATTAATTTCATTGTAAGATTCATTAATATTATTTACAAATTATTACTTTTTATAAACTTTAGAATTTTGTCATAAGTGAGAGTTTGTAAGACTGACTATTGATGCAAATTTGACACAATTTTTTTAGTTTAAGTTGTTTTGGTATTAATTTGGTATTTCATAATGGTTACTTGTCTACTTCCAAAATTTATACTAACATTATATAACATTGACAAGGTTAAATGAAGAACTTTACCAATCATTCCAATAAAGATGATAAATACAACAGAGAATAATAAAATTTCACACTAAAATACAACAAATGAAACAAGGAAATCAAGGCTCTAATATAGAGGATATTTTCTGAAAAGATAAAATTCACATCTTATTAATTCCACACTCGCACAATACCTTTAACACACAAGTAATAAAAACAAAGGGAACAAGGACAACGGTGAAATGTGATATAAAAGCCTTAATCACAAGCACTTATTGTACAAAAACATTTTTTTCACACATTATAATGACTAAAACTTAATTAAGGTTTGATGAAATAGGACGAGGATTATGAGAAACAGGAACTAAGACTAGATCTGTTTTCCTTCTCGAGAAGGCTCCCAAAGCTTCAGCCATTTCCAGGTTTTCTTTGTCTCCAATTGGAAGTTCCCAATTAAAATAGTAAAGTAATTGTGCAAGACAAAGTTCAATAGTAATTACCCCAAAAGAAATGCCAGGGCATATTCTCCTTCCAGCGCCAAAGGGAATAAATTCATGATGGGAACCTTTATAATCAATTGGACTATCAATGAATCTCTCAGGATTAAACTTCTCTGGATCATTCCAATAATCAGGATCTCTTGCAATTGCCCATGCATTCACTAACACTTGGGTCCCAGCAGGTATCATATACCCTTTTACCTCACAAGTTTCTCTACATTCCCTTGGATGAAGAAGAGGGAAAGGAGGATGCAATCTCATTGTTTCTTTTATCACTGCTTTCAAATATTTTAGTTCCTCAAGTGATTCTTCGTTGCTGTATCCTTTGCTACCAAAAACTCGTCTAACTTCTTCTTGAGCTTTGGCCATTACTTTTGGATTTTCCAGCATCTCTGACATTGCCCATTCTATAATTGCAGATGATGTATAACTTCCACCACCAAAAATATTCTACAACAGGAAAATTAGTTCAAATTTATTAGCTTTGGTCTTAAATCCTATAATATGCAGTAACATAAGCAAATAATAACTGAAAGTAATGCACACACTCACATTCATTACAGCCTTGACGTTATCGATTGTCAAAGGATATTCGAGGTCACCTTGATTTCTAACATTTAGAAGAACAGAAAGGAGACTATGGACCTCTACTTCACCAATATTTTTTTCTGTCTCTCTAATAATCTTTCCAATTATTATGTCATATTTTCTATGCAACTCCTCCAGTTTAGGTTTCTGTCCACTGATCACATGAAGCCATTTGTGAGAGGGGAACAAGTCAAAAATAGCTAAACGTTCGGCCATTTTCACAAGTTTCTTAACAAGGGAAATGAACTCTTGTTGATCCTTACACTTTTCACCAAAAGCCGTCCTTCCAATGATGGCACTTGTCATGCAGTCCACTTTTTCACTGAGGTTCACACAAGAACCAGTATTGGTCTCAATATATCTTACTAAATTCAGCACTTCTTTTTCTCTTATTGATCGAAATGATCTCACACGTCCGATGCTTAGAAGCTCTTGTGAGCATATTCTTCTTAGTTGCTTCCAGTAACCCCCATATGGCGAGGTGACAATGTCAGAGGAACCATAACACATGATGTCTGCACCAATTTGACGGGGTCTTTGAGCAAAGTTGACATCATAGGTTTTCATGATATCTTTAGCCACCTCTGGAGAAGAAACCACAACGGTTGGTACCTCACCAAGTTGTAGGTGCATGAGAGGACCATGTTTTTTAGCAAGTTCTCTCAAGCGATGATGTGGTAGAGAGCCAACTAAGTGGTGTAAGCTTCCAATGACAGGTAGCTTCCATGGCCCTGGGGGAAGCTTCAATGTTTTCACTGAGTTTCTGGATCTGTTTCTCACTTTTAGAAACTTTGAAACAAAAAGGATGAAACTCAATGAATATAGAAAAAAGGGTAAGAATGAGATCAAGTGATCATCCATTATGAATTTCTATGGCAAGTGTACAAAGAGTTAAAGTTAGAGGTTTATATAGATCGTTTGCTCCACACCATAGTATCATCAATGGGTTGTTTACGATATTAAAAATATCATTACAACTTCCTTTCTTTCTTGAACTTAAACTCAAATATTACCTATTGCAATATATTCAAGCTAAAGGATATTCTCTCACCAATATTTTTAGGTTTGAAAATTAACAAATTCATTAAAGATATTTTCATTGAGGAACAAAAATATACTTTATTTTTATTTACAAGTGAAAATGAGATAGATTTAATAAAGATTACTAATATAAATTTCTAGATGATTCAAATAGCATTTTATCCAAATAAATTTTAAATTTAATTCGATGATTAATTTTGTAAACTAAAATTTACAATCACTTGTAATTCTTAATTTGACTTTATTTTTTTTTAAATTAAAAGATACAATAAAATTAGAAGATTTAAAATATATATATATATATATATATATATATATATATATATATATATATATATATATATATATATATATATATATATATGTATGTATGTATGAATTGGCTTTTAAGTTAGTATTGTACACGTGTATTTTAAAAAATATTAATTAGTTTTTCTCTTCAAAAAATTGCGGTCTAGTCCTTTTCTAAGTGACATGTTAATGAAGAAAATGATCCTCATTTTGTAATATTTATAAGTATAAATCAACATTAACGATTTCTTATTGCTTATACAATGATTTGGGATATAAGTTTCAATTAATTTACACGTTCAGTACCTTTAAAACTCTCTAATGAACTTTCATAATAAGTCCATATCCCAAATTATCGATATGCCAACCCATAAACTATATTACATATTACCACGTTTTGCATTAATTAGTGATAGAATATGTACTTAGGGTGAAGTCAACATACCCTTAGGCACAAGCTTTGTTCGTTGACCTTAGGCATGTGGTTTTGTTCGTTGGCATGTTCATTTACGAAACAATGGTTTGGATCAATTGTTGTTGCTATGAGTCATTATAAAAGCAAAAAAGAAAAAACTTTGAGCCCTGATGTGAAGATCAGAAGAGTGTCCATCACAGTAAACAGTTGAAATTATAGTTGGAGATTAATGGAAGATAATTTAAAAAAAAAAAAACTTTGACATCTGATGTGAAGATCAGAAAAAAGACCATCAGAGTAAAACAGTTGAAATTATAGTTAGATATTAAAGAAAGATGATTTTTAAAAAAAAAAAAGACAAACAAACAAACTTTGACCTGTGATGTGAAGATCAGAAGAGTGACTATCAGAGTAAAACATTGAAATTATAGTTGAAGATTAATGAAAGATAATTTAAAAAAATAAATAAAAACTTTGAGGTGAAGATCAGAAGAGTGACCATCACAGTAAAACAGTTGAAATTATAGTTGGAGGTTAATGAAAAGATAATTTAAAAACAAAAAAGCTTTGACCGCTGATGTGAAGATCATAAGACTGACCATCAGAGTAAAACAGTTGTAATTTTAGTTGGAGATTAATGAAAGATAATTTTAAAAGAAAAAAACTTTGACCTCTGGTGAGAAGATCAGAAATGTGGAAATTATAGTTGGAGATTAACGAAAGATAACTTTGAAATTAAAAAACCAAAAAAAAAAAAAAAAGTTTGAGTCTGATCGAAACTGGGACTGTCGAAGGATTTAGTTCTAAGCACTAGTTTTTTTAGAGTGTGTTTATTTTCAGGAGATAATTTGAGAGAAAGTTAATAAATAATTTTAAAGGTAATTTTTTTTATTTGAATGAATTTGATGATAAGTGAAAAAATTTATTTACCTAATTAGTTAATAAATATTATGGACAGTAGACTAATTTTGTTTTGTTATTTTATTTTAATTTATATATATATATATATATATGTATATATATATATATGTATATATATATATATATATATATATGTATATATATATATATATATGTATGTATATATATATATATATATATATATATATATATGTATGTATATATATATATATATATATATATATATGTATATATATATATATATATATATGAGTTTGTTAACTTGCGTATGTTTTTTTTTCAGTTAGTATATTTTAGCAATGTGTATCGGGTTTTAGTAGATAAAAATACTCTAATTTATTACGGATACTAAGTTTTAAGGTTAAAGGTATTTTAATAACTTTCATTTTCAAAACTAAAAAAAAACCCCAAACGCTTGTTCACCTCTCTCATTCCTCTCTACCCTCGTTTCGTGTATCCAGAGCGGTGCCTATTTATATTATCATAGTCAATGTCCTTATCTAACAAGGCAGTAAAGCACCTACCACTCATCTATGGCATATCCTAATACAGATTCCTCATTTTTGGCCTTCAAACGTTCAACCGAAGACCGAACGGTCTCGCCTGTCTGGCCATCCAGTTTCATAACCTAAACTATTTTGATATTAATTGGCTACATTTTTCTGATCATTCGAATTCGAATTGTTATTTTCTCTTTAGTGTAAATGACAGGACCCTAAGAATAAATCACTCAACCAACCACATCACGCCGCTCAGTGAATTCACCTCAATTAAGAGCGGAAAGAACTTCCATAGAGAATTCCTACATCATGTCGCTCAGTGATTCCATAGAGGATCATCTCGACCAAACGCGAAAAGAGCTTCCATAGAGAACTGTTGGGTTCTTGGAGCGTTTCGAGAAAACCCTAGAACTAGAGAAAAATAAGAGAGAGAGAGAGCGGAGCGTGAGAATGAATACTGAATATTATTGAATGAAAAGTTATTATTGAGGAGCGGGGTTGGTTACTATTTATAACCAACGTAAACGCGCAACAGGCAAAACTGGCAAACAAAACAAGCGCCAAAATGCGCAACCGGTAACCCACACAAAGCAAACAACCAAACCGACCGGTCAACAGACAAAAAAAGCTAAGTCTAAATAACAATTCTCCACCTAGACTTGCTTCAAAAAAACAAAACACGGACACGGCCGGTCAAACAATTAGTGACCGACCGGTAGACATCCAATCCTGGACAACAACAAGAGAAACCTCTCCTTAGCGAGCGGCTTTGTCAACATATCTGTAGGGTTCTCTTCGGATGCAATTTTGCAGATTTGAACGTCACCGGATTCAACAATGCTTCTGACAAAGTGCAGCTTGACGTCAATATGCTTGGTTCTGGAATGATAAATCTGATGATTGGCCAGATGAATAGCACTCTGGCTGTCGCAATGAACACATACAGATTTTTGATCAAAACCAAGTTCCCAAACCAAACCTTTCAACCACAGTGCCTCCTTAACTCCTTCAGCAAGAGCATAGTACTCAGCTTCCGTAGTTGACAAAGCCACAACCGACTGTAGTGTAGACCTCCAGCTAACAGCAGTCCCAAACAGCGTAAACACATATCCCGACCGGGATTTCCTAGTGTCCATGCATCCGGCAAAGTCAGAATCAACAAAACCTTCAATATAACCTCCACCTTGAAAGTTATTCTGGAAAGACAATCCAGTACCGAGAGACCCCCGTATATATTTGAGCATCCACTTCAACGCTTCCCAGTGTGTTGGTCCAGGATTAACCATGAACTGACTGAGAACACTAACACCGTGCGCCACGTCCGGTCTTGTGCAGACCATGCCGTACATAATGCTCCCAATCCCATTTGAAAATGGAACAGATTCCATCTTCTTTCTTTCCTCCTCGGTCTTTGGGCATTGTTCCTTGGTAAGTTTCAAGTGTTGACCGACCGGCGTGCTAGCCATTTTAGATTCAGCCATCCGATACCTTGAAATTACCTTCTGCAAATAACACTCCTGAGACAGAAAAAGGTTACCGCCCGGTCTATCCCTTTTAATGTCTATGCCCAAAATCCGCCTTGCTTCCCCTAGCTCTTTCATTTCGAAAGCATCCGTCAACCTTGCTTTCGTCTCACCGATCATGCCCCTGTCACTGCTAGCAATTAGGATATCATCCACATAAAGCAGGAGATATAACATTTCACCGTCATGATTCAGAGTGTAAACACAGTCATCATAATTGCACCGCTTGAAGTTCAGCTTTATCAGAAAGTCATCAAATTTCCTGTACCACTGCCTTGGGCTTTGCTTCAAGCCATAAAGTGACTTCTGCAACAGACACACCCTATCATCCACAGCGAAACCGTCTGGTTGCTTCATATAGATGGTTTCCTCCAAATCGCCGTGCAGAAAAGCTGTCCGAACGTCCAACTGTTCAAGATGCAAATTGCAATGCGCAACTATTGCCATCAGAACTCTGACCGAACAATGCTTAACCACTGGAGCAAAGATCTCATGATAGTCTACGCCTTCAATCTGAGTAAAGCCTTTGACAACAAGCCTAGCTTTGTACCTCGCTTTCTCACCGCCCGGTGTAGCTTCCTTTTTCTTGAAAATCCATTTCGAACCTATGACCTTCTTACCCTTCGGCAGATCCACCAATCTCCAGGTGCTATTCTTTTTCAAAGCCTCCAACTCTTCTTCCATAACAACCTGCCAAAGATGTCGGTCGCTGCTGTCAAGGGCCTCCTTATAACTTCTCGGTTCATCCGATCGGTTAAGATCTTCAGCAGCATTCAGGGCGTAGCAGATTAGATCCGCCTCTCCAAACCGTTTGGTTGGCTTGGAGATCCTTCTTTCTCTGTCACGAACAAGCTGATAGTTTCTCAAATCAACACCAGCAGCTTTTCCATGACTTCCCTCGCCAGACATACCATCTGTATCATCACCAAGGTCTGTTCGAAATTCATCCGATCGGTTCTCCTCTATCGTCCGACCGTTTTCAACTTGCCCTTCACCCGTTTGGTTTTCCTCAGTCCCACCGGGCGTGCCAGCTCCATTAGTAGTATGCTCCACCTCCACGAGAATCTTCTTCTCACTTCCAGAGTTTTCAGGGTGCATCGCCATCCTTGTTTCATCAAAGATGACATCCCTACTAATGATTAGTTTTGAAGGTGAATCTAACCTCCATAACCTGTATCCCTTAACACCTTCGGCGTATCCAAGAGAGATACATTTCGCCGCCCGGGAATCCAGCTTATCACCCCTGACATGAGCAAACGCCAAAGAACCAAACACTCTCAAGTGTGAGTAATCAGCCGGTCGTCCACTCCACACTTCCATTGGCGTTTTAAAATTGAGAGCTGAAGACGGACTCCTGTTAATCAGATAGACGGCCGTATTGGCAGCCTCTCCCCAGAAAGCCTTTGACAACCCTGATCCCAGCAACATGCACCGGACCCTCTCCAGAATGGTTCTATTCATCCGTTCGGCCAAGCCATTCTGTTGCGGAGTTCCAACGACCGTTCTGTGCCTCCTGATTCCTTTCTCTTTGCAAAAACCATTAAACTCCTCTGAAACGAACTCCAGCCCATTATCGGTTCTTAGGCATTTCAGCCTACACCCCAATTGGTTCTCAATCTGTGTGTGCCACTCTTTGAACTTCTGAAACGTTTCAGACTTATTTTTTAGAACGTAAATCCACACTCTCCTTGAGAAATCATCAATTATACTTAAGAAATACGCTCCTCCACCATGAGTTAAGGTTCTTGCCGGTCCCCATAAGTCAGCATGGACATATTCAAAGGGGCGTTCGGTTGAGTGTTTCCCTTTTCCGAACGGTATCCTGTGTGATTTCCCTAAGACACAATGGTCACAGAAATCCAGCTTCTGCAGTTTGTCTCCCAGAAGCAAGCCTTGCTTTTCCAATTCTTCAAGACCCTTCTCACTGATGTGTCCCATCCTCAAGTGCCATAACCGGGCGGTATTCTCGGTCCCACTTGCTACTGAGACATGACCAATGACAATTGATCCCTCCAGAATGTACAAGTCGTTCCTCCTTCTGCCTTTGGCAACCACAGAATCTCCAGAACAGACCCTCATTACTCCATCTTCAACTTTAGTGGTGTAACCTCCAAGATCAAATGCACTAATAGAAATCAAATTTCTCTTTAGTTCGGGCACATACCTAACAGCCTGCAACACCATCTCACGATTGTCAAACATCTTCAGCCTCACCGACCCCACACCTTGCACTCGGCAAGCTATGTTATTTCCGAGCAGTACATTCCCATGCTCTTTCTGATCAAGATTCTCAAAAAACTCCTTCACCGGGCACATGTGATAGGAGCAGCCGGAATCCATGACCCAGCTCCTTTGAGGATCTTCAGACGAAGCCACCAGCACTCCAGCCGACTCATATCCCTCAGACGCCTCTGCCACATCAGCGGTTTCTTGTGGCCGACCGACCTTTCCTTTCTCCGGGCAGAACTTCTTGATATGACCCATCTTCTGGCACTTGAAGCAACGCACCTGCTTCGTACCGTCCGGATTCAGCTTCTTCTCTTTTCCAGACTGCTTCTTCCCTTTCCCTTTCACCGAGATCAATCCGGACGCTCCTTCCTCGGTTGTCTTCGAATCTTGAAGTTTTTGGAACTCCTTGGTTCGAATTGACGTCAAAACCTCCTCTAACGTGATCACTTGATCTTTCCCGTAGAGTAACGCATCCCTGAAATGCTCAAAGGTTCTTGGAAGCGCATTCAACAGGATGACAACTTTATCTTCATCCTCCAACTTCACTTCAATATTCTCCAGATCATCAACTATCTTGTTGAATTCTGCAATCTGCTCCTCTATCGTTCTTGATTCTGACATCTTGAACGAAAAGAGTTGCTGCTTCAGGCACAATCTATGAGCCAACGATCTCGTCATGTACAGAGACTCTAGTTTTGCCCAGATTTCAGCGGCAGTCTTCTCCTTCGCAACCTCCCTCAGTACCTTATCACCAAGGCACAAGATGATTGCACTCCTTGCCTTATCTCCCATCTTCTTCTTCTCTTCTTGAGTCATGGCATCACTCATCCTCGACTCACCTTTCAACGCTTCATCACATCCCTGCTGTATCAAGATTGCCTCCATCTTGATCTTCCACAGCCCGAAGTCATTAGCGTCGTTGAATTTCTCCACGTCGAACTTGGTTGCCATTGTTTCTTGGGAATTCTTGAATCCTTGCCCCACGGTGGGCGCCAATTATTGGGTTCTTGGAGCGTTTCGAGAAAACCCTAGAACCAGAGAAAAATAAGAGAGAGAGAAAGAGCGGAGCGTGAGAATGAATACTGAATATTATTGAATGAAAAGTTATTATTGAGGAGCGGGGTTGGTTACTATTTATAACCAACGTAAACGCGCAACAGGCAAAACCGGCAAACAAAACAAGCGCCAAAATGCGCAACCGGTAACCCACACAAAGCAAATAACCAAACCGACCGGACCGACCAGTCAACAGACAAAAAAAGCTAAGTCTAAATAACAAGAACTTTTGCATCACGTCGCTCGATGATTCAAATAGCATTTTATTCAAATAAATTTTAAATTTAACTCGATGATTAATTTTGTAAACTAAAATTTACAATCACTTGTAAATCTTAATTTGACTTTATTTTTTTTTAAATAACATGAGATTACAACCTTAATTCACCTTAAAAACTCATTATTTCCATTACTATAAGTGTTTACATTGATTTAGTAACTAATATAAAATAAAAATATCCCAAAACCGCTAATATAAAATAAAATAGAAAAAAAGTTAAGTATAAAGCTTCCGTAATGTTTGTATAATGTTAACCAATTTTTCAATTTTGCATGTTTTATTTCCTTTATTTTATCTTAATAGGACTACAAATTAAGTGTTCATTTCCGGTGTCATTAGAATAAGTCCATATCCTATTGAATAAATTATGGATATTCCAACGTATGAACTATATTTGATATATTACCACGTTTTGCATTATTTAGTGATAGAATATGTACTTAGGGTGAAGTCAACATAGCCTTAGGCACAAAGGTTTCTTCGTTGACCTTAGGCATGTGGTTTTGTTCGTTGGCTTGTTCATTTACGAAAGAATGGTTTGGATCAATTATTGTTGCTGTGAGTCATTATATTTGGAGATTAATGGAAGAACATTTAAAATTAAAAAAGAAAAAAAAAAGGAAAAAAACTTTGAGCTTTGATGTGAAGATCAGAAGAGTGTCCATCACAGTACAACAGTTGAAATTATAGTTGGAGATTAATATAAGATAATTTAAAAAGAACAAAACTTTGACCTCTGATGAGAAGATCGGAAGAGGGGAAATTATAGTTGGAGATTAATCAAGGATAATATGAAATTAAAAAACCAAAATAAAAAAAGAAAAAGTTTGAGCTCTGATCGAAACTGGGTTTGTGCCGGGAGAGGGTTTAATTCTAATATTACAGTCGTTGTCCACTTGAAGGGATTTGGAAAAAGTAATTGAATGGATTTAAGAGTATTTGAAGATAATTTTTTTTTATTTGAGTGGATTTGTAGGTAAATGAAAGTGGATTTGGAAGTAAAGTTTGTGAAAATTAGTGTATGATTTAATTTATATGATATTAAAAAAAATTACTTCCAAATTCACTTTCACTTATCTCCAAATCCACTTAAATAAACAATAAAAAAATTATCTTCAAATTAATTCAATCAGTCTTCCCCAAATTCCTTCAAGTATACTTTTATTGAGGGTAAAAAAATTATTTTATTTTTATTTGATTCATACAAATAATATGATAAGTTTAACAGATACGATAGGATGATGATAATCTCACAAATGACTCAAACAAGAATTTATGAAGATAAACTGTATGTTTAACCCAATAATTTTTTTAAAAAATAAGTTTGTAAATTAAAGTTTATAACCCCTTATATATTCTCGTCTCTTTGTATCATGTGAGATCACAACTTTAATTAACCTTGAAAAGTCATTATTTTTTCTATATTTGCAAGTATTTACATTATTTTAATTATTAATATAAATATAAAGTATCCAAAACAACTAATATAAATAAAATGGAAAGCCAGAGCTGAACTAAAAAGCCTTCACAATTGTATAATTTTTATTTTAGAAAATCATAATGTTAATCCATATTTTAATTTTGCATGTTTTGTTTCTTTTATTTCATCTTAATACAACTGTAAAATTAAGTTAATTAAAATATAAGAATAAATATATGTAAAATTTGACATGTTTGATTTTTTTGAAGTTTAAAATTATTCTTGACGTTAACTGTAGGACTATTATTAGAACACACATTCAACAATTTAGTCATCACATTTTAATAGTTTTTAGTAGAGCTTTACAATAAATTCATATCCAATTCAATGAATTAGTGATACAAGCCTATGAACTATATTAGATATTCGTATATTTTGCATTCGGCTATTGATTTGTATGTAATGAAATCGGACTATTAAATCACAAAAGTGATAAAGGACTATTCATGTAGAATAATTCGAAGAGAAATCATAACAGTTAAAAGGATTTATGACAAGGACAAGAAATAAAAGATTAGAAAAAAAAAAATCTTCAAGACTCATGATGCTATAAGAAACTAGAAACTCAAATAATATAAAGATGGTAGCTTGTAGTTTATTTATAGAATAACTTTGAGTTATTTTGAGTAATTGTAATTTTCTTTTTAGTCTTGTACAAACAAATTGTCGTTGAGCAAGCATGTTTTACTAGCTTTATAGATTAAAAAATTTGCTAGGCGAGCTACGTGTTGCTAGGAAAGCATTCTCTCGGAGAGTTGCTTGTCGTTGGGCAAGCTTTACTTACTAGTGTAGTAAGTGGAAATGACAATGGTTGTTTTTGTCCTTTGGCCGCGGTTTCCAAATCGCGGCATATTCAACCGCGGTAAAAAGTCTAGAACTTTACGTCGCGGTTGTAATCGTGGTACAAAGTCTGGGGAATAGACTGCGGTTCCTATCACACCCGCGGCCTAAACCCCTATTTTTTTTTAAAAAAAAAAATCCTAGCATTATATGCCGCGGTTGGAACCGCGGTAAAAAGACCAGAATAGACTGCGGTTCGTACCACAACCGCAGCCAAAAGTCTAAGTTAAAAAAAAATGAAAACGTGGAACTTTCTACCGCGGTTGTGGTAACAACCGCGTCATATGCTCTACTTTCTACCGCGGTTGTGGTAACAATCACGACATATTCCCCTGTTTTTTTTTAAAAAGGCAGGTCTGTTTTTGTGGTATTACCACAAAAACAGACCTGCAGGATATCACAAAAACAGACCTGCATATCAAAACATGTATACAGATTCAATTTCAACAGATCAAACACATGTTCAAATGTATTTCAACATCACATATGTACAAAGTCTAATAAAATACAATCTAATCAAATGCAATGTTTAAATCTAGTAACTAAGAACTATTATATAATCTAACTATATACTTTGCAGTAGCTTTCCTGATGAATCATAGTGGCTTCTCAGGAACTGGTGTAGTAGTCTTGAACCTCTGCACAAGACAATTGATCTTAATTAGTGTATATGAATTCTAACTTTTGGAAAAAATCAAAATTTGTTAAAGTTAAATGTTATCGTTTCCCAGCCTCTTGTGATATGGGAAGGAACAATGTGGGTCATTCAATACATTACATAATAACTGCACTCATATGACCCAGTCTGTCTGTTACACTACAATATATGATCAAAGTTGTAAATAGTTAGTGAATAACATTAAAATAAAATAACTATAAGAAAGTATGGCTTTAGCATATGTCAAACCTTGAGAGAAATCCAAGCAATCTTTCTACTATTAGTAATTGATTTCCCAACAATCATCATACTTGTTGGTATAGAACTATATATAACAAGAAGTTGTTTTAGCATTCATTTATATAACAAAGAAAGTCCAAACATTGAGTTTCTTACGAATCAATTGCTTGTCTGAGTTGTGTGGGAGGAAGCCTGTGGAATGAGCAGAACCACAAAGCATAGTTCTCTTGCATAGACATAACAAGAAGCTGTCAATGGCGCCTGAAATTCATAATAACTTAACTATTATATATTAAAATCACATATGGAACTTTATTATGTTAACAAATTTCACTTACCCGGATATATAAGGCAAAAAGTATATTTTATTGCCGCTTGCAAAACTTCTCATCAGATGTGTGTTGATCGTATCAAAATCATTTGATTCATGAATGGATTGGGGATCAATGAATCCATAATCATCAGAACGCCACAACTTGTTACTGACCCCAAACATATACCTGAAATCAAAAATTAACTTTGATATAAGGATACTTGATATATAAATAAATTTTATATATAAATAATTGCTCATAGACTTACATCATCCATAGCTGAATAATTGAAATATTCAACTCTTGTGTTCCCGACGCAAGCTCTCTGACATCTTGACTATGAAGGTATATTGGGACCTCAGAGCCTGTCCCAAATACATTAGCATCATACTCAACCTCTAAAGGCTTATTTTCAAGGATGTCAGCAAGTAGATGCAATGAAGTAAGAGGAAATTGAATTTCTTCACCGTGCCATATCCATGTTTTATAGCATCTTAAGAAAACTATAAGATGTTCTCTAATTTGGGTTGCGTTCAACTTTCTCCCATTCAAACAGTTCACACAAGGACATCTAAATTTCACTTCATCATCACTTCTCCCCTCATTACGTTGCGCAAATTGTATAAATTCCTCTACACCTCTCTCGTACTCAACACTAATGGATTTTTGGAGATATCCTTGAGTGAGATCTCTATAAATTAGATTGGGACTTTCATTCTATAATATGAAATACAAAACATACAAGTAAAGTGTATTTTCAAAATTCTTATCTACAGTGTGCGGATAGAACAGATAGATTGGTGTAGGCTCTAAGCCAAGCCGCCTATCTCGTGTGCTATAAAATACACAACGTACTTTCCCGAGCCTTTCTCAAGCTATTATGTCTAGTCCCAGGTACAAAGAGGTGTATATATAGCGTTCTCCTTCCTGCCTCGACCCTTTCGGCTAAGAGGAAATCCGGAGCGACAAAAGCGATTCCGGTCTCCCCACCATTCATTTGAAAGGTATAAGGCACGCCATTCGGTCCTTTCTAAAGTAGTAGTAGTGGTGGCTATCTCCGAAGTCTGGGATCTATTCCAACTTTACTTAATGTAAATAGTTGATAAGATTCGTGAACCCTTATGTTGTGGCTTTAAGAACTTAGTGTGTTGGCATAGAGCGAGAACTTTCACAGGGAGTGTAATTGAATGTTGTTGTTGTTGCTGAGTTGAAAGTCTGTCATCCTTCATGAAGCATTCAAAGGAGGTGTTCATCCTTTATGAAGACTCAGAGGAGGTGTTCATCCCTTGTGGGTTACAAGGGAAGTGAGTTTCATCTCTTGGGGTAATAAGAGAGGTGTTCTAACCTTAAACTATTTTATTTTCTTTATGATTGTAAGAGTTTGTTGGTTTATGCTAGTGAAGTGTTAATTCTCGGTTGACATTAACAACTTGGTGTAGGATTTGTTTCATCCAAACCAATATAAATATTACCTGTGCAGTTTTCTCTCTTCCTTACTCTTTTAATTTGTTTATATTGTTTTAAGGAATTTATATTTACGTGAGAAAATTATTAAAAGAACGATTTGCGATACCAATTCACCCCCCCCCCCCCTCTTGGTTTGTTGTACACGCTAACCATTCCGATGCACCGCTTTGACAATTGGTATCGAAGCTTGCTTTGATAGTAATTCAAAATGACAGGGCAACATCAAACCTTTGCTGAGGGTGCCTCTATCAATTGACCTACATTGTTTACTGGAGAAAACTATGCCTTTTGGAAAGTGAGAATGCAAATTTTCATGGAATCTATTGATAGTGAGATTTAGGAAATTGTCACAAATGGTCCTTCTGTTCCTACTGTGTTTATAAACAATTTGCAAGAATCTAAATTGCAAGAACAATTGAATGTTGATGATAGAAGAAGACGCCAACAGGACGTAAAGGCTCAAAACATAATATCATCTACTTTAACTATTAATGAATTTTAAAGGATCTCAACCTGTAAGACTGCTCAAGAGATGTGGGAGATGTTGAGAGTCACCCATGAAGGAATTGATGATGTTAGGAGAGCCAGAGGAAATACTTTAATCCAAGAGTATGAGATGTTTCGCATGAAGCAGAGAGAAAATATTGTAGATGTTCATAAAAGTTTCACGCATATAGTGCATCATCTCATTGGGTTAGGTAAGTCTTGTCATTGACTTTTTCTTGGAGCTCACTGTGGTTGGATGTTGCAGAGTGATGTTAGGGTAAGGAATTGCACTAATATCCAACACCCAAAAATCATCTTTTTTGTGTCTATATGAATCTTCTCCTCCATAAATCAGCAACCTTCCCCCCAAAACCAATGTTTCTGTGTTTATGAAAGTATTTTTTTGAAAATAAGATTAAGAGAGTTTCTGTAGAAATAAGATTATGACAGTTTCTTTTTGAAAATAATCATTTATTTTTAAAAAGCACTCTCAGTGACCTAAAAGAAACACTTATTTCTCCAAAATAAACATTAAACCAAACAAGCACTTAAAGCCTCTAGAATGAAAGATGTCCTTTACAGTAAGGAAGAGGACAGAGCAAAAGGGAAATTGTATAGAAGAAAGCTGAATATACACTTAACTGTTTCTCATGATGAAATACAATGATTATCAAACTTAACAAGAACATAACAACAAATTTAAGTAAAGTTACCTAACATAAATATAAATGCTTGTTAGAGAAATAGGTTTGGCTTACAAGCAGTTGTAGTGAATCAGTAATACATCCAAAACCATAAACATTGTTCCTTACAAGTGAACTATTACATAAAAATATCCTTAAACTTGACATCAGCATTCATAGAAACTTCTATAGTTGAGCTTCACGGTCATCGACATTACGGAAAACGACATTAGGGTTTCCATTCCGCCAGCCATTACATGTCGAAGAAGAACAAGAATGTGAATTTTGCATTTCATTATCCATCGCGCTTCCAATCGAAGAAGATCACACTTTTGTTTTCTCTCACGAACCCTAAAACTCACCTTCGAATTTGTTTTCGATTTCGAAAGAGAAAGGGGTTGTTGCCCTTATTTTTATTTTTTTGCCCACTTTGCCCTAATGTAATTACTTTTCCCAAATCTGACCTATAACTTTTAATTCACAAATTAAAAAAATACACAAAACACGTTTTTAATGTCATGTCAATTAAAAGTATATTGTCAGCATGTCACATAACACCCTCCTTAACGGCATTTGTCCAATTTGACGGCAAGCTTCTATTTGTTCCAATTTTTCAAAAATAAGGACTCAATTGAGACACACCGAATAAGTAAAGAACTTATTTGAGATTCTTTACGAAAAACGGAACCTACCAAAACATTAATCCATATTTTATTATGCTATTTATTGTCGTGATTGATGGGCATATGTATATGATTTGCTCTGCGTGATTTCAGCAAAGCTATATGTGCTAGCTTGTTAGTTTGATATGTTTGCTTAGTAATTGAGGTAGAAGGTTTGAACCTTTGGCTAGAGCTTAGTGTATTATTTTTTTTAATCATATTTTTTTAGTGAATAAGAATGGCTTAACTTCTTTGAATCCGGACACAAACACATGTAGTGAATGTAATTAAGGAAATGTCTAACGTGCAAATCAAAGTAATGTAGGCAATTTTTCTTTTAACACGATGAAAGATCATAATAGGAAAGATACACTAGTGCAAAAGTGTTGTTTAACGTCACACAGTAGACGTCGGTTACTAATAAGCGCGACGTATATTCATGACCGGTGGCATTTCCGTAAATAAGTTGGCAATATAGGCGTCTGTTAGGGCGACCTCTGACTTCTATAGAATTTTAGACGTCAACCCTTCCAACCGGACGTCTATATTTCTGACCGTTAGGTGAAAAGTCATTTCCCTCAACCTTATAGACGTCAGTTTGTTGGGGGCTCTGCATTCTATATGGCGGAAATTAATGTTGCTCACCTACCTAACAGACATATAGGCGTCGGGCTCCGTGTAAAGGACGCCTATAAGTCTGCCAGGCAAGTGAATAGTCACTCTTTTTCAGCCTTATAGACATCGAATCCCGCCACATTGACGGGGCCCCAACGTTTATATGGCGGAAAACTAATGCTACTCACCAACCTGTCAGACATATAGACGTCAGACCCATTGTAACTGACCCCTATATGTCTGCCAGGCAGGTGAATAGTCACTCTTTCAACCCTATAGATGTCGAATCCCGCCACATTGACGTCTATATACAATTCTAGACGTCCGTTCCCATAGTACCTGACGTCTAAAATCGGACCAGGCATGCGAAAAGTCATTCATTTCTGCCCACGAGACATCTCATGCCGCCAAGCGACGTCAGATTAGTTAGGCATCCGACGTATTTGCTATTTGTCGGTTTTGTGCACAACGAACGTCTAATTTCTTTTTAAATAACGCTGCGAACCAGCGGTTTGCGAACCAACACTTTGATCGTCTTTGCCTTTTCTCTCCGCTGCTTTGCATTTCCAAGTAAGTTTCCTCTCCTTTTAACTATTTAAAGTTGTTTTTACTCCGATTAAAGTAATTTTTGATTTATTATCTCTCATTTGAACCGATTAAAATGAGTTTTCGTTGTGTTTTGGTGCGGTTGTTTTGTTGTGCCTTTATGTAGCGTAGTGCACCTTCTCCTTTGCTAGTTTTCTCGTAAGGAAAACTTGCTTTTTTTGGATTTCTCACGGCATTTCAATCCAAGAACGAATTTGGGTTGTTGCCTATGTCCATTCCGACCGCCAACGAGAAAGTATACGGTGAGAATCGTATTCTTTTTCATTGGTGGTCGGAATGGACCTAGGCAACAACCCAAGTTCGTCTTCGGGTTGAAATGCCATGAGAAGTCCAAAAGACGCAACTTTTTCTTACGAAGAAACTAGCAAAGGAAGGAGGTGCTACTACGCTACCCCAAGACACGACAAAAACCGCACCAAAACACAACGATCACTTCATAGACGTCGGTTAATGTACAAACCGACGTCTATATAGTGGAAAGACGTCGGTTAATGCAATGTTTCACGGCCTTATAGACGTCCGAAGTGTTACAGACCGACGTCTAATGTGACCTTAGACGTCGGTTAGTGCAATGTCTGATGTCTTTAAAGACGTCGTTCTTTTAACTGAACCGACGTCTATATCGACGTCGCACCTGCAAAAAATCGACATCCCATTAACATCACTCGTATAGATGTCGATTCTGTTTGTGACATCTAAAGTCCTTTCTGTACTAGTGATACAATCAGGAACTTAATGAGAATAAGACAGGAATGGAAAGTTAAGTTAGAACCATGATGAATCAGTGAATTGGAATAATATATTCTGGAAGTTAAAGAGGAGTAGAGGCTGCGGGATTAGGGTTGTTAAGGGATAAACCTAGCCACCGAAAAATAGAAAGGGAAAGGTGAGTGTGTTGTGAGAGAGAGGGTGTGTGATCGTGTGAAACAAAACATGAAAAACTTAACTTGGATAGAAGGTTGTCTATAAGAAAATGTATAACGCGAGATAGTTAAATGTAGCAGGAGTTTTATGTGGTGATTATTATGAGCAAGAAAAGACAGAAAAAACCAAACTAAAAAGGAAAAAGAGTGTGAAACTTAATAAATAGATTGAATAGAGGAAGAGACTGTTAAAAACTAAACAAATTTAATCATATTTAATTAGGTGAAGCTCGGATGTGTCACTGTTTGTCTCAAAGATAACGAGAGAATGATAGACCCATCCATCACAGCGGACACAAATTCGTCACAGCCCAACAACTGTATCAGCCGGGAATCAAACCCGGGTCTGTACCGTGGCAGGGTACTATTCTATCACTAGACCACTTATCACTAGACCACTGATGCTTTTGATCAATAAGTTCAATGAAGAAATAAATAAATAGTAAACAGTGATGACAAATTATTGATAATTTTCCCTCCTAATGAGAATACAATCTTCACCAAATCTATCTCACTCAACACTTATAGTAACTTTCTCTCCCATAACACCTACAATCTTTATCAGATTTTCTTTTTTTATAATTTTTTCAAACTTTTTTTTTTCAGTTTTTTTCCACCTTCATTTCAAGATTTTTTTTTTCTATAAAAACTCAGAGCCAAAAAATATAAACATGGGGCGAGAAGGAAAAAAAAAAGGTCAGAGATAGAAAAAGGTTGCACGCACGGGAAGATAAATATAAAAACGAGGAAAATCATGTCTATTGTGAAAGATCTTCTAAATTTTTTGGTCTTTAAGTTAAGGAAACACGAAGAAGCATTGTTACCAAATGGTATTTGGACATTTCGTTACCTTTTTGTCACCACAAATATTAAAATATTTACTTTATCTTTCGTTTCTGTTTTTCAAGTTGTACAATTTGGAAATCTCTCCATCGAAAGACATCCCTCATTATTGGCCACGTTTGCAGTAATTGTAAATTTTCCTGTTGCAATTTTTTGTAGCCAAATTGGGTAAATGAGTAGATGCACATTTTAGTATTTTAAATACCCCTATGGCTGCAATTGGAAGATATAGCGGTGC
Organism: Vigna mungo; assembly: GCA_036885675.1. Taxonomy (NCBI): domain Eukaryota; kingdom Viridiplantae; phylum Streptophyta; class Magnoliopsida; order Fabales; family Fabaceae; genus Vigna; species Vigna mungo. The sequence goes on along the minus strand of CP144690.1, from coordinate 10,182,159 downwards.
AGAAAGAATGATCCATGTTTCTTATTCTTAAAGTGGGCTTTGAAGTGTTGGCTATGTAATGTGAGGGAGTTACTTTCTCCACCTACCCGTATCCTCCCTACTCCTCTTCAGATTTTTTCTTATTCCAAAAAAATTCTAGGTTAAAATTTTTTAACTTTTACTATTTAACTCTAATTACCTTTTTTTTTAAAACTTTAATTCTTTAACCTTAATTCTGCAATTCCCACCTCCTTACTTTCTCTCTTCCTTTCTTCTTCGAACACAGAGAACCCCCATCCCCTCACTTTTTTTTTTTTCTCTAATTACACACGTACCCACCCCCTCACTCCTTTATCTCAACTATTCAAATTTCAAATAACCTCTCTTCACTTTTCAACCATGTTTGATCCTTCCATTGTCGCTGACCAACGTAATTTTGCGTAAATAGTAAGACAGTATTTTGCATAGTAAGTTATGTATGTCTTTTGTATTTTTATATGAAATTAAGATAGTATTTTGCTTAGTTTTTTTTTTTCTGTTTTTAGGAGATTAGTTTGTTTTTCTTGTTTTAGTTATTCTATATTGAAGTTCCTTCACAAATGAGTAAAAGTATGTAAACAAAATTTCAAGGTTAATTAAAAAAATAAAATTTATAAATAGGCCAAACAACAATTAGAAATGTTGTACAGTAAAAGAATTGTGAGAGATTTCCCTGTTGGTGATTCCGAAAGTATGTGTAAAAAAGAATAGGTTGGCTTGAGCATTTCCCTGTTGAAGAGTCGTGCTTGGTTACTCCCTCGGGGCTGGCCCATAATATATTCATGGACAACAGTTTTGGATGGAAGTCGTCTGCAGTGGCAGAGAGAGAAGAGAGAAGAAGATGAGAGGAAGAATGCACATTGAATATTCGTATAAAAAAATTGTTAAGAAATAAAACAAATTGGTTTGAACGGACGTGGGAGAAGCATTGTTCAACGGATCTTGATTTCTGTTAATGGATGTCAAGATCCATTAAAAGGTCAAAGAAATGTTGGTAAAATAAAACAAAAAATTTAATTACAGGGCAAAACGAGAATGTGGAGATGCAGAGAGCAATATGTGAAGGTGCAGGGAGTAATCCTTGTAATGTAAGCATGGTAAAGAGAGAGTTACTCCCTCCACCATCACATGTTATTTGTTGTATATTCTCATTCTCATTCTCATTTTGTCCTCCAAAAAACTTAAATGATGTTGGTTAAATTTCTTTTTTACCAACATTCACCTACCTTATTAAATGTGATCCTCACATTATATATGCACCCCTACACCCCACCACTACCACCACGATTTCTTCTTCCTATGTGTGTTTACCTGTGCTGGTGTGGTGTGCCTGTGATTGGTGGTGTATTTGTTGTGCTTGAGTTGTGCTTGCTTGGAGGTGGAAGAGCTTGTAGAAGAGTTTGCTAGTGGTGCAACAAGGTAGTCTGATGGTGGTGGCTAATAGTTGTCGTGGTGAAGGTCGTTTGAGGTAAATTTAGAGTTGCCCAGAAACGGACGTCGATGTCCGTTTAGGAGTCCAACGGATATCGACATCCGTTTTTGGGTTTTTAATTATTTTCTTGATGTATTTCAAATGTTTTATTTTACTTGTTTATTATATATGTGCTTATTTAAATTGTTTATTATATATAGTTTTAATTTATAATGTTTGTATATTACTTAAATGTTATTAATTATAGATTATTTATTACGAGCAGGCCCACAAGGGTTGTACGAGCCTCCTCAAACTCCAACTCCTCCAAATCACACAATTGTCTCAAGACCGGGAGGTGAAGTAACATCAAGACATCATCAAGACTAACCGACATCTCCCCTACAGGAAGATGGAAACTATTGGACTCAAAATGTTATTTTCTATGAATTCGAGAAATAAGCCCTTATCGACGTAATCGTAGGAAATTTGTGTGAGAGGCATCAAAGTGGAATTCAACACATCCCTCGTGGCAGGGTCCTAACTTATTTACTTTTTTACAGTGCGAGATCAACTTCAGCATCTCTCCTCAACCCTACACTACAATATTTAATATAAATTCTATTAAAAAAATAATAATTAAAATTCAATTTTTGCACTCACCTAGCAAAATAAAAGAAAATTGTTGAAAGGTTCAACGAATATGGGAAGTCTGTTTGGCCTTTAACGGATCTTTACATCAGTTGAAGGAAATCAAGATTCGTTGAAGGCCCAACGCATCTCCTATATATGCTTTGGCCTTTCAATGATTTTATTTTATACAGAACAAATTTTAAACAAATTAAAGAATTATAATTAAATTAATAAATAATCCAAAATCTAAAAATATGTAATACAAATAAAAATTTATACAAAAAAATAAAATTAATAAACTAAAAGCAAAAAAAGGAAGTCAAAAGCGAAGGTCTGAACGGATATGATAGATATGTTGGGCCTTCAACAGATCTTGACATCCGTCAACACAAATCAAGATCTGTTGAAGGTCCAACGGATCTCCCATATCCTTTCAAGCCTTCACGTTTGACTTCTTCTACATTTTTCAAACAACAGTGCGCAAATACTAGCATAACAAAACAGTATAATCATTCATGTGGCATATTATATTACAGAGCACACGAACAATACCAAATAGAGGCAACTCAGTGACAATGAAAGCAATGCCAAAACGAAAAGGAAACCAACCTGAATCCAAGTGTTTTTGGGGACGAAATCAACCACGAATCACACTCTTCTTCGCGAACCAACCACCTTAAAATAGAGCCAACTTAGTAACAATGGAAGCAACAAAAATGAAGGAGGAAACAGAAATCACAAATAAGAGAAGTAATAGGAAGAGAGGAAAAAGATAGTGAAAGGGAAAAATAAAGTTTATGTGAAGGTGTGGAGGGATGGTGCTACGGCAGTAAAAAAGAGAAATAGAAGAAGAGGAAGAAGAGAAGTTTTTGTGGAGTGAGGATGTGAGACTAAGACAGTGAAAAAGTGAAAAGAAATGTAATTAGATTAAGATTTTAGATTAAAATAAGGAAAAGTAAAAAATAAATATTTCGATAAAATTAGTTTTAGAAATAAGAAAAATTGGAAAGGTAGAGAAAGCAACATGTGGTGGAGGGAGTAACCCTCCATGGGAAATGTCTAAGGTACATTCTTATGCTTTTCTCTTTCTGCAACCTTATAAAACCTAGTTTTAATGTCTCCGTAGGTCCTTATTTTCGTCCAAAATCTCAAAAAGTCCCTTTCTTTTTTGGCGTCTCAATTGGGTTCTTATTTTTTGAAAATTGTATCAATTAGACCCTTACCGTTAAATTACACCTAACGGCGTTAAGGTATACTGACGTGACATGTTGGACTATATTTTTAATTGACTTGACTAGATGACAAGGATTTGAGTTATTTTAAAATTAAAAAAATTAAAAAAGGATCCTTCTTTACAGCATCATCGTCTTCAGCTATTTCATCTTCAACTTTGGAAATAATCTTGAAAATAGTTGGAGTCATCGGTTTTCTTCTCAGTTTTCGTTCCCTAGAATGACAACAAATTAAACTGCTATAACAATCACGATCAGAATGACAAACTCTAGATGTTAGCATGGAAGACTTACGGAAGGGGAAGGATGAGATGCGTGGAGAGGCCATGAAGAGAAAGCTAAGGACGGAGGAGAATAAGTGCAAAATGTGGAAGCAGAATGAAGCGGTTGCAACGGCAAATGGTGGAGGAGCCGGCGAGAAGAGGGCAGTGGTAAGAATTTGGCGTGATTGAACGGCGAGACAACGAAGTTTCGACAAACAACGAAGCATGGTGACTTCACTGATTTTGCAGTCTTTGCACTCTGTAGAATCGAACCCAAACCTGCGGTTTTCAAAAGTGCTTCTTTTTTACCTTCGAATTTGAGGATTTTTTTTTTAATTTCTATTTTTTTTTGTTTAACTTTGAGGTGAAGATCTGGGCTAATTTGGGTTTAATTGTTTCTCGATCGAACTAGAAAATTTAGGGTTTTATTTTGATTTAAGATTTCAAATGATTTTTCGGAGGGAGATATTGATTAACTGTTCATCTTTGCGATCTGTGCACTGCAAATCCTTGGGATCCTTGTCTTCTTCAATTCATCGCTGCAGCACACCTCCGTCACCTTCGCCAAGCCCAAACCTGCAAACCACAAAATCAGAAAGAGCTCATCCTAAACCCCAATCGCGATAAACCCTAGTTCGCGAAACGTCACCATCGACCTCGCTGTCAGACGCGAGCCTCCATGACCACCATGCCGCAACAACAACCATGCCGCCACCCAAACACCACTGAAGCCTCCATGGAAACCCTGCAAATAAAAAAAAAAAAAAAAACCACAGAGCCACGAGAGAGCCATCTTCGCAACTTCAAATCGCAAAATGAGAGACCCTTCGCGTTGGCCGCCGTGAATAAAGGGGAGAAACCATGATTCAAAATAAGCAGTGGTGCAACGAATATAAACTGCGCGAGGGTTTCTCTGCTTCGTGATTTTTGTGTGTGACAAAGATGGTAGCAACTTAGAGAAGATGACGACATGGTTGCCAATTTCTTTTGAAAAAAAAAATAAAAAAGATATATAAGAATACAATCAATTCCACGTCATTTAAAACAATGTCATGTCAACTTAATAATTTGTCACGTCATTAAAACACTAATATCAGGATGCCACCTCAACATTTGTTTAACGCCGTTAGACCCCATTTAACGGTAGGGGTCTAATTATTGCAATTTTCATAAAATAAGGACCTAATTGAGACGTCGAAAAAGAAGAGGATCTATTTGAGATTCTAAACAAAAATAGGGACCTATGAAAACATTAAACCTAAAACCTATAAACCCTAGATTATCCCTCACTGAAATAGGAAAGTTGGGTTTAACAATTTTATGGAGATACATAAGAGATAAATTTTTGCGTGGGGTACTAGAAAATCAGGTCATAGATTTTGTTGACGTAGCAACTTTTTATTATTTATCCAAGAATATTGTATAAAAATACTTTCCTTTTTAGCATGAAATGGTGCATGGGTACGTGGATCAGTTGTTTCTCTGTCTTAAAAATATGGATCCACCTAATATGTTTGAAATAAAGTATAACTTATTATAATATTTATATACTCTATCTATCTACCTAAATAAACTTTAAATATATGTATGATCAAATAAACACTAGTGCAGCGAAGGAAAATGATCGCGGTTGTTTTTTACAATACGTCACGGTTTATGAACCGCGACAAATCCAAGCGCGATAAAAAGTCTAGGACTTTAGGTCGCGGTTCCAATTGCGATAAAAAGCTGGGGAATAGATTGCGGTTCCTACTACAACCGCGGCCAAAACCCCTTTTTTTTTAAAAAAAAAATCGTTTAACTATAGGCCGCGATTCAAACCGCGTTTAAAAGCCTAGAATAGACCGCAGTTTGTGCTACAACCGCAGCCAAAACACTTTTTTTTAAAACAATAATAATAAAAAACATAACTTTCTACCTACATATCCTGGCATATTCTCCTGGAATTTTTTTTAATAGCAGGTTTGTTTTTGTGATATCCACTATCACAAAAACAAACCTACATATCAAAATATGTACACAGATTCAATTTCAACAGATCAAACATGTTCAAATGTATTTTAACATCACATAAAGTACAATGTCTAATAACTATAAATCAACATGTTCAAATGTATTTTAAATCTAATAACTAAGAACTACTATATAATCTAACTAAATATTTTGCAGTAGCTTTCCTCAGGAATGAAAGTGGCTTCTCAGGAATTGTTGTAGTAGTCTTGAATTTTTGCACAAGACAATTGATATTAATTAGTGTGTATGAATTCCAAATGTTGGAGAAAATCAAAATTTGTTAAAGTTAAATGTTACCGTTTCCCAGCCTCTTGTAATATGGGAACGAACAATGTGGGTCATCAAATACATTACATAGTATTTGCACTCATATGACCCTTTCTGTCTGTTACACTACAATATATCATCACAGTTGTAAATAGCTAGTGAAAAACATTTAAACAAAACAACTATAAGAAAGTATGGCTTTAGCATATGTCAAACCTTGAGAGAAATCCATGCAATCTTTCTACTGTTAGCAATTGATCTCCCAACCATCATCATACTTGCTGGAATAGAACTATATATAAAAAAAAAAGGTTTTAGCATTCATTTATATAACAAAGAAAGTCCAAACATTGAAGTTTTTACCAATCAACTACTTGTCTGAGAGTGTGGGAGGAGACTTGTGCAATGAGCAGAACCACAAAGCATAACTCTCATGTATAGAAATAACAAGAAGCTGTCAATGGTGCCTGAAATTCATAATAACTTAATTATTATATATTAAAATCACATATGAAATTTTATTATGTTAACAAAGTTCACTTACCCAGATATATAAGGCAAAAAATATATTTTCTTGCCGCTTGCAAATCTTCTTGTGAGATGTGTGTTGATCTGATCAAAATCATTTGTTTCGTGAATGCATTGGGGATCAATAAATCCATAATCACCAAAGTACCCCAAGTTGTTACTGATCCCAAACATATACCTGAAATCAAAAATTAACTTTGATATAAGTATACATGATATATAAATCAATTTTATATATAAATATTGCTCATAGACTTACATCATCCATAGCTGAACAATTGTAATATTCAACTCTTCTGTTCCCAACACAAACTCTCTGACATCTTGGCTATGCAGTTATATTGGGACCTCAAAGCCTCTCCCAAATACATTAACATCATATTCAACCTCGAAAGGCTTATTTTCAACGATGTCAGCAAGCAGCTGCAAGGAACCAAGAGGATCGTCCTCAGATAGAGGAATCTTTTCATGTGCATGCATCCGTTGTTACATGGAAAAATGAGATAAGTTTTGACATCAATAACATGTAAACTTTAAAATTGAGAAGTGTAAAGTAGAATTCCATACCAGGGGGTCAGAAACTGAACCAACCAAATGTTTAGGCCAAGCGATAAAAGACTAGAATGCATGTGCCACAGTGAAAATCTCATCTGTGGGCAGAGGAACTGATGCATCTAATATGATAATGTCATCTACTGAGACTTTCACCTCATCCTCTGATAGCTCTATACCATGAACAACAGTCCCTGCCTTAAACATTGTTCTACGAGCTACCAGCACCGTCTCAGTACCGTCTCAAATGTATAGCAGACATGGACTAACATCGTCCATGTCATCCCCTGGGACGGCTAGTGCCGATCAACTCCCTTTCCCGCTTCTCCCTGTCAGAGTAAATGTTAGATTATACAAAAGATAGAAATAATTGCACATAAATGTTTATTAATTTTACTTGTGGGAGACACAACATGTTCCTGTTCCTGTACAGGAGATAGCATCGAGCGCATGCCATAGCTCTCAAACTGCTGCTGGAACATGGCGCATACCTCATTGCACAATTCATCCCTGAGCTCTGTCCTAAGTTGTGTCTTAAGCTCTTCCCTAAGGTCCGCTCGAAGCTTTTTTGTGATCTCTTGTGTCAACCTTTATTCTTGTGCTTCGCTGTATGCATATGAAGTCTGACGAGAAGAGCTCCCAAAATAATCTCGAATGCCTACTCCAGTTCTAGCAGCACGTACACGTCCAGGGTGCTCAGGTCGTCCAATTGCAGCAATAAGAATATCCTGGCGACCCTCTGGAGTGAATTGACCTTGGGAGCTCTGCTCAACCAAGGAGTCCTGTAACATTACAAAACACCATTATTCTTTAAAAAGTTCAAAGTAGTATGTATAATGAAATTATTATTATTATTTTAGGAATAGTGATAACTTACAATTCTTTTAAGATATTTCCCGTGCAGTGTCAAAAGAGTAGGTGTCCGATGGTTTTATATGAGTCAACTTTCATTTCTCATGCCGAGAAGGTGGGGAAGGAGGCTGGGGGCTACCACCCTCAGATGGTGGTCTAGCTTTTGCCTTTTGCTTGAGGATTTTCTCCTCAAGCTTCCTATACCCACCACGAGATAATAGGTGGGGGTTTTAATTTTGAGCACTTGTTTCTTGTACTTTGCTTCTTTTTGCCTGTCACATATGTTTAATTAATAAGTTCATATGATATATATTTGTTAATGAGGAATTGAATATATCAACTATACTAACCTGTCATTCTTCTGATTTTCGACTCTCTATAAAGAGTCGCCAAGTCTCCTCATCAATGGTCTTATATGTATTACATGGAGACTTATCTTTTAAAATTTCGGAAGTTTTCAACAACAGTTGATAAACACTTATTTTTAAGTGGTTGCGACATTTGGAATGTCAAATGTCAGCTGAAATAAACAACTTACCAATAAATTGTCAATATAAACAAACTCTAATTCAAATGATATTAACTAACTTACCAATAAATTGTTCCATATAATGTTCCGATCAACCTCGGATACATGGTCAAAAGATGGAGTAAGAATACTAATCTTGTCACGTGCCACTACTCCAAGGTATGATCGGAAGTCATCTGCATTGGGGCCAGTTGCCACACCCGTGATCACGTTAACATTCACTGGTGTTCTTTCACCACTATTTTTTCTGATCAAAAGTTGTTTTATCCTGGTGGGTCCTCTAGTGGATCTGGAAGGGGGAGCCTCATCCCTGAAGAATGTGGATGGTCAGCCATATATCTGTCAAAATAAATAACAACATGAAATATTAATAAAAGACTTATGTAATATCATATAATTTAACAAATCATGTAATAGTAATCATAGGAAATATTAATAAAAAACTTATGTGATATTAATAAAAAACTTATACAAAAATTTGAAATTCATACATAAAGATATAGATTCATCATATGTATATTCCCTCGTCATAATTTGACCAAATTGCATGTACATTGTCAACTAGAGGTTGGTCATCTAAATTTGTCGTAGTTTGAAATAAATGGTTGTCAGCAATATGAATATTAATCAGATTGTCTTCGTTAACTTCAATTTGTTTTTTGCCTTGAAGAGCGACATACCAATGGTCAGACGCATGATCTTTGACAAAAAAAACCTGATATGCTTGATGTACCATGACAAACGGTTTGTCTCGATAACCCACCTTTCGAAAATCAACCAGTGTCATACCCGATTCATCTATATTCACACCACTTTTATTGTCAAACCACTTACATTTGAATAATGGAACAAAAACCTTGGTGTAATCAATCTCCCATATCTCTTCTATTATACCATAATATCTCATTGATCCAAGTACAGGAGATTGATCTTTTGATGTGGAAAATTGAAGTGACTCAGCTTCTAAACTGACTCCACTATTTTGTATTGTGCTTTTATCATCCAAAGTCTTCGTATAGAATGTGCAATTATTGACTTCATAACCTGTACAACATACGACATCAAACTTTAAACCATTTGCAAGCCACAACAAAGTTTGAGAAGAATGTGGCTCTTTGTCAATTTCAGATTTGAACCAAGACATAAATGTTTTGTTATGCTCCATCAATTGCCATTTCTCTTATTGTCTTGGATTTTTATTCTTAACAATGGCTTTGTGTGCTTCCAAAAAAGGTATCACCTCATCTGTGTTGTTCAATATATAAAGATGCGCTTGCAACAATTCTTCGCGATCTTTTGTCACCACATTCACACCTCGGATGCTTTTACTTGTAAAATATTTATTCAACCATGATGTGCGAGGAACTCCTATTGGATTCGTTGATGTCATGTAATCTGAACAAAACTCGATACTTTCTTCAGCAATATACCTTTCAATAATTGAACCTTCGGGTATGGATTTTTAACGTACCCTTTCAAAATCTTCATATAACGCTCAATAGGATACATCCATCTTAAGTATACCGGTCCACACAACTTGATTTCTCTAACCAAATGAACAAGTAAATGTACCATGATGTCAAAAAAAGATGGAGGGAAAAACAACTCTAGTTGACACAAGATGATAACAATTTCGCCTTGAAGTTCATCTAACTTTGTAGGATCGATGACTTTACTACATATTGACGAGAAAAACGAACACAACCTGTTTATGGTATGCCTAACATTTTTGGACAAAATTCCACGAATAGCCACCGGTAACAATTGTTGCATTAATATGTGGCAATCGTGAGACTTCATGTCAACAAGCTTTAAGTCCTGCATCGACACTAAACTCTTCATATTTGAAGAGTATCCTTGTGGTACTTTGATACTTTTTAAACAAAGGCAAAAACTTATCTTCTCTTGTCTAGACATTGTGTAACATGCAGGGGGCAAATAAGTACGTTTATCAATCTCCCTGGGTGTCAACTCTTCTCGGATATTCATGTCAACCAAATCCAAACGAGCATTCACTCTATCTTTTGTCTTTACCTGAATGTTGAGTAGTGTTCCAATCAAGCTATCACACACATTTTTCTCTACATGCATCACATCTATGCAATGTCTAACATCTAACTTTGACCAGTATGGAAGATCAAAGAATATTGATTTCTTCTTCCAAGGGGTCGTTACAGATGACTTCTTGGATGTTTTCCCAAATACATGATGTATTTTATTAACTTTTTCAAGAATTTGAAGGCCAGTAAGTGGATTTGGTGCTTCGTCCCTCTCTTGATATCCATTGAATGCTTTTTTAACCTTCTATATGTATGATTACATTTTAGAAATCTCCGATGACGCAGATACACCGTCTTTCTTCCGTGTTTCAATTGATGAGCTGCAGTGTTTTCTTCACATATAGGACATGCTTTATGACCCTTGACACTGTATCCTGACAAATTACCATAAGCTGGAAAGTCCTTAATGGTGCAAAATAGCGTTGCACGCATCACAAAACTTTCAGAAGCGAATGCATCAAATATTTCAACCCCATCAACCCATAACAACTTCAAGTCTTCAACTAGTGGGCTTAGATAAACATCTATGTCATTTCCAGGCTGCTTTGGACCAGATATCATCATAAACAACATCATGTACTTCCTTTTCATGCACAATGCAGGAGATAAGTTGTAAATTATCAATATAACTGGCCAACAACTGTGATTGGTACTTAGATTATCAAATGGGTTCATTCCGTCAGTGGCTAAACCAAACCTAAGATTTCTACACTCTTTACCAAATTGAGGGAATTGTTGATCAATATTTTTCCATTGCTTTGAATCAGCTAGATGACGAAGCAGCCCGTTAATTTTCCTCTCATCTGCATGACATCTAAGGTTTTTAGCATCTTTGGGATTCGCAAACAAACGCTTAAGTTTGGGCACTATTGGAAGGTACCAAACTACTTTCAAAGTAGATCCATTTTTTTCTATCTGACCATTGTTTTTTGACTTGTATCGTGATAACCCACATTTTGGACACTTTGTCAAAAATTCAAACTCTTTCCTATATAAAATGCAGTCATTAGGACAAACATGTATTCTTTTATACTTCATACCCATTGGACAAAGAATTTTCTTCGCATCATAATTACGAGTGGTAGTGCATTTCCATCTGGCAGCATTTCATTCAACAACGTCAACAATTTTGTAAAACTCTTATCAGTCCATCCATTGCTCTCCTTCAAATTCATGAGCCTTAATACCGCTGACAAACGTGTGAACCTAGTTGAACCGACATACAAAGGTGTTTTCGCATCAGTCGACATCGTCTCATACACATGAGCTTTGACAAATTTTTCTGTGCCAACATCGCGGATCCTGTCCCCTAATTTGTCTTCATCCGGTCGATCTTCTTCCCCATGGTGGAATTAATAACATTTTCAGGTAGGTGAATAGTCACTATTTTCCGTGTTATAGACGTCGGATCCCGCCACATTGACGTCTATATACAATTCTAGACGTCCGTTGCCTTAGTAACCGACGTCTATAATCTGACCAGGTATGTGAAAAGTCATATGTTTTCACCAACTAGACGTCTCATCCCGCCAAGCCGATGTCTATATATAACAGAAATATTAATTTTTAAATCGAATGGACATCATATTAGTGAGGTGACCGACATATATGGGATATAGACGTTGGTTGTGTGACCAACTGACGTCTAATTTCTTGTTAAATAATCCGTGCGAACTAGCAGTTTGCGAACCAACAGTTTCATCGTCTTCGCCTTTTCTCCCCGCTGCACTGCATTTGCAAGTAAGTTTGCTCACCTTTTAACCATTTAAAGTTGTTTTTACTCTGATCAAAGTAATCTTTGATGTATTATCTATCATTTAAACCGATTAAAATTTGTTTTCGTTGTGTTTTGATGCGGTTTTTTGTCGTTTCTTTGTGTAGCGTAGTGCACCTTCTCCCTTTGCTAGTTTCCTCATAAGGAAAATTTGCGTCTTTTTGATTTCTTATGGCATTTCAATCCAAAGACGAACTTGGGTTGTTGCCTATGTCGATTCCGACTGCCAACGAAAAAATACACCGTATTCTTTTTCATTGGCGGTCGCAATGGACCTAGGAAACGACCCAGGTTCGTCTTTGGGTTGAAATGCCATAAGAAATTCAAATAACGCAATTCAAATTAGCATAAAAAATTATGAAAAAGTCACTCAAATGAGTTGGTTTTCATTGGCATTTTTGTATGATTAAATACACTTGATAATTAAATTAACAATTTTGTTTTAAAGTTGTTTCTTGGAGATTTAGTTTTAAATTCAAATGTATACCATATGAGTTATGTTAATGCACATTGAGAGTTTGTATGCAGCAAATGAACTGATATAATTTGCACAACTTTTGATGTGAAGTTTTTGGTTTAACAATTGTTGAAAGATAAAATCTGAATCAGCTTTTGTGTTTAAATTTTATATATGTTGTTTTGATATGCATAGTTGGATTCATGGGATTGAACAGTTGGATATGAAAATGCATAAATCACAATTGCTGTTTGGAAAGTTTTAATTTATCCTCTCAAATTTTTTTTAACTAATTGTGCTAATTAAAATGCTTTCCTGTTAAACTTGGAGCAGCTGTGATGTGATTATATTCATTGAAGCTACTATTGCGTTCATTGTACTTTATAAATTAGTAGCTGAATCATAAACATCTTAATTGGTTGATAAATTATTGTTGATTTCATGGGTAAATTGAGTATGCTAAAAGCTGAATTTGATTTACTAAGAATCATTGAAACTTGTTTGAAATTGCAAATACAAATCTAAATTGGCTTGTAAGCATCTCTTCATTGTTTTGGACTGAACAGATCTTAAAATATTTTTCAAAATCTGTTTTTGAGTTTAAGAGAAACTTTTGTTTGACATCTTATGACATGATCTCGTGATGCATGATATTCATTTGAGGGAGAGATATATAAGTTTATTAGATATCTGGACATTTTATGAATGTTATGAGTTTTAGGTTGAAAATTTGGCCCAAATATCTGTTTTTCGAAAATTAACGTCAATAATCGATTACCAAAGGGTCATAATCGATTATCTTGGCCAAAAATTCAGATTTTGAAAATTTTGATCACAAATAATCGATTATTTAAAGTAATAATCGATTATCAGCGTAAAAAAAAATAAAAAAAAAGCTTTTTTTCTCTTTTTGGTTTGTTTTATCAAAAGGGATTATCACATTTACGGGGAGTAATTTAAAAGGACTTAAATTCTTTTTAAAATTACCTAGTTTATGGGAAGCATAAAAGTTTAGATGATCTTTTAAGAAAGGGGGTGAAATTTTTTATTGAGATCTTTTGTGATAACTAGAGGATATGAGTCTTGCTCAAAAAACAATTTTGATCAAATTTATGATTGGCAGCAAGCTCATGAAGATTATGTGATTGATCAATTTCATGAAATTGATATTCGCTTAGGAAATATTGAAAATCGCCTCAACCTTCAACCACCTGAGAGATCCCCAAGCCCGAAATTTTAGTCTTAGCATTTCCTTATTAAGTGTGCTTTGATTGTTTATTTGTCGTTGCTTATAGTGTTTGTTGTTATATTTATGCACTTTTGTGATGCTCTTTATGCAGTTAATGTAATCCTTCCCTTATGAATAAAATGATCTTTTATGTTTCTTATATGCATACTTTGTTTAATTGAGGGGGGGAGATCATATTTAGGGGGAGCTTTTTACATAAAGACTTTTTGCTTATGATCAAAAAGGGGGAGAAGAATAATATAAGGGGAGAAGTATACAAGTTGATACAGGTATTACTAACCTTGTTGTTGTCTGTTAGCTTGTATGTTTTACAGGTAAGCCAAAGTTGCTTTTAAAATTGATTTTTTGATCATCATCAAAAAGGGGGAGATTGTTACCAATAAGGAGCATTGGTAAATCTTGAAGAAAATGGTTTTGATGATGCTGCAAGATGTTTTACCTGAAGAAAATATTAGAAATATTTAAAAGCACTTTGTAGAATATAAATGTAGTAGGAATGTCTTTAAAAATTTGTAAAATTTGTATTTTGTACTGAAATAATCGATTATGTCAAGCAATAATCGATTATCAGATGCTTTTGAACTAAAATAATCGATTATGTCAAGCAATAATCGATTATCATGAGTCTTACAGGAATAATCGATTATCACCTCACATAATCGATTATCACCTTTTTGAAAAACATGTAACGGACTTGAATAATCGATTATCACTTACAATAATCGATTATTACTGGCAGTTGGGACTTGACCTTTCATATTCAGACTAGCTGGCTATATATAGGGGCTTTGAGAACATCAGAATGCAACGTTCTTGAACTGAGGCTTAAGGAATACTGTTTGTCAGAGGAAATTCTCATAAGCTTGTTCAAGGTTCCCTTGCCTGGTCTCGTGAATAGGAGAAGCTCGCGTTTCGTGTGTCGATAGTCGGAGCGGTTCTCTTCGAGTTGGCAAGGTGCTCTGCCTGGTCTCGTGAATAGGAGAAGCTCGCGTTTCGTGTGTTGAAAGTCGGAGCGGTTCTCTTCGAGTTGGCAGAGTGTTTGCTTCCGGTTCGTGTGTCGAAGGAAGCACTTCCAGTTTGTTTGTCGAAGGAAGTTTCTCACTGCACTCTTCCTGTTCGTTTGTCAAAGGAAGGTGTTTTCTATCCCTTACTCATTTCATTATCTTGTAATCTGTACAACTATATTTTTAGTGAAAATAGTTAATCACTTTTTATAGTGATTAACAACTGGACGTAGAATCTTTTGATTCGAACCAGTATAAAAATCATTTGTGTGATTTTTCTCTTCCCTACACTCCTTAATCTTTTAGCACTTCAACTGTTCGATAAAAGTTTTACAAGAAATTTAAAACTGATAAAGGAACTATTTTTGTGACCGAACACGCTTTCTGCTCTCTGAGTTGTTTTAATTCCGCTGCGCTAAACTCTTTTAAAAATTACCCCCTCCGATACCGTCACTACTATGCTACCCCAAGACACGAAAAAAAGTGCACCAAAACACAACGATCACTTCATAGACATCGGTTAATGTACTAATCGACGTCTATAGTGCCCATAGACGTCAGTTAATGTAATGTTTGACGGCTTTATAGACGACGAAAGTGTTACGACTTAGACGTCGGTCAGTGCAATGCATTATGTCTTTATAGACGTCGGTCTTTGAACAGAACTGACGTCTATAGGGACATCGCACCTGCAGAAAACCAACGTCCCATTAACGTCACCCATATAGACGTCGGTTCTGGAAGTGACGTTAAAAGCCCAAAATAACTAACGTATAAAGCCCTTTCTACACTAGTGTAATATCTTTCCTACTTTATTCGTAAGATTATGGTTATGTTTGTTGGATCAAACTCTACTACATCAAAATTATAATTAATAGCGAGAGTGTAAATTTATTTAAAAATGTAATAATTCAAACACCAAAAATCAATTGTGAATTGGCATAACTAACACACATCACAAAAAAATTTATGTCACAATTATGACTTGGCCTACTTAACCAATTTCATAATTTATGTCATCTATAACAATGCTCAAATGGGTATGATAAGGTTTATTTTTACTTATTTTTGTTTCTCTATTATCATTAATAAATCAATTTTTTCTAGCTTTTATCTTGTTTTATCTTCAAGTTTAGTGTATTTTATATTGTTTTGTATTGTATTTGTTTTTTGTTTGTTTTACCTGTAATATATTTATTTAAGTGTGTGAAATAAATGAATAAGGAAAAATTCTAGTGGAGGAAAATAAGTAAGAACTCAAGGGAGCATGTTTTGGACAAGTAATGATCAATTTGAAGTTGGACGCCCTTGGGATCATCCTTAATGCTTCAATTAAAGAATGTTGTCAAATTTTCTAGGGTTAAGCGCCACATTTGTATGGATGAATGCCATCAGCCCCTACATAAGTAACGTTGAGTGGTGGAAAAGTGACGTTGAGTGCTAGTTAATTTAAAAGAACTTGCTTGAGCGGTGGTATGACAGAGAGCTCCTTTCGCATTTTAACTTATGATGCTCAACAGTGCGAAGATGGTGTTCAACGGTGGCATCACTAACATGTAAAAATTAGGTATTTAAACATGTTTCTCGCGAGACTTTAAGGATTCTCTCCTCCCACACTTCATTCTTCACCTAGAGTGGCTAGGAGAGGCTCTTGGGAACTTTTTGGGGGTGTTGGGAAGCTCTCTATTTTTCTCCTTGGACTTTAATCTTCATCAATGGTGATTTTAACCCTTTTGGGTTGAGGAGGAAGATGGATCACAAATTGGACATGGAAATGCAAAGATGAAGCACGATTGGAGTCTAGAGTAAAGGTAAACAACCTTGGGGAAGGACATGCATCTTTCTTTGGTTTCAATTTCTTCTTTATCTCTTCAATTTAAAAACCTCAGGTTCTCCATCGTGGAGAGTTAACGCTATTTACTGAGATTATATGTAATAAATTGAATCTTGTGTATTTTGTAATGTTAATACATATGTTTCTTCATTTCAAGGTCAGTATCTGATTTCTATGCTTATTGTGGCTTGATCATCCATGACTTGGTTGTTGATTTTTGAGGTGTTTAAAAATGTCTTTTGAACCCATAACTGGAATTGAATACCTAATGGAGCTTGTATCTAGCAATAGAACATAATTCATTAGTAATATTAAAACTCTTGAACTTAATGCTTGATTTCACTTATTGAGGATTCAAGGGATTAAAACTTAATGAGTGATCATATGCTCAAAGGATTTAGGAATATTATTTGAGTATGTTGATGAGTTGATTTTAACTTGAATATGGGATTGAGATGTTTGTGAATGTGTGAGAATGAAACCGATGAAATATAGTCTTGACAATTGTAAATACTCTATGTTAAATTTCCTGTTTGATAAAAATACAAAAAGAGTTTTCGTTATGTTTTTGTGAACTCTGTGGTCTAATTGAGTTATTAAGTGCAAGAATTGTTGAGCGTTGCACAATTCCCTTAAGAGAGAACGATATTTATCACTATGTGCAATTGGTGCACTTATTGTATGGTTGGTTTTCCATTAACAGGATACAAGGACGATATACAAAATTGTGCCAAATTTGATTACAAGGATGTGACTATATCAACTTGTGAGTGGAAAGAGTTCTCATACAAAAAATTGTGCCAAAAGTTTTACCATAGGATTGTATTTGTATCTATATGGGTAAGAAGTATGCACTTATATAGAAAATTGCATGGGAAGTTTGACCACAAGGGTATGGCTAACGCCACGTGGGTGGGGAGATTTACATACATAGGAAATTGTACTAGAAGTTTGATTAAGGGGGTGTGATTATGTCTCTATAAGTTTGAGAGCTCGTATACAAAATTGAACTAAATGTTTGACCAAATGATTGTTTTAAGGAAAATTCCAACACCCTCTAATTTTGAGTAAGTGTTGAAAACAATAAAGCATAAATCATGATCATGTTTCGTCTATAAGGCAAAAACTTTATTCAAACAACATGTAAAGATGTAAATGTTTACATACATAGAAAATTGTACTAGAAGTTTGATTAAGGGGGTGTGATTATGTCTCTATAAGTTTGAGAGCTCGTATACAAAATTGAACTGAATGTTTGACCAAATGATTGTTTTAAGGAAAATTCCAACACCCTCTAATTTTGAGTAAGTGTTGAAAACAATAAAGCATAAATCATGATCATGTTTCGTCTATAAGGCAAAAACTTTATTCAAACAACATGTAAAGATGTAAATGTTTCATCAACATTGTGCAATCTTCTTTTAACTTTGATATGTGTTCACATGTTTAGATGTTACACACATGAATGAAGTTAACACTACATTCCATAAATATCTATATGATTATTTTATGTTGTACCGAGTGTTCATGTCTTCATATGACAAAAAATGACTTGCTTTAAAGATTATGTCATGTTAACGATGTCTTAGAACTAGAGCTAAAACTACTTTGCTTCACCAACTACCTGAAACTTATCTTGTCAATGGTGGAAAATATTATTTGCTTAGTATGAATCTACCTTTTATGTGGTTTCAAGTCAAGGTTGTATGGTTAAGATATAATAAAACTTGCTATCGAGGTGTTGCTTAAAGAAGAGAAGTATTTTTAATGCATGAATAAAGTGAATTTTACGCACATTCCTTATAAAGTTCATGAGACTTAAGGAAAACACTTAAATGAGTCTAAAGTTGACTCAATGGTCAGAAAATAATTTACCACAACTTTTTTTCTTCTACAACTTTATAAAGTCATCTAAGAAGAATGAGATAGCTAATTTGTAAAAAGTATTAAAATTTTGCCAAAATCTTCTGGATCCTAAATACCTTTGGAAGAACATTATTTAAGTTCATATATCAAACTAATAAATAGTGTTAAACCTTGTACACATTGAAAGACATTATCCTTTTCTACTGAATGAAACTTTTGATCTATTGATGACAACAATATTTGATTTGTCTTAAGCTAGAAATGATGTGTTTACATAATACTTGCTTAACTCATAGGTATCTTGCTAAAATAATATTTGGTTAAGACAGAAATGACTTGTTGAACTCACTTGATTAGGTTCGGAGTGACTTGTAGAAATAATACTTAGTTGAGTCATAAGTAACTTATTGAAAGAATACTTAGGCAAAGACAAAAGTGACTTGTTTTGAAAGAATACCCACGGGTTAGTTATAAATAGCTATAATATGAAATAATAGTTAGAGGTTTTAGCCATAAATGACCAAGTGTTAATAAATACTTGGCAGGACAAGCTAGGAGTGGTTATAACTCAATAGGAAACTTGTGGGTACTTTGCATCAATACTCTACCCACTAGATATTGACTAGTTGGTTAAAAGTTAGACGTAATTTATGGTATTAAATGAACTAGTATAAAAATATTGAGTTATTCTCTTCTCTTATCTTGTTAATATTGCATGTTATTAAATTTTACTAACTTAAACAAAGAGAATTGTCTCCAAACTTTGTTTGTGAAGATCCTTGTCAAGCTGTCTAATTAATATAAGTTTATCGTCGGATTACACACCAAATGATACTTATAGAAAATTATTAAAAGTTTTTAAAACACAATTTAACTTTATCTTATTATGTTTTACTCATTTTCTACAAAGTTATAATCATGTTTAAATGGGTGTAACCATAACACTCTTAGCCTATGGTTTGAGTTTGAACACCATGGTGGCAGCGAAGATGTCTTAAAAAAAGGCTTATTTCTAAATGAGTTGTGGGAAAAGTGTAATATTTTGAGTTAAATAGTGTGTAAAGGATGAATTTTGCAAGAATTTCAAGTATTAAATGAAGATTATCTATAGAAGATTCTATGACACTCAAATGAGTAAGAAAATATTCAATTATGATATTATTGTTAGGGAACACAAACAAACTCACACTCGCACTCATATGATTGACTTATCACATATATGAATAACACTCATCATTATAAATTAAACATGGTATATAAATGAGTTTAAACATATTTATCTTGTCTTCATTCACATAATCATCTATGTTTCAATAATTTACTCTCTTGTTATAATTTACTTCACATTTATAGAATTATTATTCTGTAATCTACTTAAAAAAAATTATGTAACTGTAATAATTCCTTTTATATTTGATATCGAAGGAAAGAAAATAAAACTTCTGATATTTAGTTCATGATTGTTTTATCAGCAAAATAAATTTATAATATCATATTTTTATTGTATTATCTTTACAAGAAGATTTATTAACTAAATATAGGAGTAGAGTTAAAATATGAGAATATTCATTATTTAAAAAGTGAAGATAGCATACAAGTTTCATACTTATAAAATATTGTAAACAAATATATGTATGAATTTATATATCAGGGTAAGAAAATAGATATACACAAATCCATTTCTCACACTGAGGTTATAATATCTAATCATAGAATTATAAATATTATTATGTAAACTTTTGAACATTCACATATAAATATAATAGTAAAATAACTAATGAGGATTGAACTGTTAAATTATGATTTATTAATTAACATATAGTATTAAGTAATGAATGAGTTGTGCTTTAAATATAATAACATCGTCAATTTTTTTTTATTGTAATAACCTCTAAAAATTAAAACTGAACTTTTAATTATTTTATTGTGTTTTATTTTTCTTTTTAAATAAAACTTATTTAGAAAAGCCGTGTTCTTTAAAAGCTAACTTCAGAACCGTACTTGATCATTCCCTTTTCAAAACCAGCTCTCAACTTTCTCATTTTCCCCAACTTTCTTCCTCAAATTTTCACTCACTGACCCATTCAACTCTCCAATCTGTAGAGACCTAAACCATCTGAAGCCAAGGATTTCAGCTTTACGTCCATTTCATTCGGAACTGATAAAAAGAGGTAAGTTAGTTTCCTCTTATCTCCACTGTTCTAAGCCTTGAGTAGGCAATCTACAGGTTGCATGTGTCTTCAATTGTTCTTTCTTTCAATTTCCAGTAAACTCCAACTTTGGAGATTATTCTGATCACCATTTTGTGATCCATAGGATTTGGGAAAAACTTTGGTAGAGTCAGGAAAATTGGGAAGCTAGTCTTGATCAATTCTGTGGAAAATCCCAGGTAAGGGAAGCTAGATTTGATTGTTATTTTCTGTTTGAAGTAGGCTATTCTGTTTGAATTGGTTTTGTTTGAAGTCATTGAATTATTGCATGTGAAGATATTTTTTAAATGTATCATTGTTGAATTGAATTGATGGATATATGTACTGGAATGTTTGATTTCTGGTCTGTGAGCCTTGTGAATTGTATACTTTGGTTTAGGAATCAGTATGAACATATGTATGGGGAGAAGACATAGTAATTAGAAGTTGTTATTCACTTTATGCAGAGTTTTAAGTAAACAGTTGGATGAATCATAGTGATAGAGTTAAAATTGAGGGAACTGGACTAGTGTTTTTTAGAGTTAGAGGTTAGGGTCTGGTATAGGCAATTGGAATCACTTAGTTAAGTCAATTATGACTTATTAACAGTATCGAAATGGCCTGAATCGCTTTCCAAATGGTAAATCTGAATTTTGAACCTTTTAGTAATTGAAATGGAGGCTTTTGATCCTAATTTGATGCATAACCACTAGGAATAGAGGTTAGGAAGATTTGTAACCATCTAGACAAGTTCAATTCATCGTATAGATCAATTTAGGAGTGTTTGAAACTCATCAAAGTGTCTTAGATGCACAAAAATCAGGTTGCTGTCAAAAACTGATAAGAATAATCGATTATCTCACTTGATAATCGATTATTCTAGTCAGAAAGTCATATTTTCTTCAAAGTTCTCGTAGATAATCGATTATCACATGTAATAATCGATTATCATACGTAAATAATCGATTATTATAGATAATCGATTATTGTGTCAGGAAATCATCCAGGACAGTTTTTAGTGGTTCTAGGGGTTACGGGTATCATTTCTGGACGTTCTTTAGGTCGTTCTGGGGGTTTTTGACCCTTCCGGAGCCATTGGTGAGGGTCTCCAAGCTATTTGAATTACTTAAGTATAGGTAATTAAAGATTATAAAGATAATTGTGTTAATAAGTGATGTTTTGTGAAAATATATAATGTCTGAGTATGTATAAGTTGTTTTTGTGACATAACTAAAGAATGATTGTGTTCCATGTGGTGTAATATGATCAATGATTTAAGTTGTATCTCGCGGTGAGATTATATTAAGTTTGAGAACGAATATAGGAAGCTCAGTCTTGGGTGTCTCCATTTTATATGGGCCATGAATGAGTGATATTAAGTTAAGTTTCTGGAATGAATATAGGTAGCTCAGTCTTGGGGGTTGCCCTTAATGCTCTAATGACTATTCAATCTCACTTAGAGAAGATTAGTTCATGTGGGTAGGGTAGTAGGGGGTCCTAGTCTTGGTTGTCTCCATTTTATATGGGCCAAGGTGAGTGATAACGGATTAACCTTGTGGTGGTAGGGTGGAACCCATAGCAATTGGCTTTGCAAAGCAGTAGAGGCCACCACAAGTGCATAACCCGCCATAGCTCGATGTTCATTCTGGGTCCGGACGAGTCTAAGTCTAACTCCACTTAATAAAACTCTAATGTATAACTTAGTAAAATTGTTCTGCATAATATTGTTTGCTTGACCTTGTATGCTAGTTTAATTTTGTTTACTTGTAATATTTTAGACATCTAGCTTACCCTTGCGTTGTGTGTTGCTTGTTTTGTATGTGTTTGATTTCTCTTGCAATGATCATCCAAATTGGATGTGAGCAGAGGTAGGAGAGGTGCCACTGGAGCAGGTTTTGGATGAAGCCGATGTTCCAGATACTGTAGAGTAGTATAAGCCAGATAGGATCATACATGTATATAGCTTAGTTCTTTTGTATCTATCTCGCTTATATTTTGAGTTAACCTTATTGCAAGCAAGGTTTTAATTCCTCCTCTCTTTTGGATGACTGTATTATAATGTACTTCATCTTAGATACTCCTAAATGCTTTCTCGTATTATATATGCAACACTCTATATTATATATATTTCTATATAATTGGGATGTTACACTTATATAAATATAATAATGTACAAGAGTAAAACAAATGTTTTAATATTTATTAAAAACTAAAAACCCATGAATATGAAGTTCTTTTGAATGCTAATAAAAGCATTAATGGGGGATTGATGAGTTTGAAAAATAGAATAAAATATTTGCTAAGAGAAACGCTACTGTAGTAATAGCAGTATTGGTATCAACAATGACACGCGCAAAGAATGAACGGTCACGATAGCTTGTTCTGTGTTTGTAGGGAATCAATGAGTGGCGTTGGATGCATCTGCATGGGGATCCATGATTTCGAAAGAAACCAAACAAGTAGTAACAACCTCGCGTGCATATTATTGCTTTATGGTTTCATTGTTTTCTTCAAACTTTGTTTTTGGTACTGGTTTGCGCGTGTCCCTTCCTGCTCTGCATGTACATTTACACGCACACCTTTTCTCTCTCTCCATTCTCTGAGAAAATCTTTCATTTTTTTGAAACGGTACAGATTAAGATTCTCTTTCCTGCTTCTTACACCTTTCCCAAACACCCAGAATAATAATAAAATAACATGGTAATAATGAATAAACAATGACTTTCTAGCGTTTCGCACGAAGCCAACACTCACACACATGTATGAATGTGTATTCGCTCATGTTTCAAACTTTCATGTCAGACAGAAGATGGTGCCAACAAGCACTGAACTCCAACTGATAGAACTTGCAACCTTGTACTGTTCATCACTATTCCTCCCACTACACTTCCACATTCTGGTTAGGTTTTGGTTCTGCCTTCTTTCTTTCCTTTGAAACTCAAATGGGTTTTGGCTCTTTCTTTTAGTGGCGTTTTTAATCGTGTTGTGTTGTGAAGTTTGAATACAACAATGAGGTTTTTTAGGTGTTGAAATGTGACTTGGGAAACATTTAGGCTTTATGTTTGCTATTTAAAATTTTAAAATAAACAGGTTTTCTTACATTCTTTAATCTGGGATCCTACTTGCCACCACTACCTGGTGTTTGTGCCCGGAATCTTGGCTCTGGCTGAGTTATTAGGTGTTTGCTATGTGGTTAGAAAACCACATTTCATCAAATGCGCTTTGAGTGAGTGTTTTGCTTCTTTTTATCTGGATTTGGTGAAGTTCTTACTTGTTTGTTGAAGCAAGGATCACTGCTGGATCTATTTGTATGAGCTCAAGGTTTGATCTTTTTTACCATGGAATGCTCAGATACTAAGCCAGTGAAACCCAACTCAAATAACATATCAGAAATGGTCTGCAAGTTTGCCAAAGTTTGTAGATTGAAGTCTATTGGGGTGTTTTCTTCTGAAATCCCCAATCTCCCTCACTTGCACAGACCCATTTGCAATGAGACTCCTTTGAGTGAAAACAGTAATGAAGAGAGCAAATTCTATCACCAGAAAGTGCACCCGCACCCCATTGAAGTGCCAGCCAAGGAGAAGGCTTGTGCTGGTTTGGAGGTCACGAGGAAGATATTTGGTGCTGTTTCAGCTCTGAAATTGGCATACCTTCAGCTTCAGCAGGCGCATATCCCTTATGACCCTCTGAAAATAGTTGCTGCTGATGACCTGGTTGTTGCTGAGCTTGAGAAGATTTGCAAGTTCAAGCGCGAATACACACAGAAACATTGCAAGAAAGCAAGGTTCAATGCCTCTCGTTCTGCTCCCTTAATGGCTGAGATTGTGGCCAAGGAAGCGCTGTTGGGGAAGCTTAAGTCTCAAAACAGTGCCAAAGATTCTGAGATTGTCCGGTTGCGGCGCGAGCTACTGGATTTAGAGATAGGGAATAAAAATCTCACTGAGAAGATCAAACAGATAAGTTTGGAGAAAAGGAGGGCAGGTTTTTTGAGTGTTACTGAGTTTCAGGATATCTTCAAGGCTGCTTCAAAGTCCATTCATGATTTTGCGAAACCAATGATTAGCTTGATGAAAGCTTCGGGTTGGTGGGACCTTGATAGGGCTGCAAGTTCTATTGAGAAAGGTGTTGTTTATTCCAAAAGGTGTGACAAGAAATATGCTTTTGAATCATACATTGCTCGCAGAATGTTTCATGGTGCTGCGTTAACATCTTATGATGTGAGTGATATTATGAAGTTTGATGACCCTTTTGATGCACTCATGGAGAATCCACATTCAGATTTTGCCAAATTTTCTCAAGAAAAATACCTTCTCGTTGTGCATCCCAAAATGGAAGAGTCATTCTTCGGCAATTTGGATCACCGGACGTTTATAATGAGTGGCAAGCACCCTAGAACTGAGTTCTATCAATTGTTTGCGAAGATGGCAAAATGGGTTTGGGTTTTACTTGGATCTGCTCGGTCTATAGATTCTGCAGCAACCCTATTTTCCGTGAACAGAGGAAGTGCGTTCTCCAACTTGTACATGGAATCTGTTGAAGAAGAAAAGGAGAGTACAATGCTTTCAGATGAAGAAAGAACGACCCACAAAGTTCAATTCATGATCATGCCAGGGTTTAAAATTGGAAAGATGGTGGTGAAGTCCCGAGTTTATGTGTCAAAATGTTCAAGCTAAATGGTGGCCTTTTTAACTGGTAATTCAGCTAACAGAACCACAAATTTTGTACTAGAGTTGTTTGAATGGTACCTTAGCTAGTCAAGATAACCATGACTACTAGGTAATGCTAGAACCTTAACCACCAGCTCTGTGTTGTAATCTTTTCTATTAATTAGAGACCTGATATTGCTAGTACTTACAGTGGTCTTAAATTTCCTTACTGCTCTGTATTTTTCGTTTTAACCTTTCAAATTTCTCTATAAACTGTAAATAGGTGTTCATGTAAAACTGCTTTTCATGAATGCACTTTAACAGAGTGACAGTATGCTGTTATTGGTTTATTTAGGATCGTAATGTGTCTTCATAGTTAAAATGCCATCATACTAGAGATTCATAATGGCCAAATGAGTCTTTTTTACGTTTTCATCCTAAAATGGTAATCTTGATTATTGCCAAAAAGACAAGAAAGAAGCAAGAATTCAGTTTTTTCAAACAAAATCAAGAGTCTGATCTATGTAAGTCCATAGGTGTTGAGATTTTGGGATAGTGTTATTTCATCAAAACTGAGATAAATAAGTCAAGATGGATCATTTCATATAAACTACTACACTTATAGATTGCACACATCCAATTTTGTGGGAACACTCAATTGAAAATTAATAAATCAATATCTATTTACTCTCGCACTCTCTCCTTATGCCTTCACTGGGAACTGTTACTGTCTCCAGTGCCAGGAGAAAACAAGTCCTTGCAAAGCTCTCCATAAAATCTACTAACCAAATCAATGTAGACAGGACACTTAAGGTTCTTCCAACAATACAAAAGTTCCTCCACATCCATCAAGTCCCTGGTCTTCCCTTCTTCCACAATCATCTCCACCAAATAGTTCTCAAAACTCCTGCAGGCATCTTCCACCTCTTGTCTCGAACTTTCTTCACTTTTCTCCACCTCACAAGCCTTTGCACAAGCCGGTGTAAGCGGCGAAGGAAAGAGTGGAGTTTCATGAACATTGGAGGGACTCCTGAGTCCTTGCACTGTGTTTGTGTGCTTAGATTTCTTTGGAGAACGAAACACTGATTGCAACAAAGAAGACATAGCTGTTGGTCTTTTGGGGAAGGCCTTAGGGAATGAGGACTTAGGAGCTCGGAACTTGAGAGCTCTTATAAACACAGGCTTTTTGGGTTTAAGTCTGAAGAAGAATAGTAGCCTTTTGCATGGGTTGAGAAGCTTGGATTTAAAGACACCCAATGCTTTCCCTTTCATCTCTAACAAGCAAGAGAGGAGTGTTGTTGAAGAAAGTAGAGTGCTTTAGTGCACTACTACTATAGGATGGTGGCTTTTTGTTGCTTGTGATCACTGTTGTAGGTGGATGTTATGTTTGTTGGAACCTAAGCTGTTGTTAACTCGGAAAGATTGAGGTTGTGGTGTTGGTTAGAGAGAAAGAGGAGCAGTCTATTGGTGCGTTGAGAGGGTGTGAGGTCTTTAACAAGTTGTGCTTATTGTGTAGTTAGCTGGTGTGTGTGGGGTTCACGTCTTTCAGTGATGTGGCATTGGATAGAAATGGCATAGCAGTACCATGAATATGTTACCACACAACTTACGCGTTAAGGGAATGAGGCAGTGCTGTCTTTAGCTGTACTATGAACATTCATTTCAGGAAAAATAACAATTTATTTATCTTCATTCTCATTCTAATATCTCTCATGTATTTAGTGTTAATTAGTAGGATTCTGCATTGTTCTGACTTCTAGGACAATATACGCAAACATGAAAAAATTGTTAGATACAAATAAAAGTTTCACTCGGGAAGACTTAAATAATATTATATCAGTGTGGAGATATATGTGTATGTTGTATTTTCTACAAAAATAGTCTTAACAAGATATATTGGTTTGATTAAAATAAATTCTAAAAAAACTTAAACAAACGCATTCGTGCTTGTAATGGTATGCTTGGCTGTTATAGCGAAGGATATTAGGTGATAGATTATTAGAGTTATTGGAGTTGGTGGGTAAAGGGAATTTCGGCTGTGTCTTCAGTGTTGTCTCTTATTTTATTTCCCTGTCATTTTGTTGATCGATGAACAAAATGAGACAAGTGAAATTATTATATGTAACGAACGCTAATTTTTAGTAGTTTTGGAAATGATCAAAAGGTTGACTATGCTGAAATCAGGAAGGTTTTACTTCCTGTACCATGCACACTTTAATTTTTTTTTATTTTTTTTTAAAATGACTCGTTTACTTTGTAAAAGTGATTTTTGGATAACATATTTTGGAAAAGTTTCGAAACAAACTTTTTAAAATAAGACTTTTAGAATAAAATTTCCGGCACTCATGAAATACTTCTTGGAAAAAAAAAATCAAAGTAGGATTTTCAGAACCAAATTTTCGGAATATGTGAAATATACTTCGGGAAACAAATTTTGAAATAAAATTTTTGGAATAAACTTTTTGAAATGCATATAATGTTTTTTTGGAACAGTTTTTCGGCATGCTCTACATGAAATGTGTTTTGAAAGAATTTTCTAAAACACATGAAATACCTTATAGAAAGAGCTTATAGGAATGTTTTTCTCCACATTTTCTCTTTTGTACTTCATTTGCAAGTGTTTTTTCTCTTTTTTTTAGGGACGATGACAGCGACAATGCCGGTAGTGGTCAGAATAGCGACAATGGTACTCTAGTTTTTTTTAGTGTGGTGGTGCAGTTATTGTGGGGTGTTAAATTATAAAATTGGAACCATTTACAATCTTATTGGGCTTGAAATAAACTCTTTAAGGGATCTGTTATTGGCACTCGGAATTTACAATTTGAATTTTCCCAATGGTTTGTTCTTATTTTCTTTGGATATTTCATCCTCCACCTCCAAGGATTCCATCTTGCATTTCCAATTTCCAGAAATGCCGGCATAATTAATGAGATTATTGTATATTAAAAAATTTTGACTGAAGGAATTCAATGCATTGAATGAACGAACGTTAAATATATACCTCCGTCTTCACTCTCATTCCTACACATTATTTCATTTTTTCCTCTCCTTCCTTTCTTCAGTGGTCCTTCAGTGAGATTTGAGAGAGATTTTTCGAAAAATTGTTCGTGTTCGAGGTAACTGGAGTGTTAGTGTTGTGTTGGTGGTTGGCATGGAGAATTTTTTTATTTTTTTTTAATATTCTCGTATCAAACAGGTGCATGAATTTATAATAAAACTCTCATCTTGTAATCGAATATCAAAATCCAATTAACAAGTAATCAAATATTGAAATCCGATCGGATATTAAAATTCGATCTTTTCTATATCAGATTTCGGTATATAATGGAATGCGAATCAAATGTCAACATTCGAGAAAGAGCGAATCGAATTTGGCAAAAAACATATATCGGATATGAAAATCCAAAAGAGACAAAATTGAATCTCCAAATCCGATTCTCCTTTTATTTGATATCAAAATCCAATAAAGAAAGAATTGTCAAGTACAAGAAATGATATTAAATAAAGGTTTAATCATTCAGGTGGTCCCTATTTTCGAACAGAATCTCAATTTTGTCCTCTTCTTTTTCGGTTTCTCAATTGGTCCTACTTTTGTGAAAATTGCAACAATTGAACCCCTACCATTAAATTGGGTCTCTAACGGCGTTAATGTATGGTGACATGGCTCACTGATATGAAATTTTATTTTTTTTATTAAACATTCAATTGAACCACATACCCTTGACACATCATCCTCATCTTCCACCTCCAAAAACCCTAGCATTTCCCCTAATGCATCATTGGAACACCAGCCGCAAATCACCATGGGATCTTTCATCACCTCCACCACAGATTAACATTGCTGGAGCGCAACACTCATCTTCCCCACCCTCAATAACTAAAACTAAAACGTTCAATTTCATTACAGAGATTTGTCCACAAAGATTTTAAGCCAGAACCGCGCAAGCCCTAATTACAGGAACATCATATCACTAGGAGATAGCCATGAACCCTCGCACCCTGATATGGACGACTCATCGGCACTGAATCGAACCCTTTCTCCATTGAGGACGCCGCTTCCTCTGCCGTCACCGTCTCTGACGACACCCTCTTCATCGACGTCGACCCTGGCCACTCGTTCCAAGCCATCCGCGAGCAAATCTTCGGATCGAATGACACAACCCCAAATCCGCCCCCTATGAATGGCTTCGCGGAGCAATCCATGATTTTATTTTCTGATTGATGTCATGGTTCTTTTTTGTGTATGTGTGTATTGGGTTTTTGGGGAAAGATTTATGTTTTGTACCAGAAGAGGGATGATATTGGATTTTTGGTGCCTACCTAGCGAAGCAGGCAAAGGAGTCTTCATGATTTTGGGGAGGAATGCCAAGATGATGAAACTGGTGATGAACTGGGAAGTGAACTCAGTGAAAGGATGAAGAAACAATGTAAGCTGAGTTTTCATCGTGATTTTAAAGCGAATGAACGCACAAGGAGGAGTCGGAAGACTTTCTCTGGATCGAGATAGGTACCGCTTGACAAACAGATGAGTCTGAGATGTTGAAATAAGTTTTGTTAGAGACTTAATTGGTTTAAGTGAAATCAATGTTGAGATTTACATGTTCAATCTGCCTTTGTCGGGTTTATCTTTTTCTACAATAGCTTTAATGGTCTTATTCTGCATTTTGGTGGGCTTCTTGTCTTGGTTGATTGGCTAGCTAATGTGCTTTTTTATTTGATAATTTTTAATCATTTATCCCGGGCAAGGTTTTAAATTGTGATTGTAGCTTTGTTGCAGTGAAAAATTACAAACAATTGTAAATAATTGTGGTCCCAACGATTATAGGTATCCAAAAAGCCTTCGTTTCATACTGTGCCAGACAAAGAAGATGGTGGTATAGCATTAACTGCAGCATCAATACCTTTAAGGATCTGTTGGCCACAAATTATGTTTGAGAGGCGCATTTGGTGAAAGCTGGGAGATTCTCCGAGGGAGTAGGTGTAGGCGTATGGTTTGAGATCCATTGAGTTGAAGAAGGTGGTGGTGTGTTAGAAGAGATGAGTGATGTGTTATTTATTTCTTTGTTTTTAAAAGTATACAAATATCCACGTAAATTAAAAAGTCAATTCAGTGTACCACGTCAAACACACACTAACACCCTTGGACCCAATTTAACGGAAAGGATCCAATTGTTGTAACTTTTAAAAAATTGAGACCCAATTGAGAAATCCAAAAAGAACAGAACGAAATTGAGATTCCCCGCAAAAATAGGGACTTCCTAAATGATTAAACCTTAAATAAATTTAACATAATTTCTCTCGAAAAAAACCTCCACTATATTTGACTTATGCTAAAAAAATGTATTACTATTCAATCTTTATATTATAAGTTGACCGTTTACAAACCAGCTATAATCAAAATTAACCTTTCCTTTCATGTCAATGTGGATATTATATAATTCATTTGACAATAAACTTAAAATTTGGTATTTTAATTTTTAAGTTTCGTTGTCATTCAATTTAAGTATTATTATTTTGGTGTTTTATTTTTTAAGTTTATTACATTATTTTATTGATTTTATAATTTAATTATAAATATTTAATTTATTCTATTAGTTTTTCATTTTCTTAAAATTCTTTTATAAAATAAATTGTATGACTTTTTTTAACTTATTAAAATAAAATTGATATGAAAATTTTAAATGATTTTTTTGGTAGTTTTAAATAAATATTAAATATTTAACAAATTAACCATTAAATTCTATAAAATTATAAAAGTTTAAATAAATATTAAATAATTAAAAACAATTAATTTTAATTCAAAATAAATTTAATTAAAATATTTATATAATTATAAAATCCTAATATTTCATTAAAAAAAGTACCAAAATATGTTAAAGTTATAAAAAATTAAAAAACTATTAAACAAATAAAACATTAAAGAATTCAAAACAAAAAAAAAACTAATCAATTTAATTAATTCATTAATATATTATTACAAATAAAAAGCTATAAATTCTATAAAATTAAAAAAATTTAGAATATATATTAAATATTTATAAACTAAATTATTTAATTCAAAATAAATATAATTAATTCAAATATTTATATAAATAGTTAATTAATTAAAGTAAAAATGAAAAAAAAACAAAAAAAAATTCAAAACAACAAAATTTAATCAAAATATAAATTATAAATTCATTAAAATAAATATATGTATCAAATAATAAAATTTATTAAATATAAAAAATTATAATGACAAAATTTAAAAACACAAAAAATTTAAACATAAAACTTATATAAAATTAAATCATTACATTAACAAAAATTAGTGAATCGGTTTTTGAAATGCGAAAGGCCCGTATCAGATATTGAAAATTGATTCAACCTGCATCAGATTTCGAAATTTGATGAAGGCCGAATAAGTTTTTAACATCTGATACATGTCTTCTCGCATTTCCAAAATCAATTTTTCAAAACAGTTATCGCATTTTCTCGCCTTTCTCTCGTCCAAAACAACTTCTATATCTACATCTATAACCTAATTCTACATCTACAAACATGTTATAATGAAGAAAAACTTAACAAAGGAGGGAATAAACACTAACTCTATTAATTTAGTCTTAAAATATTTCCCTAAATTGTTTGATCAAATAACCTTAATAGGTGTGTTAAGTTGTGTAACGATCAGATGATAGAAGGAACAAACCACATCACACACATCACTTTTATGTTTAAGCAAATATACCCAGGTTACCCGAGTACAATCATCAACAAAACAGATAAATCATTTTTTTCCATTATGTAGATTGTGAGCAGGGCCCCAAACATGTGTGTGAATTAATGAAAAAGGAAAGTCAGTTTTGTTATTACTTAAAGTAAACACAATACGATGATTTTTTTTATTATAACACAAGTTTCACAAAAAAAAATCAAAAATATTTGCATTAATGAAATAGTGATGGAAATAATTTTTTTTAAATAACCAAAAGAGGGATGAGTTAAGCTTAAAAGTCCACTTAATATGGTATCAAAGCCATGGTTGGAGCCTATCCTAGCGAGATTTATGTGGACATTCTGTTTCCACCCGTTGTCAGGTATCAAACCACATCGACTAGAGATAAGGCCAAATTATAATATATAAATGGGGTGCAAACCTCACCTTTCAAGCCGATTTTTTGAAATTGAGTTAGGCTTAAAATTCACTTTCTATTAACCTTATTTAACGAAAATACAAGAAGACCAACAAATGCACCCAATGCACCGAAAAAGCTAAAGCTAGAAGCTGTCCACAAAGAAAAAGAAGTGAACCTGGATGTGAAAAAGAACTGAAATTGTATTTTCTGCAAAAAAAAGAAAGACATTGAAATCCGAAAAAGAAACAATAGTTTTCAAAGAAAGAAAAAGTTGTTAAAAAGTGAAAGTTATTAAAAGAATCTGGTAAAAAATTATTCTCTTTTAAAAATTAATAACATTTTAATTAGTTTTAATTAGAGATACAACCGTGCTTTTTGAAATATTTGGAGATATAGGGTGAAATTCCCATTTTCTTTAGTTCTTTAGTTTGGTCAATATGATTGATTCTTCCTTCCGAATAAGTCAATTAATCTTTACATTCGTTGTTCCAATGATCTTTTGATAACAAAGTGAAAAAAAACTATAGATAAATAAACAAGGCTTAATATTACTGGTCCCAATTTTGGTTGGGAATGTTCGAAATGGTCCCAATTTTTGTTATTGTTCAATGTACTAAAGATCGTAATTTGTGTTCAATTTAATCCTTTTTGCAAACGCAGTTTAAATCGTTAACAACCAAATATCCAGATGTGCAATCAATGACACATCACCCTTGACACGTCGTCATCATCTCCTACCTCCAGAAACCCTAATTTCCCCCTACACACAAACCCTAGCCACCACCTAACATAACCCTAACCACCACCGTCACGCTCACGGCCAACCACCATCTTTGCACCTCCATCATCAGATATTTCGAAACCACCACCACAAGCCAATTAGAGTAGAATCGTCACCGTAAAAGTGCCATTCTCCATCAATCTTGATCTTCTCCATCCATCGCGAAGCTGCTCTTTGAACTTGCAAGTAGAAAGAAACCAAATCACAGACAAGCAACCACGAGCCAAATTCACATTGCGGTGCTCCTGCATTTCGAAACCCATTCAGTTTTCCTCTTGCGATGCAGGCGTAAGGAAGCCTTTCCCCTTGCATTCAGAAACCTTAATTTTTTGGGTGGGGAAGGGGCTGCCACGTGGTTGCGTCATGTTTTAATCAAGGCAGGTTAGCAGTTAAATGATATGTCATTCACTGATTGGACAATTGCATATTTGGCCGTTAATGATTTAAAAGACGTTTGCAAAAAGACGTAATTGAACACAAATTACGATCTTTAATACTACATTGAACAACAACAAATGACAAAAATTGAGACCAAGAGTAGTATTAAGCAAATAAACAAAGAAAGAAGAGGAAAATCTCCGCTATTCATATAAAAATAAATTAATGAAACAAAATACCTTTTTGTCTATAATAGAAGATATGTTAAAGACTTCTTTCTGTTTAATATCGTTCATCCCTAAAATGATTAAATATGTTTTTTATTTCGTAACTTTGTAAAAATTAAAATTAGTTTTTTTTTTTTAATTTTGATCTAATTTAGTCTCTTAACTTGTAAAATATGTTAATTTAGTTATTTTAACTAAATTTTGTTAAGTTTATTTAAAGTTTCAAAATATATTTTTTAACTAACACGGAAGAAAAATGTATTAAATGAAATAAACAACTTAAATATTATCATGAAACATTTGAAACCTCAAATAAATTTAACAAAATTTGATTAAAAAAGTAAACCTATATATTTTTAGAATTAAAAAATTAAATTAAATTAAAATTTTGAAAGGAAATTAAATTCAATTTTAACTAAAAGTTAAGAAATGAAAATTATATTTAATTATAAATAAAAATAACAGTAGATTGTAACTATTAAGGCTGATAAAATTAAAAAGAAAAAAATAAATTGTCCCAAACTATACAAAAAAAAAGTGTTTCGAACTGAAAATATAATTTTAATTTTTCTGAATTTTACTAATCTGCTTTTAAACATTTTCGGAAAAAAAAAATTGCACCCATTCTTCTAGTCATAGTATGTGTAGCATGGTCAGTTCTCTTCAAATTCCCATGGTAGGTGCTCAAAACAAGGGTTATTACTCGTGCACCCTACTTTTTTCTTCTTGCACCCCATAGAATAAAAAATTCTCAAGTTATGTATGAAGAAGAAGGAAAAAAAGGAATATCCTTTGCAAGTTATCTATGTTTTGGTTCCTTATTGAGATAAAATATCCATGTGAGGAGATGAAGAAGCTGTTGAGAGGAGATGGATGGAGGCGCAGAAGGGCGGCAGAGAGAAGAACGAACAATTAGGTTAGGGTTTTTAATATATTGTAATAAAGGTTAAAATTGGATTTATCTAATGTTTCTTATTGCTACTGCTCATACTGAAAACTTTTATTTTGTAATGACACAAATATATCTAAGTAATGGAGCTACCAGATACAATGGTATTAATTTCATGAATGTCTTAAATATATTCTATGAACTAATCTAATCAAATATCCCACCTCCCTAAACTACATGCACATATTGAGCCTGTAAGAGATGGATATAGACATGAAATGATGCAGCTATTTTCATTACAAAATCCAGAAGAAGAATGAAAGAATTTGAGAGATATGGTTAAGGAAGCACTGTGTATGCATGTGGGGGTTGTGGATAAAAAGACACAGAATTCCATCATTGATAAAGCCAAGAATTGAGGGATAAATGAGTGAAGAGAGCACCAATAACAGAAATGGTTGTCATGATTAGTTGTTCAAGGTCAAACATATATATATATATATATATACACCCCAGACAGAGCGTGGAGAAGTAGATCATGAGATTCAATCCTTCAACTCCTACCAAAAATTGATGTTGCTACTCACTCACACCATTTCACACAAACACAAAGGAAAAAAAATATAGATAATCGTAAGCAAACATGAAAGCAGTGTTGTTTCATAGTAATGACTGATACAAAGTGTGTAGAGACTTCAACCTCCCACGTCCAACAATATTAGTCACATTATGAATCATACATACATACTTTTACCATGCAACTATTTAACACACTACGTATCTTGTAATTAAGTACTTTGTTTCTTTGCTTTGGATCAACTATCAATATGCTGAAAAGTTGAAAATTTAAGTATGAATCTAAATTTTATATTGAATAGAAATTGTTTCGAAAAGAGGGGCGATGATATTGACAAAACACTCATTTACACTTTCCTTCCCGTCAATTTAGGAATTCATGCATTTAGTTAAAATCTTTTCTTGTTCACGCTCCAAACGGTCTGGATGTACCTGTTTAAAACATTCCAACATTCAAATCAGTGATTAATTTGATCATAGGTCAGTACATTTTTAAATTCACAA
This sequence comes from Vigna mungo, assembly GCA_036885675.1. Taxonomy (NCBI): domain Eukaryota; kingdom Viridiplantae; phylum Streptophyta; class Magnoliopsida; order Fabales; family Fabaceae; genus Vigna; species Vigna mungo. The sequence goes on along the minus strand of CP144690.1, from coordinate 10,146,312 downwards.
TAAATGCAATCGTTTATCTTCTTACCTTTAATCTGTATCTATAAATTTTGAGATAGACTTGTGATTAACGGACTTCTAATCACGATCCATTGTGTACGGTAGTATGTCACACGACCGGTCAAATATTATCGTGGCCAGACCGAACGGTCAAATATATCTCGTATCAAATAATATCTCAACAGAGATATTTCAGCTCGTATCAAATATTATCTCGTATCAAATATTATCTCAGCAGAGATATTTCAGGTAAGTTTGTTTATATTTCATTCGGTTTATATTTTATTCTGTTATATTGATTTTATATCAATCCAAAGCCTATAAATAAAAGATCAAAAGGCTCCAGACGGGGTACGCACAATCTAACCTACAATACACTGATCTCCCACCCGCACTCTCATATCTGACTAAACCTCACACTCTCGCCGTTCCGAGCATCCATTTGCCGAGAACAGAGAGTTTCCAACACCGACATCTAACTTGATCGTCGGAGTACCATTACAGGTACCACCCCCCTCCTGGGAGAAAGACGAGCGGACGGAAGGACAGAAGGCCCGAAGGACGAGCGGACGGAAGGACGGACGGCCTGAAAGACGAACGGCGGAGACAACTGAAGACTTCACATCAGAAGGAAGCGGAAAAGCGCCATCGAGGTCAGTGCTTTCGGTCCCAGTAAATCCCCACCGAAACATTTTGGTGCCCACCGTGGGGCCGAAAGAGAAGACTCCCAATGGTGACCACGAGAAGCATGGACGGTATTGATCATACAGAGCTCCTAACACGACTCCAGGCTCAACTTGAACAGCAGACCCAGATGATTCGCCAGCAACAAGAAGCGCATCGCCAGCAACAGGAAGCGCATCAGCAACTCGTCGCAGAGCTAGCCCAACTCAAGGAGAAACAACAGGGAGAAACGGAGGGTAATAGCCATGCCGGCAACAACGGCCGTCGCAACGGCCGAAACAATCACCCCCATGAGGATAGCGGTCCTCCACCGCCATCAGAATTGTTACCCTTCACCGAGGAGATTATGCAGACGGCAATGCCCGACCGACCCCCCCCCCCCTCCAATCGAAAAATTTGACGGAACAACGGATCCAGAAAACCATCTCCGTAATTTCATCGACTCCATGGCTTTCTATTCGAACAGCGATCCAGTCAAATGTAGAGCCTTCTCTTTGTCTCTCAAAGACGAAGCCCTAGAATGGTATTACACTTTGCCTCCAAACTCGGTCGACAACTTTCATACCGTCACAACGCTTTTCAGAAGGCAGTTCTCTGCCAGCCGGAAAGAAGGCGTATCCGCTGCCGAACTCGTCAACCTTAAGCAAGGGAGAGACGAACCCCTGAGAACGTTCATGCGCAGGTACTCAGAGATGGCTAGGAGAGTGAAGGGCGTCTCACATGAGTTCATCATCAGCAACCTCCCTAATTGCCTCAAACCAGGGTTTATTTCAGAAAGTTTGTACGCTGAATTACCAAACACTATGGAAGAACTGCATGAAAAAATGACCAAATTCATCAAAATGGAGGATCAAAGGTATTATCGAAAGAAGAATGACGCTCCGACCACAGATGACAGAGGTCGCAACCACAAGCCCCCTCGCACAGAGCCGAAAGCCCTGCTCGGACCTCGGTACGACCGTTATACTCAACTAACAGCTCCAAGGGACAAGATATTTGACAAAGCCCACCAATCTAATCTGATCGCCGTTCGGAGAAAGCGGACGCCCAGGAATGCGGACGCATCCAAGATGTGTCGGTTTCACGATAACCAGGGACACTCCACCGAGGGCTGCCAGGGACTCAAAGATGAGATAGAAAGACTAGTCCGTGCGGGCTACTTGCAGGAATTTGTCAAGTTAGAAACAGATCGACAGGGACGTTCCCCCCAGCGCGGACGTTCCCCCCAGCGTGGACGTTCCCCCCAGCGCGGACGTTCACCCCAGCGCGGACGTTCCCCCCGGCGAGAACGTTCCCCCAGAAGATTCAGAAGGAGTCCCGAGCCAGCTCGACGAAAGACCGAACGCACTCGTGAACGTTCGAGAAGCAGATCACGGAAGCGGGATCCGACCCCAAAGGGCCGCATTGACACCATCTCAGGAGGTTTCGCTGGGGGAGGAGCTTCATCTTCAGCTCGCAAGAGACATCTGCGAAACTTGCATAGCGTCCATACAATAGCTCGGAATCCTTTGACGATGCCGGACATCACTTTTACCGACCGGGATTTCCATGCTCCTGATCCAGAACAGGATGATCCTATGGTTATCACCGCCCGGATTGCGGAATATGACGTGAGCAAGATTCTAATAGACCAGGGAAGCTCGGTCAATATCTTATATTGGGCAACCTTCCAGCAGATGGCTTTATCTGAGGAAGCCATAACACCTTTTCATGAACAAATTGTTGGTTTTGCAGGTGAACGCGTTGACACAAGAGGATATATCGATTTAAAGACCCGCCTGGGTACCGGTGATCGGTCAAAAGAAATCCGTGTACGCTTCTTGTTGGTGGAAGCTCACACTTCGTATAATGCTCTTCTCGGCCGCCCGTGTCTGAACGCCTTTGGAGCAATCGTTTCAACCCCACATTTAGCGATGAAGTTCCCATCCGGAAAAGGAGAAATATGCACCGTCCGGGCAGATCAGAAAACCGCTCGGCAATGTTATACGACTTCCTTAAAGGCCGCCACGTACAAGAGGCAAGGTAGATCGGAAACCATATCGGTCGACTTGGACCCGAGGACCAACACAGACGACCGGATTCAACCCCAGGGGGAGATCAAACCGATCGTCCTTGGGAAGAGTAAAGAACAGGTTACTAATATTGGAGCCGACCTTACAATTACAAATGAAGACGACCTCACAGCTCTGTTGCGGGCTAACAGTACCCTCTTTGCTTGGAGCGCCTCAGATATGCCGGGTATCCACCCCGAGGTCATCACTCATAAACTATCCATATTCCGAGAAGCTCGGCCAATTGCTCAGAAGAAGAGAAGACTCGGTACCGAAAAGCGGGCGGCAGTACAGAAGGAGGTAGACAAGTTAATCACGACCGGATTCATCCGAGAAATAACGTACACCACGTGGTTAGCAAATGTGGTCATGGTCAAAAAATCGAACGGTCAGTTGCAAATGTGTGTAGACTTCACCGACCTAAACAAAGCTTGCCCTAAAGACAACTATCCCCTCCCCAACATTGACCGACTGGTGGATGGCGCCTCCGGTCACACGGTCCTCAGTTTCTTAGATGCATATTCGGGATATAACCAGATTCCGATGTATGCCCCAGATCGTAACCACACGGCCTTCATCACCGAACAAGCCAATTACTGCTATGAAGTCATGCCGTTCGGTTTAAAGAATGCAGGTGCCACGTATCAGCGGCTCATGGACAAAATCTTCCATAATCAAATCGGACGGTGCATGGAAGTTTACGTGGATGACATGGTAGTACGAAGCTGTTCCCATCAGCAGCATTTACGCGATCTGACGGACGTCTTTCAACAACTCGAAAAATATGGGTTACGCCTCAACCCGTCCAAGTGTACCTTCGGTGTTTCGGTCGGAAAATTTCTCGGATTCATGTTAACCAATCGGGGAATTGAAGCCAACCCGGACAAATGTCGAGCAATTCTGGAGATGAGAACCCCGACCAAGCTAAAAGAGGTCCAATGTCTAGTCGGACGTCTCACCGCGTTGTCTCGGTTTATACCGAGGCTCTCCGAGCACATAAAGCCTATTCTTCGCAACATGAAGAGGGATGTCCCTCGGCACTGGGACGATCAATGTGAGGCGGCTTTTTCCGCCATAAAAAATATGTTAACCAACCCGCCCGTCATGAACCGTCCGGAAGAGGGGTTCGACATACAATTGTATCTTTCAGTAACCGGTCACTCGGTAAGCGCCGCCCTCATACAGGAGACACCTGTATTTAAGCTTATCTATTTTGTTAGCAGAACTCTACAAGGAGCCGAGGAACGATATTCACAAGTAGAGAAAGTGGCGCTAGCCTTAATTCATGCCGCTCGGCGACTTCGCCCGTACTTTCAAAGTCATCAAGTGGTCGTCCGAACCGATCACCCTATCGCCAAGATCCTCAGAAAACCAGACTTGGCCGGACGGATGGTTGCATGGTCCATTGAACTATCCGAATTCGGTCTACGCTTCGAGCCGCAAGGCTCCATCAAAGGGCAACATTTGGCAGATTTTGCAGCCGAATTACCGCCCGCGGAGGAACCGCCCGTATGGCACTTGAATGTTGATGGATCTTCGGACAAGCGACGAGCGGGAGCCGGAGTAGTGTTGGAGGGACCGAACGGCATTATAGTCGAGCAGGCTATATCTTTTACGTTCCAACTCAGTAACAATCAGGCGGAGTATGAAGCCCTCATCAGCGGATTATTATTGGCAGCGGAACTCAACGTCCGGCACCTAGAATGCCGAATGGATTCTCAACTGGTCGTGGGGCACCTTAACGGCACGTTCCAAGTAAAGGACAACCATCTGCTGCGGTTTTATCATAAGGTCAACGACCTCATAAAAGCGTTCGACACTTTCCGAATTATTCATGTTCCCAGAGAGCAGAATTCCCGAGTAGATTTACTCTCCAAATTAACATACAGTCAAGGAAACACTCAACTTGCCTCGGTTATAAAAACCCAGTTAGAGAAACCCCTCCTCGAGACATGCACCACCAATGTCTCCCCCCCCTTCAGCCGACTGGCGTCAGGATATAATACAACTAATGATCCAACAAGAGCAGGGCGCTAAGGTCAGTACGGTCGACTCCAAACGAATTGCTCGCTTCACATTCGTAGGAGACGATCTCTATCGACGTGGGTACACTACACCGCTGTTGAAATGCTTATCCAACCAAGAGGCCAAGTACGTCATGGAAGAACTACACCATGGGATTTGCGGCTCTCACTCAGGACAGAGAACACTCAGAGCCAAAATATTACGAGCGGGTTTTTATTGGCCCACCATCGAACAAGATTGTAAGGAATTTGTTCAAAAATGCATTTCCTGTCAATCTCATGGTCATGACACTCGGATCCCTTCTTCCGAATTGAGGACCATCATTTCTCCGTGGCCGTTCGCTCAATGGGGGATGGACATAGCCGGACCCTTACCGCTCGCAAAAGGACAGTGCAAATACCTTTTAGTGGCTATCGACTACTTCACCAAATGGATTGAAGCGGACGCTCTGGCAACTATCACCGCCCGGAAAGTGCAAAGCTTCATCTGGCGCCTAATTTGCCGATTCGGCCTACCCCAAAAGATCATTACTGACAATGGTCGGCAATTCGTTGACCGTACACTAGAAGACTTCCTCCAGGGACTTGGTATCAAACACGTCACGAGTTCTGTTGAACATCCCCAAACCAACGGGCAGGCAGAGGCAGCAAACAAGGCTATCATCTCTGAGTTGAAAAAACGTCTAGGTCAAGCTAAAGGCTTATGGGTCGAGGAGCTACCAGAAGTACTTTGGGCCTACCGTTGTACACCGCACGGGTCAACAGGAGAAACCCCGTTTAACCTCACGTACGGTACAGATGCCATGCTACCGGTCGAGATAGGAGAACCATCCCTTCGGCGGCATATACAGGATATGAATCTCAACGAGGAACAACTGCGGATGAATCTCGATACATTGCCCGAACGGCGCGAGATTGCATTAATTAAAAATGAAGCGCAGAAGCGACTGATAACTAGGCGGTACAATACCAAAGTCCGACCTAGGCATTTCAACGAAGGAGATCTTGTTTGGCGCAAGCGAGGAGATGCACGGAGGAATAAATCCCACGGTAAACTAGCTGATAATTGGGAAGGGCCTTTCCGAATCATCAAAGATCTGAAGAATGGCGCTTATCAACTAGAAAACCCGGACGGCAAGGCAGTTCCAAACACTTGGAATGTCACTCATCTTAAATTTTATTATAGTTAATGTTTTGCTCTTTTTTAGCTATTACGGACCAATTGTCTTTTTATTCACTATTATTTCAATACAATCTTTCAGTCACATCTTTTGCAGATTATTTATATACAGACTATAACGTCCGCCAACTATATTGGACCGACCAATCTAGTAACACCAAGACCTACGTGTCTCGGTTCCACACGGCCTATAACGCCCGTGCCTTACATCGAGATCAAACTCGTCTCGGTCCAACAAATACATCGAGACCTACGTGTCTTGGTTCCACACGGCCTATAACGCCCGTGCCTTACATCGAGATCAAACTCGTCTCGGTCCAACAAATACATCAAGACCTACGTGTCTTGGTTCCATACGGCCTATAACGCCCGTGCCTTACATCGAGATCAAACTCGTCTCGGTCCAACAAATACATCAAGACCTACGTGTCTTGGTTCCACACGGCCTATAACGCCCGTGCCTTACATCGAGATCAAACTCGTCTCGGTCCAACAAATACATCGAGACCTACGTGTCTTGGTTCCACACGGCCTATAATGTTCGTGCCTTACATCGAGATCAAACTCGTCTCGGTCCAACAAATACATCAAGACCTACGTGTCTTGGTTCCACACGGCCGCCTATAACGCCCGTGCCTTACATCGAGATCAAACTCGTCTCGGTCCAACAAATACATCAAGACCTACGTGTCTTGGTTCCACACGGCCTATAACGCCCGTGCTTTACATCGAGATTAAACTTGTCTCGGTCCAACGAATGCATCGAGACCTACGCGTCTTGGTTCAACACGGTCCATAGCGCCCGGTAATTACATCGACACCCTCTGAGTCCCGGTCGTTATTGATATTATCAAAGCTTGTTTCTTTCAGGAGTGACCATAAGAAGACAAAAGCTACTCAACGCCGTTCGGCCATTATCCTTTTAACATTCTTTAAAGTCCTGCAGTCACGCCAAGATAAAGCTTCATCCCTCCTTTGGACTTGGGGGGCATGATGTACGGTAGTATGTCACACGACCGGTCAAATATTATCGTGGCCAGACCGAACGGTCAAATATATCTCGTATCAAATAATATCTCAACAGAGATATTTCAGCTCGTATCAAATATTATCTCGTATCAAATATTATCTCAGCAGAGATATTTCAGGTAAGTTTGTTTATATTTCATTCGGTTTATATTTTATTCTGTTATATTGATTTTATATCAATCCAAAGCCTATAAATAAAAGACCAAAAGGCTCCAGACGGGGTACGCACAATCTAACCTACAATACACTGATCTCCCACCCGCACTCTCATATCTGACTAAACCTCACACTCTCGCCGTTCCGAGCATCCATTTGCCGAGAACAGAGCGTTTCCAACACCGACATCTAACTTGATCGTCGGAGTACCATTACAGGTACCACCCCCCTCCTGGGAGAAAGACGAGCGGACGGAAGGACGGAAGGCCCGAAGGACGAGCGGACGGAAGGACGGACGGCCTGAAAGACGAACGGCGGAGACAACTGAAGACTTCACATCAGAAGGAAGCGGAAAAGCGCCATCGAGGTCAGTGCTTTCGGTCCCAGTAAATCTCCACCGAAACACATTGTATAATAAAGAGTGTTTACCAATAATCTTGATTGGATGATACTTAATGGTATTGATTACTCAGACTAGTCGATCCTTCAGTGATCTTGACCGTACAAAACTTTTCCACGCCTGTACAATTCTACTGTACAGAAATAAAAAGGTTAAACACCTTATAGACAAATAAACTCGTTGCTTTAAGGTATTGAGTTGAAGATAATATTATTCTTTTATATAAATTGAACTCTTGAGTGTTGAGTTTCTTGTTATATAAATTAATCTTTTAATATTCATTTGGAATTCTTGAGGTTTCTGAATTCCACTCTTCAGGTTGTTGATTAACTGTAATGGCTTTTTGCAGAAGGAGGATATTTTTTTTTTCTAATTCGTGATTTTTTTTTGTACGATTTCAAGACTCCAAATATAATTTTTAATTTGAATTATGATTGATGTTAAGACTTTTACTCCCTAAACTAAATAGAAATGAATATATTCTGTTCATGTCTTTTTTTCATAATGATGAATAGTGTGCTTTACGGAATGTTTATCATACAACTATATTGCAGTTGTTATAATAGAATTGATAGCTTAGACGAGCGTGAATACAGAAGACCAATAATGTTGTAGTAATAGAAAGAGTACGAGCTTTGTGCATGTTTGCTGGTAAGCAATGATGAGAGAAAGTAATTTGGTGGACAAACTTGGTCCCCTTGCTTTCATGCTGGGCACTTTTGGACCACCAATTTCAATTTTTTTCTTTTTCTCCTGTTATAAACCAACCTTTCTTCCTTTATTCATCTTCCATTCCATCTCATATCTCAATTGGAAACATATCAAACATAGAGAGCTAGAGTGGTATTTCTGTCTGTATCTGTGTGTGTGTCTGTGTCGAATTTCTGATGGGGAACAACAGGTTTAAGTTGTCAGATATGATGCCAAATGCTTGGTTTTACAAGCTCAAAGATATGAGCAGATCACGAAAGAGAAATGGTTCTCATGTAATGAAGAGTAAAGTATCTTCACCAACAGCATCTCAAAGGTCGGTGCCAACATATTCACACTATTGCTCCTCTGAGCCGATCAGAGCTGGTAAGCTATACAACACTCCCATTCACACCAGAGATTTGGACATGCCATTCACTGATTCACCTAGAAGGTCATCCAAGAGAAGGACTAGGAGAAAAACCATTTACAAGCCTTCTCCCACTGTTGTTTCTTCGTCTTTCATACCAACTTCCAACTATGATTCCACCAATCATTGGATCAAACCATACCAAGATCAGTCACCAGATTACGATGTGTCTTCAGTTGAAAGCTCTTCTGAATCTGATCTCCATCAATATGCTTATTCTGAGTCTGAATGTGACAGTTTTTCTGTTCCTGATTTACTTAATGGAATGGCCCCTAATGGCAGCTGTAGAGTTAGCTCTTCCACTAATGACATCATCATTGACATGAACAACGACTCCTTCCTTGGGAACTCTGAAAACCAAGATGGGTTTGATGCAATTTCACAGCTGGCTCTTGCTCCAATATTGACAAAGCCAGTGAAGTTTGATGACAAGATCATTGAAGCCACTGAGTCGAGAAGTTCAACTGAATGGGATGAGCTGCAGGATGATCAGTCTTTCTCAATTGAAATTAACAAAGAGGAAGGAAACAGAACTCAAAGGAGGAGAAAAAGCAGTCATAGAAAGCCCTTCGCTAATTCTTCTGGCATAAGGCTTAGAATCAATTCTCCAAAACTTGCTAGCAGAAAAATTCAAGCCTGTGCAAGAAGGAGTGTGTCATCCACTGCAAGCAGAGCCTTAAGGGGCACAGGCTTTCCTGATGGCTTTGCTGTTGTGAAGTCCTCATTTGATCCACAGAGTGACTTCAAGGAATCAATGGTGGAGATGATTGTGGAGAACAATATCCGAGCATCCAAAGATTTGGAGGACCTACTTGCCTGCTACCTTTCCCTTAATTCAAGTGAATATCATGATCTCATTGTTAAAGCATTTGAGCAAATTTGGTTTGACTTGGCTCAACTTAGAATGTAAATATCTTATTGTTATCCAATGCATGTTTATAGTCTTGTAAATTTGGTATCCTCATATAAACAACATCCTCAAGTTTTGACAACCTGGAATATGCCAGGAAACGTTGAATTTATCTTAAGAATCAATTGATTTTCTTGCTTGGTTTTTGAATTTTCCTATACAATGTGATAAACATATATCTAGCTTCTGATGGCTAAAAAACACTTGTGGAATTCCCTTTCCATTTCCTTATCAATGTTGTCACTATCTCAGTTGTTTTCGATCTTGCATGTCATCAAATGTAGTAAATGCCCTCTTTGTAACAGATACAAGCGATGATACAGTCATGGATATATGAAATGGACTAGATCACATAACAATGATGTTGGCAATTCTGCATCTTGAATAGAAAGATCTTGTAAGAAGATATACAAATATTGTCTTTAGCCTCCCTTTAATTTTGTTTAGAATATATAAGCATTTTAATGTAATAAAAATAATTTTAAAAAAATATTGAAAGTAACGTTTTTCATCTTCTCATTTATTCCACATTCCATATGAGAACAGTTCTAAAATACCGGCAACAATGATCCCTGTTCTAAAACATCATTATTCAACTGCAATCCACCATTATAAAGCTTCAGGATCAAGGGACATATAACTAGCACAGAAGTTATGTTTAAATTTGCATATATCTATAATCATAGCTTTGAAAATAACGCCATGCTGCATCTAACAACAAATGAGACAGGCAATGGTGATACACCTCCACACCTTTCAAAAATGGGGTCCATCATTATAAAGCTTGTTTCCTTTTCATGAAGCTCATTTTACCAGAACTGAATTCTTAATTAGTAGACAGATAAAAATGTTCAAAGGAAGGATGGCTTACTTTGGATCCTATAACTTACCAAGTGTCAAATATATTTCCATTTTTCATATTTTAATAGAAAATTATAATTGATTACTTTTATTTGAAACTTCCCCTTCAATTATTATTTATGCATGATTAATTGGACAAATCTGAGTATCAACTGTGACATAAAACATAAAAATTGATTGCTATGGAAGAATGCCAACAAACTAACTCAACATGACCTGAGTTAGAAAAAGGTTTGGAAACATGGCTCTTAATTTTTATAACTGACAGCAAAGTGCTCACATACATTCATATCTGACAGCATGCAAATCGATGCATGCTCCAAAAATGAGAAAGCAAGGTAAAAAAAAAGAAGCACTGGCATCAGCATATTCTTGTCTACCAGCTGCACCAATTAGTTTCATTTTCATCTACAGAACAGAAATAGTACAACACGTTGGACTAGCATTATGAGAAGACTTTCATCCCCAAAAATCATTTATTTTTGCTAAGCACGCTCCATGTACATCTATACACTTAATCACATTCATCTGAACCTAACTCATCCAAACAGTGCAATTATTTTTGCCTATGCTAATGGCCAAACTTTAGTATTGACATTTCCTTGGATGGAAATCTGATAATTAACCCGATATTTAATCAACCAGATAATTTCTCAACCTTATATAACACAAAAGGCTATGCATTCCATTTATTTATTGTTCAATGTTCAAGAGACACATGTAAATGTTTTCATCTCTTATTTTTGTCCCCCTTGCACTTCCTTGAACAGTTCTCATTCCTAGCAGCAGATACATGATGTGACCTTTTTGTTGTAACATCACAAGGTGCCTGAAATCCAATATTTTCCACAGCACCAACTGTCTTGAACAACCTTCTTTTGTTGACCTCCTCAACCAGTGATCGGTGTAATAGTTGGCTCCTTATATCAATCAATGACCTGTTCCTAGTTAATCTTTGATTGTTCATCATCATCTTACTTTTACTAGTAAAAGGAACCTGTGATCCTGCCATGAATTTACATTGGTTGAAATTGCTCAAGTCTTCGCCAGGGGAAACCTTTTTGCCCTTGCAGTGACTCTTCATGATGGGAAGTTTATCTTTTCTCAAAGAAGACATATTGTACTGATCCTGATGATCATCCACAGAAGAGTAATTCAGGTTGGAATATGTCCCCTGTGAAGAGCATCGTGAACTGGTATCATCATGTGAATCATCTGCAACAATAGTTTCTCATGTTACTGTAGTTAAACCAACAATAGATTACATATTTTTCAAAAAAACATAAATAATCCTATCCAAAAGAAGCCTAATATTTAATACAGCTATAGTTGACCAAAATAAAAAAATCAGCTTTAAAAATTAAGAGGAGTAGATAAAGTCATATATCACAGTTGAATCACTCTCTGAGACGTATTTATGTACATTGTATTTAGGTACAACAACATTTTTAGAGAATTTTTTAGTTTCATAGAAGTAAACTAAAACATTAGTTTACACAAAAATTAAAAGTTAAATATTAGAGAACTTAATAGAAAATAACTCCAACAAATTAGCTTCCGTGTAAGCAAATTTTAGCTTTAAGCTTATGAAAAAGTTTTTTCTAAGTAGACTAATTGTGAATTGCTAAAGAGGTCTTTTACTAGTCCAAGACCATCCCATATTCGTAATCTTGATGAATTCCTGATACATGTAGTTGAATTTTTCCAATTTATAAGAAAAAGTTAATAACATTGTCATGTGAAGATTAGTTCCAACCATAGTAGTCGTAGACTATGGCTACTTGAAGTATCTAACATTTCTTCTTAGTGTGAAGGTTGGCTACAATTCAATATATGGAGCTATTATACAAGACATTCACAATATCAGTAAGGAAAAGGACCAAGTACACATACCATGGAGCCAATAATATCCACTTGATATTTCCTCAGCTTTACTGACAAAATCTGGCATTGATTCTTGGAATGATGAACTTGAAGAGAAGGAGCGAAAATGATGATGAGGTGCATCATTATCATCACAATCATCATCATCTATATAACTAAATGTGTGGAAGGCATCTGAACAGCTAGTTTGCCTCTTCTGCTGAGGTAGCAGAGCAGATATCTCTCTATCAATCATATTTGCAATCTCAAAAGGTTCCCAATCAGAAATCTCCAACTCTTTCACCATCTCAGTTGCAACATCAATAGGGGTGTCATTGAAAATGTCAAAGGGAAAGAATACATTCCTAACAGAACCTGCAGAAACAGGCAGCATAAAATTACTGTTACTTTAATATGATGATGTTTACTTTTAAAGTTTAGCTAATAAAAGACTAAAATTCATTAACAAAACATATGCAATTGTTTAAAGGTCAAATGGAAAAAAGCATGTAATTCAGAGTCTTAAGTAACATTAAGAGAACTTTCCTTAAAATCAACAAACTGGATATTGAGTTGAGAAAAAGATCACGAACCATTCTTATCAGAAATTTGTACTTTGAGAAAGATAGTATCATCTTCAGGATTCAGTTTTCCTATCACTTTCATTCCAGTTCTCGGAAGATCATCATTTAATTGTAGTTTCTCCATCTCAGTGGCATTTAAAAATGGCTTCTGTATTGCAAATTTTGTTGTTGATGATGGATCATCAGATGCAAGAAACGGGTCAAGCAACAATTCTTTTGCCGAAGGCCTCTTTTCTGCAGGTAGCAAGCATTTTCCAATAAACCTTTGTGCTTCCATGTCTTCAATCCGGAAAAACGCCATTGGTAGTTTTCCCTGAAATATGAAATATTCTTTCTAAATAAAACAACCAGCTATACATATCTCTAGAAACTTGGACCAGAATTCGAAGTTACCGATGTCACTTTCTTGTAGATTTGGGCTGGATTAGAACATTCACTATATGGATATTCCGATGTAAGCATTTCCAACACACACATGCCAAATGAGTACACATCAGCAAGTTCATTGTATTCTTCCTCGTACAACTCTGGTGCCATGAACTCTGGGGTACCTAGCATAAAAGGGGAAGATTTTAATTGACAATGACAAATAATAGTATCCGCTCTATGTGAAACAGTCATTGGAGAAAAAGTGAATACCTATGACACTGTGTGCTGATTGGGATCCACGAAGAATTGCAGCAAGTCCCAGGTCACCAATTTTTACTTGTCCAAGATGACCATTAACAAATATGTTATCACATTTAAGATCCCTGTGGATAACTGGTGGATCATGGCCATGTAGATAAACAAGACCTTGTAAGATTTGGCGAGCCCAATTCTTTATAGCTTGTATGCTGACACGCTCATATTTCTTCCTGTATCTGCATATGCAAGAAAATCATCAATTAATTTTCTAATGAACTCGGTATTCTCCCACCAAAAGTTAAGGACTGATCATTCAAAATACTGAATAAATCAGTGCATGAAATGTAAATTGCAATTTTATGTTCTTATATGCTTTTCATATACAGCATACATTTATGCTCATGATTGTATTCTCATAATTGTTAAAAGTTCCAATAGCCTCTTTAGTATCAAACATAATCCTTGTGATGACTGTTAATCCTAGGTTGCTCAATTTTGTGATGAACTACATAATGGGACTGAGTAATTGCCTAATTTATAGTTGGAAAGGAAGTTTAGTTACTCTCTAAGTGACCCTGATGTGAACAATTCTGTGATAAAGTTGAAGGCCCTGTTATCAACATCAATCCAAGAAGTGTAGAATCTTATGATGGACTGATGCTTGAGGGTACTGAGGAGATGAACCTCTGAGTAAAGCCTCTGCAAATCTTCAGGAGTGCGAAGGGCCTCGTTGAGTCTGACTTGGTTCCATGCTACCTCAATTCCAAGAACCTCATCAATTGCTTTGTACACAGTCTTCATTGCTCCTTTTCCAAGAACATCTCCAAACTAATAATCAATAACAAACATCCCATATCAATCATTTATCACAGTTTTATAAACAAAGTATTTCCTCTCTATAATTTCATACAAATATGTGATTACCTATGGAAGACTAATAATAACTAAATAGTCCTCACAGATTAAACTTTCATACAAAACTAACCATGTAGGCCAAAGTATGTCTTATCTAAAACAACAAAACCATACTTATTATGTACAAAAACAAGGATTGAAATATATTTTTAACCCTAACATAACAAATGACTAAAGAAATGGAATAACATACAGTGAAAGATAAACAGGGGATTAGAGCTTACCCTGCCATAACGACCAGTTGGGTCAGTTTCCACATAACAATGTTCTGCCATGATCGATAGTTATCTATATGTACTAACTTGACAACAGCCTCTTATATTTGCTGAAACACTATCTCTTATGGACTGCAGCTTTCTTTGTGCAGAGAATAAGAAAGGGATAAAAAATATATAAAAGCAGAACAAGATTGTCTTATGGTATTATCCTAGATTCGAGGCTTTCCTTCATGATTTACGTGAGAGAAGACCCCAAAAAATAGCCAGAAAAGTGTAGAATAGTCAATGCTCTGCATGATTTTGCCCATGTTCAGAACCGTACATGTTAAGTGGTTATAGTCCTTAGCAACCATTTGATTTTTCTAGTTTCTGTTCTATTTGAAAACGAAAGTTTCAAGGATGAGAAAGTGGGGCAAGGTGTGGGTGATTGGATGGGAGAATAAGGAGGTACTGTTTAACAAGGAAAGTGACAGGTTGGTGTCAAAGTACTTCTTTTTGGTGCAGGGGACTTGTGGCAGATAAGGGTTGAGCACAGGGTCAGTTTTGGGCATTCACAGGGCACAAAGAATGGTTGGCATATATAAGGGAATGCACTAAGGCACGGAACTTGAAGAATCTGTGGACCCGCTTTGGTGTAATCATTGGTGAGTAACAGGGGAAGGCCAATGAAACAGAGCAAGAAGAGAAAAACAGAGTGGGATAATGCAGAGAGGGAACTATTACAGAGAGGAGATGAAGTTGTGAAGATGAGGATTTTGGTGTGGTTTCAGGCTTTGTAGATTAAATTTATAATGAACAATGGTTGGTGAAAAAAATGTTCTTATAATATTAATGATTGTGATAAAGAGAGTAAATCCAGAGGATGAAATGAAGTTGGGATGGAAGTGGGTTTGGTGGTGAAACCCCTTTTGAATTACTTGACAGCATTGTTGCTGTGTTCTGTGTGCCAAAGGGTGGGGTCACTCAGTGGAGAAAGACAACTTGTAAAGTGCTCTGTCAGCAATAAATTTGTCTACTTTTGCTTTTGGATTATATGGCTTCTCTCAATTGATTTTATGTATGTGTATACATATATTAATGTTAGGGTATAATTGTACTTCTATTACCTCTTTTGATCATGCTCAATGATATGAATTTAATTTAATACAAAATTTTATAATGTTTTAATGTTTCTTTTAAGTATAATATGTTGCTTTATATTATCATTCAATCAACTTTCTAAAATTGATTTATTGGTGAAAGAGTTAAAAAAGATGTAGAAGATTTTAAATTTTTATCTTGTTAAAGTTGTATACACTAAAAAAAGGTATCATGGTTTAATTGTGATATTGTTTTTGTAGTGTAATTAGTTTTAAAAAATTGTATTCAATATGATATTTAATTAATTATAAATATTTACTTATATATTTTGACACTATTTAAAATACACCAATAATGTTTACTTATTCAAAATAGTCTTTTAATTATTTTTAGAACTCTTATTTATCAATTATAATAATTAGTTTTAAATTGTAATAATTAATTTTTATTAGCTAATTTTTGTATATTTAATTTCCTTTTATTTAGTTTAATTGTTAGTGTTAAATATCAATTATTATAATTGATATTAAATTTGTGGAGTTTAGTTTTTTAACTCTTTTTAAGTTATCAATTTGTATATTTATATTACTGAAAAGCAATGATAGATTTAATTCATCCAAAATACTTTTTTATATTACTTTGTGTTTGATTATCTTATAAATTTTATTATCAATGTATATTTTTTATTTTATCACATTAGTAAAATCATTCATGAAACACTTCTATTTCTTTTTTATTTTTATTTTTCACTTTTTTTCTTTAGTTTAAGCAGTCCCACTTTTACTTCCTCTCCTCTCTTTTTTCATTATTTTTTTATTTTTTTATCTACTTTTAATTCTTTTATCCAAAGACAACTTTAGAAAAAAGAAAGTAAAAATTTTAGAATCACAAAGAGAATGAGCATAAACTATGTATAAATCTAAATGTGAAGAGTATAAATTCTACATAGTATTATGATCAAATAGATTGGATAATACTATAAATATTTTCTTAGAGTATCCATAATTAAAAATCCTAGATGTAGTAAATATATAAAATAGATGAGAAGAATGCAATTTTTGTGATGAGAATTGAGAAAGTTAATTTTAGTGAGTGGAATGAGGAATAATATTGCCCCACCAAACCACTATCTCTCCCTACTCCTATTCCCATCACCCTCTCATGGTAGGTATGGTGTGTATCTCTCTGTTATTCATCTTCTCATGTTTTAGTTTGGTGGACTCACTATGTAAATTCTAATTTAATATATAACCAAATATCTTTTTCTTTATGTAAAATTAGTAAAAGAAAAAGATCTATCCATTCACATTTTTGTTTTTTCTAAGTATTAAATTATATATAAGGTTGATAGTTCTTTTGAGTGTATTAGACTAATGATGAAACATAAATTCAAATTTATATAAGGAATTCACATTATCTCTAAAATAGTTTTCTTATATTAAATGACATGTAATGTAATGGGTCTGTGATGGTATTTAAGATATGATATGTTTTTCTACTTTATTTATTTTAAAATCAATTAAGGAGTAAAGTTAATAAATTAAAATTTTAGAAAGATAAAAATATAAAACAAAATTTACTCATCTTATAACATCATAAATAAATATTTCAAATTAGAAAATATTAAAAAAAACACTTTAAATATCAAGACTAAAATAGTAAAAATACCTTTAGCTTTTTAATATAAGAAAATTTATCTGATATATCCCAGCATATGTTTTTGGATATTACTCTTCGATTCTGTCAACACGTTATTCGCGTAAAGGCAGATTTTGCGTAAAGGTAGAGTTACCTTATAGTTGGGAATATTGTTTATTTTCTTTTTACTACTTTTATGGATTTTATAATTTAATTATCATTTTGTAAATTAATTATTTATATCTTTTTATTGGTGATATTTTTTCTAAAAATAAAACAATCTCTTAAAAAAAAAACTGCTGTTGTAATCCTCTTATTATTATGCATAAAAGCTAAAATTTGTGTTATGTTAAAGATAAAAGTTAGAAGATTATAGTTGTTATATATTGGTATCATTCTAGAAGCAAAACTAGAAATATAAATAAGTAATCGATTTAAATATAATTTTTAGTTTATGTAAATATAATTTTATTTTTCTTACTAACATGAAAAATATTTATCAATTTTAAATTTATGATATTTTTTAACTGTGTTTTTAATCTTTATCCCTATCTATGTGTAGTTAAAATTTAAAAATTAAAAAAATACAATTAAGATAAAAAATATATATTCCAAATTAAGAGAATTATGTACACGGAAAAATATGATTATATTAATTTCGCTTTAAACTAATCATGACTTACAAAGGACTAGAAAACAATCATAAAATAAATGACATTTAAAACTAACAATTAAAAAATCTAAAAAATAAATAAATCTAAGAAATATTTTTGCATGGGTTAAAAGAGACAAATCATATTTGCAGAGACTTACAAATGTATTTAAGCTTAAATAATATGTATCATAAATAATTTTTTTATATTATAGAAATGAAACCTTAAATTTGATTGAGTAGCAATATCTATAATATTTCATATTGTTACGTATATGATAAACATTTTAATTAAATATAATAGTATTGATATAACATTTAAAATTTAAAAATTAATTAGGAAATAACATCAAGAACATTAGTTTTATAATATCATATTGAAGTTTTTGTCCTTTTTGTTTGAGATAGTTAAAAATGTTGAAGGTATGAATTGATGTGAATGAGAGTGTGGTACGAAAATTGATCCTTTTAACTTTTGGTTGGGTTAGTTATGAGCAAAGTTAATTATGGTCCCAACCCAAGTGGTAAGAAATGTATTTACAAATAAAGTAAGAGTTGAATGGAACATGAAATTTCATTCATATATATCACATCATTTCATAAGATGCCCTATCAATTCTTATCATGCTTTTGGATAACTGATGCACCTTAAGTGATCCTAGATACCATTTTAGAAAGCCTATTCCAATAAAGAATAATGGTCTTTCTCTCTCTCTCGAATTACCCACATAAATTTTATATGCTTTATATTTAGCATAATTCAACCAAAGACAAAAACAAAGAAAAACAAAGGGAAGGAGTCAAATATTAATTAAAAATATATATTCATATTAAAGAATTTTAATATCATATAGTTAAATGGATTAGAAATCTTATATTGATTAGAAACAAAAGACAAATTTAGAGTAAATAAATTTATATTACAAATCAATTTTGTATTATTAAATTAAGTTTAAAATTCACTCCTAAAGATAATATTATAATCATCTTAAATTCATTCTGATGTCTATAAATAAAAAACATTTCTATATATAAATAAATACAAACTTTAAATATATGTGGAGTTATATACATCTTGAGCATAAGACTAGACATTAATTGTTGATTCAATAGTAATTCAATAGCGGGTAGAATAAATTCAATCCTACAAAATAGGCTTGTAAAGTGAGATTTGCATTCACTCATATATATTCTAAATTGATCTTATTTCTAATCGATGTGAAATTTCCAACAATTACAAACAAAAAATAAATTTAGAGTAAATAAATTTATATTACAAATTAACTTTATAATACTGAATTAAGTTTAAAATTCACTCATAAAAATAATATTATAATCATCTTAAATTCATTCTAACATCCTATAAAAAAAAGTTATATAAATAAATAAATACAAACTTTATCTAACAAATTTATTATATATATATATATATATATAAATAAATACAAAGTTTACCTTTTAATAAAATTGAGTTAAGTTTAAAATTTGTTCTATTAATCTTTTCAGTTACTTTTATTAAAAACGTTGTCATGTGAATTTTAAGGAGGGTTGAGAAGAGAAGAAATTGCATGAATTTAAAAATTAAGAGGTCAAATTAAAAGGTGTTATGATGAATGAACGAAATTTAGCAAAAATAAATAACTTAAAGCTTTTTTTGTTTGCGTGCTTCGGTTGGTTAGCAAATATAGGAAAGAACAGGAATGTTGTTGTATTTTATATTTCAACGTATATTTAGGTGAAAAGAGGAAGAAGAAAGAAGGATGATAACGAAGTAGTTTATTAGGTTGGAGAGCTTCTGAAAGGGATCTTCAACTCTAATAACTTAATCATAGAATGCCTTATTAGTTTGTCTCTTGTTACTTTCAAGGAATATATTTGTTAATCATAGTTCAAAGTATGCATCCAAATATACCATACATTTTCTCCTCCTATATATAAAAAGAATACATATATAGTTTAATTTATTTTTATTGGAGTTAATTTACTTTCAAATAATGCTCATTATTTTACGACATCTTAGTTTGTCAACGAAGGGAAAATATTATATTAATAAATTTTAGGATTACGATAACCTTGACTTGGCTTCGTGTCCAAAAATTATTGATTGTTGATTATGACTGATATACAAAACAATAGCTTTATCAAAATGAATCCACACGTTGTTGTGACAAAACTAACTATGAATTTGAAAGCCAAATGTGTTGATTTCTAACAAAACGTTGTGTTTCAGTAGAATTCTTCAGATTCTTTGAGCTTGGATCATGCAAGGCTTTATCACTTTCAGAAAAAAAAAAAAAAAAGACTTATATGTTAAATCAATTTTAGCATAAACTAAATTTTGAAAAAATCTCATAATTTGTCAAAATTTTATTTTTTGTCCATGTACAAACTAATTGTTTTTCACATAAAAGTCAATTTCATGTTTTTACTTATGTGTTTCTCTTCTAAAATTTATTTTAGACAACCTCATGCAAACATACATTTAAGATATAATATTACTCTTTGTATCATCTATTACAATATTGGTTAGAAATAAAATGTACTGTAACGAATTCCTCTTCTAACAAAAGAAAAAAAAAATCCACAAACTATTCATAATGAATAACATTTGTATTAATAATGATAAAAAAGAATCACAAACATTGAAAAAAAATAATCATGACAATCATCAATTGAAAAAATTCATTTCACATTGGAAAAAAAAAAAGTTTTTCCAACACTAGCTTAGTAAAAAAAAATAGCAATGGTTTACATAAAAATTAATTTTAACAATTTAAATCACAGAACAACTCCTATCAATTTTAATGAAAGAAATCTAACTTATAGCAACTAAAAAGTAATTATCCGGAAAATGGTTGAACCTTAGTAAGCCAATAATTCTCGTAACAGTATTATGACACACTTTTATATTTATTTGACACAGAATATAAAAATAAAATAATAAAGAAAATATAAAATTTTATATTTAAAAAATAAAAAAAAAATATTATCAAATAAATATAAAAAAATTTAAATGTCTCAAAGAATATTTTTCATTTACTAAAAAAAGTAAAATGAGTCCTATCAGTAGAATTAAACACAAAGAAAATTTTAAGAATGTAAATATTGCAAAATAATTTCAAAACTCTACCAAGTTATACCTACCATCTCTCATATGTTTTACCGGGAAATAATGTTTACTCGATATTTAATTGTTAATAATTTGATGTGATGTATGAACTGAGAATTTTCAATAATGGTGATGCACTTATGGTTATATAAAAAAGGAAAATGATATATCAACAACACTTTTAAACAACATTTAGACACGATACAAGTGTCTAAATTTGATTCGTCCACGTGGCAATTAAAAATAAAATGAAATATGGCAGAGAGAGAGAAAGTGATACATTTTGAATTTTGAATATGAAATTCATTCTCCAAATTTTCGAGAGAGCTCGAGACACATCTGAAGTTCCGCGAACGAAGTGTCAGCACCGTCGGCCAGTCACCGTCTCGTAGTCACCGTCGCCGGAGATCCACCGGCCATCGGAAGAGGTGTCTTCCCTCCATCCACTGACCCACCCAGTCCCGCCGCAGTCGCGCCTCTTTGCCGGCGTAAAAAGGGCAAACCCTAGACGTCGTTCGTCCGCTGCGGTGTTCTCTCCTCCCATCCCATCGTGCCGCCGCCGGTGGAGGACGAAATATACACGTTTTCTTCGGTCCTCCCAACCTCCCAGTACCGTCCCAGTATTACCGGAGTGCCGCCGGAGCTCCGCCGGAGTACCTTGATAAAAAGGTATTTTCTTCACTTTTTTTTTGCATGAGTATCTCCTTTCATATGAACACCAATATATGGCTTTATAGACCACATGTTCGCTTTACGATCGTATCTGGGGGACTCTGTAAAATTGTAATTTCAAAGAGGAAGGAAACTAAGAGAGGTGCATGGGGTGAACGAATTACAAATCTGTTTTTTGGGTTTTGGATATTTTGCAACATTTTGTATTGAATAATGAAAATCCTATATGTATGATACAATGACTGTGTTACTATATAGATGTTTGATAAGAGTGAAAGTTATTTTGTTTAAGATCAGTAGAGACTTGAGTCCTGCTAACATTGGGAGTATGATAGAGACACTCTCCAACTCGTGATGCATATTTTTTTCAAGTAGGAGATTGAATTTGATCATATGCCTGATTATTAGTAATTGAATTGCCTCATCTAATGGTAACCATGGTTAGTAGGACTGGACAGTGGTAATATCAATGCAAAGTTGTAATTTCACTGCCTTGTTATTTCGGAATATTGAATTTTTGGAGTATGGTCTCTTCTGAAAATAGGTTGTATTATAGTTTTCTCAGCATTCAAGATATGTTGAAGTTAGTTTGAACTTCCAGTAATCAACATATCTCAAATTTTGTATTTTATAGAAAGCTTTTTGATTTTTAGGTTTTTACTTACC
This sequence comes from Vigna mungo, assembly GCA_036885675.1. Lineage (NCBI taxonomy): Eukaryota > Viridiplantae > Streptophyta > Magnoliopsida > Fabales > Fabaceae > Vigna > Vigna mungo. The sequence continues at coordinate 10,123,876 of CP144690.1, read as the reverse complement.
ATTTTTGTTTGTCTTGTTCATGGTTCAGATATTTTCAAAACGGTAATTATATGTGTTCTGCTAATGTTTAGAATGTGATAGAGTTCCTCTCCTGAATACTACTGAAATATAATTTATGACGGGGAAACATAGGTTGTCTGCATCAGAAAATCTTCTTGTTGTACTTCAAGAGGAAATAATATTGGTTGATGCTAGGCATGGAATTGAGAAACTGAAAAAGAAGAGTGTGGAACAGAATCTACAAGAAGTAACCAATAATCTTGTAAAGGTCAGTTGACTTTATTTTCATCCTTTCTTTTCTAAACATCCTCCCTCCCTGATACATATTTTGTTATTTACTTGGAGTTATCAACATCCTTGACAAGATAGTTAAGCAGGTCGAGAGAACTCAAAGCAACTTATTTTACACTATAGTATGTTTGGACAGAAACAACACTAACAAGGAATTTGCTAATGATTACCCTGAGTGCATTGGTAACAGATAATAGAAAATAATAAATTAAATGGTCAGATGTTTAAATCTTGGGTACCCAAAAATATTTAACATTTTTATTCTTTAAGTGCTTAGGTTAGGATGACTTCCTGCATGTTATTAAATGTTATATGCTTCTTAGTAGTGGATAGCATGACCTTGATTGCATATGAAAGGTAGAAAAAAATACAAAGTTTAATACCAAGGGGATAATTTAGGATGGACAAACATGGGCTACAGGTTTGAATCCTAACCGAGAGTTCGAAACAATTTACCTTCTTTGTCCCAATACTTGCCATTGACTGGATCGGGGCAATGGATTAGTCAAAGAAGCTAGCCCACACACCACTTGACCACAATGGATTATTGTATCATTCATGTGTTAAATATCATTAACTTGTTGTTGGACTTTTGTTTGTTGTAGATTTGATTGTGGAATAATTATTTTAAAAATTATGGAGTTGTGGGATGGAATTGAGAAATACAATGGAAACACAATGCCCACTTATACAAATGTAAGTTGAAAAAATTTCCATCCTGTTGACCTTTGATATAAATGTTGCATTTTATTCAAATGTTGTGCTTTTTTTGGTTTTGCAGGATGAACTCCAACAGTTTAGGGAGCAATATGTTTGTCAATGGATTTTGGATGCTGCAAATGTGCGAAGGAAGCAATTATTGCAAGATTTAGGCATTTTTTTAATATTTTGGACAATAATGATTTATTGTTTGTTTAGAACTTTTAGAATATGTATTCATGCTGAATATGCATTTATTATGTTAGGAATGTTGAAGAGAAGTACTTGTTTCATTTATTGGTAATGAAATTTGATGATTATAATTATCCATGTTTTAAATCTTTGCACTACAGTCCACACAAAATTTGGATGTCAGGATTCATGAAATGTTTGTAGAAAAAAATCTGAAACTGAATTCATTTAATTGGTAATGATGTAAATGATTGTATTGACATGACTTTAGATTGGAAAGAAAAGGTTGAAAAGAGAATTAGGCAGTCCTAAATTACCATCATTTTCACAGTTGACCTCCCTGTACAAAAACCTCACCTAAAGTACTCACTTATTTAGCCTTTGGTACCACTTGTATTCCTGCAACAAGGGTTGTAATAAATTTGGATCTTTGGCCACGTCCTTTGTTCGTAAATTGTTTGGAAATTGGTTCCAAATTACTTTGAATTGGAAAAAAACGGTTGAAAAATGAATTAGGCAGTCCTAAATTACCATCATTTTCACAGTTGACATCGTTGTACAAAAACATCAACTGAAGTACTCCCTTATTTAGTCTTTGGTACCACTTGTATTCCTACAGCAAGGGTTGTAATAAATTTGGATCTTTGGTCACGTCCTTGTTCATAAATTGATTGGAAATTGATTCCAAATTACTTTGGATTGGAAAAAAAAGGTTGAAAACCGAATTAGGCAGTCCTAAATTACCATCATTTTCACAATTGACCTCCTGGTACAAAAACCTCAACTGAGGTACCCACTTATTTAGTCTTTGGTACCACTTGTATTCCTGTAGCAAGGGTTGTAATAAATTTGGATCTTTGGGCACGTCCTTGTTTATAAATTGATTGGAAATTGGTTCCAAATTACTTTGGATTGGAAAAAAAATGTTGAAAACCGAATTAGGCAGTCCTAAATTACCATCATTTTCACAGTTGAACTCGCTGTATAAAAACGTCAACTGAAGTACCCACTTATTTAGCCCTTGGTACCACTTGTATTCCTACAGCAAGGGTTGTAATAAATTTGGATCTTCGGCCACGTCCTTTGTTGATAAATTGATTGGAAATTGGTTCCAAATTACTTTGGATTGGAAAAATAAGGTTGAAAAACGAATTAGACAGTCCTAAATTACCATTATTTTCACAGTTGACCTCTTTGTACAAAAACGTCAACTGAAATACCCATTTATTTAGCCTTTGGTACCACTTATATTCCTACAGCAAGGGTTGTAATAAATTTGTATATTTGGCCACGTCTTTGTTCATAAATTGTTTGGAATTGGTTCCAAATTACTTTGGATTAGAAAAAAAAGGTTGAAAAACGAATTAGGTAATCCTAAATTACCATCATTTTCACAGTTGACCTCGCTGTACAAAAACCTCAATTGAGGTACCCATTTACTTTTCCTTTGGTACCACTTGTGTTACTGCAGCAAGGAATGTAATAAATATGGATCTTTGGCCACTTGCTTTTTCATAAATGGAATTCCAAATCTTTATTTTGTTCAGTAATGACACATTACAATATAATAATAATAATATATTACAATATTAAAAGACTTACATGAGGATATTTTAAATAAAGTACTAAAAATATAATCAATAGATATAGCAACTTTGTCTTTTTAGTCAATATTCAATTGTTGCACCTTAAGCTTGAACACTTGGTCACTTTGAATGGTTTGAAAGAGAATGTTGGTGTGAGGGATTCACAAGTTTCCTTAGTATGTCATCTATTTTGTTGGCATCAATGGTGTACGATGGAATGAACGTTTTGTACTCAATTTCTTTCAGATCAAGGATCTGCGATGGATCCAATTCGAATTCCTGTAACGAAAAGGAAGGTATGGTGCATGAAAAATATGATCAACGATGGTGAATTGAAATATTTTTTGGCATCAATGATGGTGAATTTCAAAACCATTAATGGTGAGGATGCACCAATTCTGATTATTGCTTCCGTGCATAATACATGTTACTTTGTTTGCATTGTCAATCAGGCAAACCACAATACAACAGAATAATGTGCATTGACACAAAATATGATACCTTAATACATTAAAATGAGTGCATACAGTACGTTACAAAACATAACTAATATTAATGGTCACTAATGAATAAAGAGAGGACCTGTACTTCAACCAAAAAAATGGATAAAGATATCTTAAAATTACCTTCTGCACAAATAATATGAATTAACTCTTAAATATAATTCATGAAGGTGAGAAAAATACTCAAAAATCACGTGTCGAGAAAAAGAAGACCTGTACTTCAATCAAAAAAATAGAACCTAATAACCCTTTCTAGGAGAAGAACAGAGGAATGAAACAATTACAAAAAATCTATTCTATCATAAAAAATTAAAACAGTTCTCAACCTTTTTGTTTTATATGTTCTATTATTGTTCTCTTAATTTTCTCCTAAGCAATGAGAGATCAACTTTAGTTTTTTCATTCTGATTAAATTGATTTTAATCTATTAAATATGATTAGAACATGAGGAAAAAATTAGATCTTACGCTTACATGGCCATCCAGTTATAAACAATAACATATAATAAGTTTAACAATATTTAAGACAATTACTTCAAAAATCACGCAAACTATATTTTTTGATTGAATGACAGTATAAAACTACTGTAAATTGTTTGTTTACAAATATTAAACTCTTTAAACATATGTTCAAATTACTGTCAACTACAAATTCTGCATAAATATGTCTTGTATGTTATGTGAAAAATAGATGGAAAACAAAACAAACATACACTAACTCCAGGAAGCCTTTGATTTAGGTTTTCATCAAATAAACGAATGAATATTAATCTAATGTATACTTTCCTGCAAGAATAATATTCCCAAAACAAGGATATCACAAGGGTTTATCCTAATTGTTTTTACTTTCCAGCAGCAGCTTCATCTACCATAAAATACTTAGCAATAATATGAATTTACAGAGTAAAAGGGAAGACTATGTCAGTGAGTTAATGAAAAGCACTTTCATCCAAGACAATTCCAAACTGCAATGCCAAAGTTAACAATGAAATCACTATTTGGCATTTGGGAGAGACAAGTAGACAACAATCAATAGCCATTTCAAAAGTTGAAACAAATGATTTATCAATACTAAAAACAGAATGGCAACAAAAGGGTATAGTAATATAGAACTCAACATCATCATCCTAAAGGGAAATATTTCATGTCAGTCCATTCATACCTTACTCCCAAGTCACCCAACAGATTAAGCATGAAACAAGAAATGCTAGAAACAGTTTCAATAGGTAGGATTTTCATTATTCCAAGGCAAGTGACAACATGAAGGCTTGAGTATCTCACAGGAAGCACTTAAAGCAGCACTTAAAGCACTGAATATCTAATGGAAAGCTTTTTATGAAGAAAATACCTTTTTATCAAGGTACTCCGGCGACACACTGGCGACACTGAGACGGTACTGGGAGGTTGGGAGAACCGAAGAAAACGTGTATATTTCGTCCTCCACGGCGGCGGCACGGTGGGCTGGGAGGAGAGAACACCGCGGCGAATGAACGATGTCTAGGGTTTGCCCTTTTTACGCCGGCAAAGAGGCGCGACTACGGCGGGATTGGGTGGGTCGGTGGGTGGAGGGAAGACACCTCTTCCGATGGCCGGTGGCTCTCCAGCGACGGTGGTGGGTCGTTAGCACGACAACTACGCGACAGTGGTAGGACGATCGCGAGCGGAACTACGTCGGGAATGGATGGCTGGATGGAGGGAAGACACTTCTTCCGATGAACGGTAGCTCTCCGGCGACGGTGACTACGAGACGGTGACTGGCCGACGGTGTTGGCACTCTGTTCGCGGAACTTCAGATGTGTCTCGAGCTCTCTCGAAAGTTTGGAGAATGAATTTCAGATTCAAAATTTAAAATGTATCACTTTCTCTCTCTGTCATATTTCATTTTATTTTTAATTGACACGTGGACGAATCAAATGTAGACACCTGTATCGTGTCTAAATGTTGTTCAAAAGTGTTGTTCATATATCATTTTCCTATAAAAAATATTCTATTTTCTTAACAACTTTTTTACATATTATTTTTTTATTAATATATTTGAATTTATTTTTATAATAATATTTGAAAGGGATCAATCATAAATCATCTTTGTATATATTGTAAAAATTTGTCAAAAATAAATTATTAAAAGAAGATTTTTCATAAAAGAAATTGTATAAAATGCATATGGTGTTTTTGTCATGGATGATATCACTTCTTACTTGCACAGACATAAACATGTCCGTATTCGCGGAATGAGGACAACCAAAATAACACTTCTCAAACACAGATAATGGTTTTTTTTTGTTGTTGTTGTTGGACCATTCCTAGCACACGCCAAAAATTAAATCATTACCAAATACCTGAGTATTTACCAACAAATATATATATTCATACGTAGGTTTGACAAATATATTAAATGATATCATGGTTTTTAAAATATATTCCCATTTTTTTTTCTTGTAGGAAAAATATTAGTGATTAAATTACAGTATAAAATCCGTATATTTATTTATCATTCCTTTTAGTCTTTATAATTTTCACATATATATTAAAAAGAAATTTCGGGCAGTTAATTAGTATTAGTTAAATGATAGTGGTATGATATAATTTGAGAAAAATAACACTGCTTTTAAACTTGTGTATAAAAACAGATTAAAAAACTAAGTTGAAAATGATTAAAAATTATAGAATCTGCAGTTCCTTATGCAGTGTTTTTCCACTTGGTAGTAATTATTTAATTTGAAGAAAAAAGAGAGTAGTGGGTTGGTTTTAATAATAGAAGTAATAGGCATTTATTTGAAGGAAAAAGATGGAAATAATTGTGTATAACAAGTGACTTCCAATTAGAAAAGTCATATTGATGTATTTCGAACAGTGCATGCATTATATTTCAGGATCCAATCTTCCTTGAAAGTGTTACGTGTTGCTTTGGTTTTTACTATTCTCCTTTTTCTTTGAAAATAATAAAACGAAAGTGCACGATTTAACGTTCATATAAAAAAAGGATAGTTAAGAACTACAAGATATATATAGACTTGGAATTATATGTGGCGTAGCTTTTTCTTCTTCTTGCTAAAAGTGAATAACCAAAACTCATGCATATAAATATTGTAAAATGAAATATCAGTATTTATTCAACAATTTTATTCCAATGTTTGGTTAATTATTATATGGAATTAGAGTACGTCAATGGTGCAAAAGAAATTACTTATCATCCAAGCATATATTATCTTGTAGCTGAGAAAATTGACTTTTGTAACAATTGTTTTAAAAAGTCGTGTATGGAATAAATTTGTATCTACTAACATTTTCATTTTTTTACAATGATGTATAAGAATTAAACTCCTGAAATTTTATAAATTTGGCGCAATTATTAATGACTTGTTGTATTTAATGTTGGAAGTTTTGGAAATTTCTGGGAAATTTATGAAGGTTGTTTTGAATTGAATTCTTAAGATAAAACTTCACGAGTCTTTATGGTTGATTGAAAGGGTCTATAATTCAATGAGTTACCACTTTGTGCTCTACGAGACCTCTAGAGAATCTTCCTTTTTTGAGTTGGGTGCAATTACCTCAATAATGTGGAATAAAAAAAAAGCATGTATGAATTAAATTTAGAGAGAATGAGAAGTCATGATTTTGTGCATTTGGAAAGTTTACATAAACTCGTGAGAGTTGAGTAAACTCGACTCTAAACTTGTAAACTCGTAAAAATTTATTTCAGATGAAAAAAATTATATAAATAATATCTTAATTTAAATAAGTCTACAAAATTATATAACTTTAAATAAATAAAATTTATAGTTATATTGTTCATAAAAATAAATATTGTAAAACATAAATACTTGGATTATTGTCATGAATTTTGATGCATTTCATTAAATATATAACTTTCAAGTTTACAGAATTGTTCCAAACTCGCGATTCTAAACGATCCTACCGATTTCACAGTCGATTCTATCGAGTTTACACAGAAAACGAGTCTACTTCCGAGTTAGCTCGGAAGCCATGTCTGAGAATGTAAACTCGTACAAGTTTACGAGTTAATTCTAGAGTGTGATAACAATGCATGTAAGAATTCAAGTGGAATGTGAAAAATTAAAAACATGTTTTTATTTCTAATCAAACCAATTTAATATTTGAGGAGAACTAATAAAGAAGATTGAAGTAGTCAATTATATCATAATATCACGTTTGTTAGAAATTCAATTATGAGTTGAAACTCTTCTCTTTTTTTTTAGAAAGTTGACATGGAATTTAAAAATAATGAATAAAACGTGTCTTAAAATGATATATTAATGAAGAAATAATATGAGATTAGAAAGAAAAGCAATAGGTAGTGATTATTGGTAGAAAATGGAGTTGGGGTGAAGGCAGCCATGCATGCACATGCTTTACAGAGAGGATTTTGTTGGTTGACCTTCTTCATTATGTTGCCTTAGTGGCAGACCAACCAAAGGACTCTATTTTCCACGATCATAATACTTGGAGGGAGATTAATGCAACAAAATTTCAAATAAAAAGAAAAGCAAAAACAAAAAGCTTTGAGCTCGGATGTGTCATCGTTCGTCTGAAAGATCAGAGGGTTGTGATAGACCCATCTATCACAGAAGACACAGTTTCGTCACAGCCCAGCAACTGCACCACTGCACCAGCCGGGAATCGAACCCGGGTCTGTACCGTGGCAGGGTACTATTCTACCACTAGACCACTGGTGCTTTTTGTTAATTCACAATTTTTCTTTTAATAGTATACATTTTATCTTGATGTAATTTAGCTTTGGCAGGTCAACATTTGTCAAAAGAATCCTCAGATATTGTATCAAATTTGTGTTACCATTAGAAAATTTAAAATTTTAAAAAATTTAAGGTTTCAAAAATTTGAATGAATTTCATTTCAATCTTTTTACGTTTATTTGAATATAAAAATCCAATTTTATTTTAAATTTAAAATTCTTAATTTAGATAAGATAAGAAGAACTAAACATAATATGAGAAGGAAAATAAAGAAAGTCTCTTCTAAACATGTTTGTAGGGGTTAGGGGTTTATCATCATTCCTTCTTTAGAGAGAATTTGACCATGATTTCTTAAAGCCCTTTTTTATTGAGTTTAACTTCATATTTGAAGAAGTAATTTTTCTTCCTCTCTTAAGGTTTTGCTCAATCTTTACTCTTGAAGCAACTTCTTAGCCTTGAATAAGTTATCCTTCCTCTCTTTGTAGTTATGCTTTTGTCATCTCCTATTGACTAGGAAAAAGAAAGAAGATTATGAATAAGGTGCATATCTTACCTTGGGGTGCTCTTTTTGTAGGCAGTAACATTTTGGGGGAAGCTTACCTTTTTTTCTTTCTTTCTTTTTTTCTCTTTTCTTTTCCATTTTATGTTGGTCCTCATTAACCTCTAAGGTGATAAAGGTGCTAAATTATTTTCTTACCATGAGAGTGAAATGAAAACTTGTTGGTATGGCCACCATGTAGGGTGTGTTTATCAAATTGTCATGGCATACCAAGTATTAAACGTGTGGCTTCCATGGGAACAACATCACAAAACATTTAATCTTGGTAGCTTGCCATGGAAAAGTTAATTAGGACTTGCTTATTAACATGAATTTTCCTTTTATTTAAGTAAGCATAAAGGTCTCAGCATGAGGAATGATTTCTTAGTCAAGATTGTCACAATTACAATATTTCTCCATGAATAATTAAAGAGAAAACCTATTGTTAGGCATTTAGTATGAAAATGTTTTTTATTTAAGTTGCACTATTTTACACGACATTTTATGACAGGTAAAAAGAGCTTATTATGGTAACATAGTTACAGGTGACATAAAATATACGTTATTTCTATGACGTCTTGAAAACCTGACATAGTAAGTTTGACTTACTATGTTAACTATTCAAGTAACAGTCATGATAAGTACAACTTACTATGATATGAGTTGATAATATGATAGATTTCTTTAATAAAGAAATCAATCTCACTAGTACTCAGCCCTCACACACATTGATTATTGGAAAAAATGTTTGAATATTGTTCTGGTAAACAAAATCACACTGTACACGTCAAAAAACAAACAAAGGAACATTTTCCCTTCACAAGATACAAGATATCCTGACTGTACACAAAGAATTAACAAAAGTTAACCCTCTAACAAGGTCTTTTTGCCTTCTTATAAAGGCAACCCAACCAGCTAACCAACTACTAACCGTACAAACACCCTCTAACCGCCTAACCACCTTATTAATTTATTTTCCTCTTCTCATATACTCTTACAACTCTATCACAATACTAACACAATAAATGGACCTATAATGAAGCATTTTCATAAATCTGTCATAATGTCATAATAAGTGAACTTACTATTATAGTTATTAGTGAGTCCATCATATAAACTTATTATGACAAGTATATTTTAACTTGATATATCTCATTTATTATAATAATTAATGTAAAACTTGACATAATAAGTCTTACTTTGACTGTTAATATAGCAACTATTATAGTAAATTAGATTTTTTTTCTATAACTTTTTTTGCCTTATCTGTTCAATTCATCTGCAAATATATTTCATATAATTAAGTTGTCCAACAAATTTTCTCAAGCAAATCAATTCTATATAATTAAGTTGTTCAACAAACTTTAAAACATAAAATGGTATATACATAACATTATAACTTCACAATTTTTACAAATACTCTCCAAATATACAGTACTGTAAACCTTTGGGAGAGTATACAAATTTTACAAACTGTATTCAAACTGCCTAAGTACTCCAAAGTGTGTTAAAAATTTCTCAAGTTCCATGCTTGAATCTGAACCCTTCTTTTACAAGCTTCTCTAAAGAGATGACAAACTTTGCCTTGGAGGAGATATCATCGAATCTGCAATTACAGAGTCATACTTAGCTTGAGTAGAAATGTAAGATATGTTTCTACTATTTTAGAGCAATATGAAGTAATTTTCAAATCAACTGATGTCCTTGGCATCTGACGTGTGGTAACATTCCTTCAGAAATTATCATAAGGATAAAATTCCTTGGAAAAAAATGGTAGACAAAGAGCCAAGAGGCTAGTGTATTTACTGCTATAGACATTTCACACCAAATTTAAGGTTAAAAGCTTACTCAGTTGGAATTTGACACTGAGGGTATCTTTTTCTTAGAAACTTTGCTAGTGTGATAGATCTCAATATACAAAATAAATAATAAAACTCATTCTGACATAAGAAGGAATATAATTAAACGAGTAAGATGAAAGAATAAAACTCAGAGCTCAGATGTGTTAACATTCGTCTGAAAGGTTCAGAGTGGTGTGGTAGACCCATCTATCACAGTAAACACAGAGTCATCACAGCTCAACGGAGTGCACCAGCCGGGAATCGAACCCGGGTCTGTACCGTGGCAGGGTACTATTCTACCACTAGACCACTGGTGCTTTTATTGTTATCAAGCAACAGTTTAATATATTTATTACATATTTTAATGTGTTTTAGATTTATATTTTATTTTCGCTATATATGAAATATAAAACCATAAAAGAAATTCATAGATTAAAGAATAAAGAGATTAAAATTGTAATTTATCCTCTACATTTCGTAGGATATTTTATAAGTCACGTCTTATTAATATGTATTTTGAATACGGTTGATATAGTGGTGCATGTCATCTTTAGCGAAAAACTTTGCAGTGGATTTTATGTTTGAGGAATGACATTAAATTTTTGGTTTAATATCTATTTTGATCTCTTTTTTCGTAGGGTTTGTTCAAAATCGTCATTCCTTTTTCTAAAAAGTTCATTAAAGTCCTATTTTTTGCAAAAGCGGTGGAACTTAGTTCTTTTTGTTTACGGCGTTAATTTTGCTAACGGCAGAGCTGCCCAGTTGGCCAAAAAGTGATGAGTTGTAACGTTTTGGTTGTGCTGGCACTGTGACTTCATTATATGTGTTAAAATAAAATAATTAAATGTGACATGGAATATGTAAAAGTTAGGGTTAAAATAAGATTAGGATGTGGGGTAATTAACTGAAGAATTTTAGAATTTGGGAATTTGGGATAAAATCAAGTTGCGATTTTCTGGACGATTTAGGGTTCTAACAATGAGTAGGTCTCTGAACCGTGACAGTGAGGATAGGAGCGGTTTTTATGAGACACATGACAGAGGAGCGATATCGATCAATGTTGGGAGAGCGTATTCAAAAGTATGAAAGGAGGTTAAAGGATACAGATTTCACTGTGAAGCAAGAAACTACCGTGAAACATATTTCACCCCACAATATGGCACTGCTGATAGGTTTGCCTTTTAATGGTGTTTAAGTTTTTGGAATCACGAACTATTATTTAAGATGAAATTTACCTTGCATTTGCAAACTCCTTTTAGGATTATGTATGAAACTTTGGATATTGGGGATGGAATCATTTACAAGATTCCTTCAATCTATGATAAGTTGGCTGGAGCTATGAACCTCCCAAGCTTCCAAGATATCCATGTTGATGATATTTACTTAAAGGGCACCTCGGATTTGGGTTCATTGGCTAAGATGATGGCAGCTGATAAAAGATTTGGGAATAGAAACCGAGCTGGCATGGGTGAAGCATTACCACAATATGAATCACTACAGGCACGGTTGAAGGTCATGGGAGCTTCAATTTTCTGCTCATAAATTCAGTCTGAAAGTGTCTTATGAAGGGTTGCAACTAATAAAATTGGATTGTTGAAGCTGATTGTTGAACCCTAAATCCCCCAAAAATCGCGGTTTGATTTTATTCCAAATTCTAGAATCGCTTCAGTTAATTATCCCAAATCCTAATTTTTTTTAACCCTAACTTTTACATATTCCACGTCACATTTAATTATTTTATTTTAACACATATAATGAAGTCACAGTGTCAGCACAACCAAAACGTTACAACTCATCACTTTTTTGTCCGCTGACAACTCTGCCGTTAGCAAAATTAGCCGTAAGCAAAAAGGACTAAGTTCCACCGTTTTTACAAAAAGTAGGACTTTAATAGAAAGACGACTTTGAACAAACCCTACGAAAAGAGGAACCAAAATAGGTATTAAACCTAATTTTTTTTTTCAAATATACTCTCGTCCGTTGTGTCTTTGAGCTATACTTATATACAGTCGTAAATAGACAATTCAAATTGGTTTCAATAGCTAGAAATGAATTTTCAGATAAAAGAAATTAGAAAAAAAATTACTTTAGTTGCAAAAAGATTTCAAGAAATCAGCATTAGAACTTCCCATAAAATTTAATTTTAATTTTATCATTTATTCTCTAAAATAGCAGTATTTTACTTTGATACTTCCTGATATACGTTTTTGTATAATTTAATTCCTGAAAGTTTAAAATTGCTTTATAATCCATCTAGTTTTAGCATTTCTTAGAACTTGGAATTTTTACGAAGTAAATTACCGAAAAACCTACATGCAAAGATTTAATGTAACGTTTGTCTTTACGAAATTGTATATAATAATAAAAAAAAGCTTTTATATTATGTATACATAACCAAACTTCCATTTAAGAAGAAAAGACATCTGAAATATTTTATTAAAATACAAAAAAGAAAAAAAAAGTGCCCTTTATCTGAAAGTAATTAAAATTTTCTATAAAAACGGTTAAATAATATAGGCCGATATAAAAACTAAGTATTAGATTTTTCAAATAAAAAAATCATGCCACATTCGACTTATTATTAAATAAATTAAATAAAAACCATTAATATATAAAAAGTAAATACATAATTAACATAATAACTATTTTAAATATTCTAAACTTGGTGATGTGCTGCAATGTTATTTTATTATTATTATAACTTAAAAAGAATAACAATTATAATATTTGGTAAAAATCTTTACTTCATATATCAAAAAGTAAATTGTAAATAAGGTAAAAAAAATAATTGAAAAATAAATAAATAAATTTTAAAAGTAAATTGTAGATAAGGTAAAAAAAAATTAAATAAATTATAAATTTCTAAATAATACTAGATATTAAATTGTATGATTTTCTTATTTATTAAGTTAATATTTTATTTGATTGAATTGTGTACTTAACAACGATATAATTTTCTTAATTTATTATCATTCCATATCTTAAAAATTTCCAATTTGTTAATCAAATTAACATTTAAGTAATTAAATAAAGATACAAAGGAGAAAATTATTTTAAATCTAAATGTAAAAAGTATATACAAGGACTAAAAAAATCAATAATCTTTGAATTTTAAGATATTCATTTAAAAAAAGTTTAGAAGATGACACATTTTAGTTGTACTAAAAAACAAGTAGACAACAAAAACAGTAGAACGCAATTCTACTCGTGTTTCTCTTGGCACCAAATAGCCTGATGAAACATCCTACCATGATAAGACTACTTTATGTACAACGATAAAATCTTCACTAGTGTAAAAATACAACTCACATTCAAACAAAAAATCATGCTAATTCTTCTATTTGAATCCTGCTTTTGGCTGGATTATATTCAATCAAGCCTACGTCTATTCACAAAATCTTATCATTATGAGCTACACATGATGATTACTACCACGAATTTTTCTGGGGGGCGTCATCAAGGCAATTCGAATGGCCAAGAACTCCACCAGAGACACTGCTGCCATGAACAAAAATAAGTATAAAATATCATATAAATTGAACAATGTTTTGTCTTAATTTATATAAAATTAAAGACAACATATTGCTAGGAAAAACATCAGCCACGTATCAAGCATCTATATTTAGATACAGTAATATCTGGGCTGGGTTAATCTCACCAAGTGAAATCACAAAATGAACCGAATAAAGTCACTGTACTAAAAGACTACATTCACGAAAGACCAAAAAAAAAACACTTGAAGGTCCTTTGTAATGCTTCTATTGAAGCTTTCTTCAATCCTCTTCCAACTCTTTCCAGATTTCAATAAACTCTTACTGTTTTCTTTTCACATAAAGACTAAACAATCTTAAGAGAGACTCCGCCATCTTTTCCTCAGTACACTACTTCAGATTTCATATATCCCTGCTGATTAATAAAACACAATTCAACACCCAATCTATCATATTGCATCGACCATGTTCAACAGGAAGCAAACAAAAACGACCAATAAAGATTTAGGTGAATCACTGATTTCTCCGGTGCCTCTCCTCACTCACAGCATTTCAGCCATTCAGGCCTTTCAATTTTGTGATCATCAAGCAAGGTCATGAATAAAATCATGGGCGAACACCCAAATGCCAAGGAAATACCTAAATATACTTTCTGAAACTGAGAAAATTTTGGGTATCCATTTCAGTAAGATATCTAAACCTTCAGTGTACACTTCAAAGCTACAAACAACAGAACAGAACTATAAACTCAACCTCAGGAAATCACCTGATATATACATCCCTAAATAATGAAAAATAAAAACGGATGTAAGAGGCAAAAAAGAAACCAGAATATACATGCACCTTTTGTACAAAGGACCAAATGAAGAAAAGAGGGAACACGGATAACATAACACTCCATCTAGTTTAGTCTATTTCGTTAGTTTCTAATAAGGCTACTCCCAGCAGTTTTCTACTTATTTGGTACTCTCATTTCTATCTGTTCTCCAATCTCAAGAAGAGACCCAGTGTCGAGGGAAGCTATCTTCTTTTTTGAGACGAATGCACATTGTTCTTACTTCTTACAAAATCGCCATCCTTTGGTAGCACCTGCTGAAAGGTAGGCAAGTCATAATAGTTTCCATGTATTGACCATTACTGCTAATGCTATTACATATTCTCCATCCTTCACTGGCACTCAGTGGGAAAGTGGAGGAAAGTCATCTTCATTCTTCAAATGATAAGCTTGCTCGTCAATCCTGAATCTCAAACCAACACCCCCTTTAAAGAAGATGAAAACTAGGAGTACAAACTATAATTTTAGTGCTTTAATCTCTAATGAAAGTTGCTATCATTTAACATTATAAATAATCTCAGTAGCCACAAAATAATCAACACTGGAAGAATTATATTACCTTTTGGAATCAACTATAGACAATGAATTAGGCTTCTCCTCTGTCACCACCCCCGTGTTAGGCACAGTGCCCCTAGATGTAGAAATCCCAGAGTCTGGGTAATTGCTCATGTCAGTTCTTGAGGCTACACGAAGCTGAGGGACCACAGATCCAGATTCATGTTTCTCAGATGAGTGAAGGAAACCGTTGGTATAATGTGACCCCCATGTAGAAGGTTGAGGGAAATAGGTTTCAGGTGATCTTGCTTTGGTGCTACCAATAGCAGAGTATCCTTCTAGAGAATATTCAAAGTTTCCTTCCGAAGACAAATTCATTTCTTGTGGAGCTAGGGCCAAGCCATTGTTACGAGTGTGTCTCTGCAGATGCCCATGAGAACTTGGTGCTTGGCCCCTTCCCCTTCCTGGAATTGGCCTATTATCCCTGTACGGACGAGAAGTCTGCAAAATTAAAAACTTAACAATTATTAGATGATGACCCAATCACTGGAAAGTATGCGTATGCATATATTGGAGGTGTCTGTCTAGTTTTAATAACTAAAAACTTTAATACCATATTAGGAAAGTATGCGCCTGTTCCTCGAATTTTCCTTTTTTCTTCTGAAGCAAAAGTTGTCATTGGAAGTGTGGGATGATTTATGACGTAAACTTGTTGCCCAATAACACAATTTGAGTTTGCCTGAGATCGAAGACTGTGATTAATTTGTACACATTGACGAACAGTTTCCCATGGATTCCTATTTTTTGGGAACTTCGGAGATCTAGGAGGGCTAGGCACAACAGGAGAGACAGTATAACCATTACACATCTGACCATATTGTAAGTTTCCGATGTGACTGTCATAATCCCCAGTAAGGTCCAACAACGACATTGAAGCTTCAGTAACCCCAGAAACACTAGTGGTGGATCTATCACCATGAAAGAAATTATTTTCAAGGATATTAGCATATGTTGAAACAGCTGAACCATAAGATGCCATATTCTTTTCATCAGTATGTGATCTGGGAGAATTGCTCACTATACCTTCATCAATAACAGTATTTAGAGCAGGTTCACTGCTTGAAATATTACTTTCAATTCGCCCATTTGAACAATATGACAAATCATTAGCGCTTGCTATATCCAATACCCCAGATGTTGCAAAATCCCTAGAATCTTCACTAAGTTTATAACTTGCGACTGCATTTCCATCCCCAGAGGAATCAAGAAACTCCCCTGCCAAAGAGGAGTCATCTTGGATTTCCTCTCTGCTTTCATAATTATGTTGATTTCCAGGTCCTGCATCCCTTTTGGATGCTGTAGATGAGCTCAAAACTGACTTGTCCACATTTACCTGAGTGCTTCCATGCCTTTCCAGGGTGTTTGCAAAGAACCTAATAAGCTCATCTGCTATTCTATCGTCTGGTAACATAAGAATCCAGCCAAGTTTACGGGCACCATACTTAAAAGCACTGCGTATTCGGAAAAAGTTCCCTGAAAGAGAAAAAATAATGCAATCATCAGGAAGAGACATTGAACAAAAGCATTTTTTAATACTTCTTTGTGTCCATGGACACTATATCAAACAAAGCATACACAGTCTCAGTACTGTTGCAGTGACAATGATTGTAAAGGTAGTACAATACTATTACTGATTTATAGTACAGAGGAAGGATACAGATTAGGGAAGTTCGCTGATTTACTTCCTGCACTATAGCATAAAATAATGTATATTACATCAACATAATTTGGTTAAAATGCTCTTGATGCCAGAGTGTCTTAACAATTTTACCTAATCATAAGTTTAAAATAGGTTTAAATACATCTTTTATTCCTGTAATTTACCTTGATTTTGGTTTCTATACCTTAAAATGATAGCTTTTAGTCTCTAGGTTTATTCTGTGACCTTTTATTAGAAAGTGGGCTTTTGTCTCTAGGTTTACATCCCACTTATATATTCTAAATTGGTCTTATCTCTAGTCGATGTGGGACTTCCAACACACCTCCTTCATGCTGAGGTATAAACATCTCAAGCATGAGAATAGAAGTTAATGGATGGTCCGACATTAGCTCGATAACTGGTGAAACAGAATGCCCACATATCTCGTTAGGATAAGCTCCAACCATGGCTCTGATACCATATTAGAAAGTGTGCTTTTAAACCTAACTCAACCCCACAAAACCGGCTTGTAAGGTGAAGTTTGCACCCCACTTATATATTATAAATTGGCCTTATCTCTAGCCGATGTAGGATTTCCAACACCTTTTAATTCTATAGTTTTGTAACATTTCGTTCTTATAGTTTACCAAATTTATCTTGATGGTTCTCTCGTACATCTAGTGGCAAATTATTGGTGGCAGGGACAAACCTAACAAAACGAAACTATAGGGGCCAAAACCAAAAATTATAAAGCATAAGAAAAAAGTGGAGGTAAAATCAAGGGCCCTGTTAGAATAGGATTTATTGTAAAGCATTTTGTGCTGTGCTACACCTAGTTCCTAAAAGTATCTATTGTAATTCTCGTCATTCCTCCCATTCATTGTATCTGATGTATCCCAAGCCATTATAAATATGAAACTGAGAAGGGAAGATACACTCTCAAATTCACTCTAATCCCTCTGCGTTTTTCTCGAGTGTACCCAAAAATGTATTTCAACCTTAACATATAATAACATTGATTTTATCCATACATAACTCTTCTTACTTTCCATCGGAAAAAAAAAAAAAAAAAACTGGATGAAAGGAAAACATAAGTGCATTAATATAACATACACAAAAAGCATGATGTAGATGCATCAAGACCATAAAATATGGTTAAGCTTCTTTTCTTATATCAACTTCTAATAGATGCTAAATTGACATCACAAACCATAGATGGACAAAACTTTTACCAATTATCATTTATTCTAACAAGTACCTCCGTAAGAATTATGCTAGTGTAACTTGACAGAATTGTCTACACTGCATTTTCACTCTGAAGGGTGTCTAAAAGGAAAAGCCTACCTTCCGAAAAGCCATCCCAGGGAAGGCAAAAGATCTCAACACATGGTAGGAGATATGAATATCTGATTTAATGGTACTTTCAGATAGCATTTCTTACCAAAAATGAGGGGGTGATACGGATAGCATGTGAGATTCAATGAAGGATGACAACATCACCAAAGGAATTAAGACTAGGTTTTAAAAGCAAAGCATTAAACTATAACACCTAAAGATATCGTATTTGATCAGAGAGACATTTCAAAAGAATTGAGTCAGATTATTCAAGTAAATTTTTTACAAGGCCCTGTGTAGAATTTTGGACAGTCAATTTGAGTGTAATAAGAACCTTGGGAGAGAGCAACAACACAAAAGCAAGCCACTATACTGTAATAAGAACCTTTGACTAGGACCAGCAAGTACGGTAATGCTGGCATCACCACCCACACCACTTGTCAGCAGAAGATAGACAAGGTAGAAGGCCCAGGTAACGATGGATAAGGACCCAAAGAGAACCACAATATAAAAGCTAGCTATAGTAGTTGGAAAGCACAATGTCTTACAAACCCCGCATAGAATCCCATACTTCCAAAGTGGGACTCGAGTCTCATACCTTGTAATTGCATCCTAACTAAATCCTAAACGAAGTGCTTAAGCAAGTAGAGCATGACAAACTCAACAAACATGATTCATGAAATGCTTAAAAAGGAAATGAGCATGTGGGGTCTTGATAAATCATTAAAACTGCTAAGGACGAAACCCAAAACTGTTGATCTCTACTCTGGAGCTTGAAAATAAAAATTAAATTACTTAATATTACACATAAATTCATAAATAAAAATTATTCACAACTACAGGCATTTGCATAATTAATAATTATTAGTCATAACTAAAAAGCAAGTGAATAACAGAAGTCAAATAGAGGGGAACGTCTGAAAGCAGTGCCTCTGATTCAGCTGTATGAAAGGGTTTTTGTTAGGACGTGGAGGGTGTATGAAAGAAGGAAGAGAGTAGGGAAGTGAGAAAGTATACTTAACTCCTGGACAGTTAAGGGGGGCGGGAAAAGGTCTATATAAGGGACCTCTTTTGTAGTTCAGTTAGTTAGTTACTACTTTCATTTGAGTTTACTGGTTTTGAACCAAGTGAAGGAGGTTAAGCTCCTGATATCCGGATTGTATTCTTGATTCTTTTACTGTGAATACCATATATCCTTTACTCAATTCTTGTCTTGTGATTACCGGCGTGTGTAAGAGAGTGAGTTAGGATTCTTACCCAGTTTCCTAACAGTTTTGAACTCTATCAAACAAAAAGGGGAGATATTACTAAGGTACCCCAAAAGAATTGGATGAACAACTAATAATCAGGGGCAACCTCACAAAATTGGACATCTCAAACATGTGATGTGACTACATATTTGAAGGTAGTTCGATTTAAGTCTTGTGCAACCTCAAAGTAGGTTTGTAATATGAGATTCAACCGATCTATATATTATAAGTTCATTATATCTTTAGTCAATGTAGATCTCTAAAACACCCCCTTTATGAAGAGGACTAGACAACTCATGAGAATAGATATTTATGGATGGTCCTATACCGACCCTATAGCAAGTGGCATGACAGGCACAATAAACCCAGACGCTGATCTTATCATAAATAATGGATCTTAAGTCTAATGCAAAATCAAAATCAGCTTTTTAACTTGAGATTTTCATCCACTTATATACTTAATTGATTATATCTCTAATCAATGTGAGATCTCTAATCAATAAATTCAATGGTAAAGATTATCCCCTTAAAAGAATTTAAGCAAAACAATCTTTAAAAAACAAGATAACATGACAAATATAGGTAAAGAACCCAACCACAACATTAAAACACAATTCAATAGTCATGGAGACAAAAAGATAGACATTACATGCCTTTATTGACACTCCGGCCAAGATTGTTGTTTTCCTTCAATGGATCAATGATGTTAAGATGTTTCTGGGGAAATGCACGCAAATTTAAATCTGACCCTCTTGATGGTACTGAGAATGATTCCACACAGCTTCTAATGAATTCTTCAGTCAGTAGGGTATTTCCTCCATTTTCAGGAACCTCAGCTTCACACAGCAAGAAACCAATAAAAAACATAAAGCTGCCTGACAAAACCAAAAAGAAAAAAAAAACGAAAAATATGCCTACCTACTATATTAGGCAGAGAAGATTTGCTAATTGGTCCCTTCAAACTAACACAATAGTTGTCCCAATCAAATTTGCTGAAGTAGTCCAAAAATCTGTAGAGAACCTGGAAAAAGGGCAGAGTGCACAAAATTCTTACTGAAAAGATGCATCACCATCATCATGTGATGCAGATTTTCTTTTCCATAAGCAAAAGTATGACCCAGGTATATTTGATGGAGAACTTACTGCTAGAGGACCATCTAAGGATACATGAAACTGATGGAAAATATACAGAACCAAGGTTTCCAAAGCATATGTCGAAATCAGACCATGATGAGCACCCAGTACACGGCTCTCATAATAGCACCAAGCTTTAATCAGGATAATACTACGTTTGAAAAGATGATCCTTGGCAACAAGTTGATCAACCTATAAATTATAAGAACAGAATTTATATAATACCATACACCAGGAATATATGTGCTATATATATATATGTGTGTATATATATATATATGTGTATATATATATATGTGTATATATATATATATATAATATTATAATATAAAACAAAAAGGTAGAGTCAAAGTGTAGTAACACAATACTCCAGACTGCAACATGTGGATGCATATAGATTGCAATATATAATAGTTGTTTCTAAAGTCTTGAGACTCAAACAAAATAAAGAAAATGGAACAAAATATCATTATGCTATCTTAAACATTAAGCGAGGATGAATTGTATTACAAATATTGTTGTGGCCTTCAGAGGTCAGTAATACCTTCTCAAGAAAGCATAATGTACTGAGTCCTCCTAACTGATTGAAAGAGATGTCTACAACAATATCCTGTACTATGCATTTAACAAGCTTAACCTGCAGAAAAAGAAACCCCAACATATGAACTATAAAAATATCAACGCATTAAATGAAAGCAAAAATCAATTCACAAATATTGAACCAAATAAAGATGCACGTTAGGCATCATGGATAAATAAAATGTTTCAATAGGTACAAGGAATATTGAAATATAAAAGGTATGCCCACAACGAACTGCCAAGCAAAATCAGCCTAGCATATCAACTTAGCAAAGTTATACAGAGACACAGAGACACTGATTTTGCTATCTATGTACGATGAGAAAACATAAATAAATCTAAAATCAACAAGAATTGCCAGGTGCTGCTCTAGATCTAATCAAAGCTATCAAAATGAACTACCCTTGCATAGATTGAAGTAACAAGTTGAGAAGTAAATTTCCATAACTTATGAGATGCGAAATAGGGTGGAACCAAGAAGAAATTATTTGGATGCTTTTAAACAACTCAAAGTTCCAATACTAGGAGAAAAAAAATGCTTGCACCCATACTTGAGTGAAAAATATTCTCCTCCAGTAAAATGTAAAAGGAAATACAGATCCAACTTTTTCAACGCTCATGAGTCATAATACTTGAGTGAAAAATATTCTCCTCCAGTAAAATGTAAAAGCAAATACAGATCCAACGTTTTCCACGCTCATGAGTCATAACAAGTTGACAACTCTGTATTCCTAATTTACTTAGGCAGTTGGCATAAAATAAACTTAAACTAAAATGCATTCAATTTCAGGTAAGTCATCAATTAAGAAAGCAGAAATAACCTCTGCATCAATGAAACGAACATCCTTCACTTCATATTCAGCAGCTTCATTAATTTCCTCTCCATGAAGAACAGCACGAACATCAGATACCAAGCCATCCTCAATGTTTTGACAACTGAGTGCAGTTAAATCAATATCTCCATCGGGAAGATATGTTTTTAATGGAACTGATCCATATGGAAAAACCTGCAATGAATAATATTTAACATCAATATATATACCACATTAGAAAGAACCCTGCCAATCACTGCCTGAAGTCAACAACATTTATTCATCAAAATCTGCACAACAATCAGCTGCATTAAATTGAATAAGCCCTATAGAAGAAAAAAGGAACAAACCACCAGCCTCGATCTATATGGCAGAAATATCGTCTTTTAAATTACAAGGAGCTAAAATAAAAACAAGAGATCGTAGTGCATTGATAAGCACTCAAGCATTTGGGGAACTCGCTAAAGATGGAGAACCCCACACTCAAATACTTCATCGAACATTAAAAGTCAGTAATAAAGGTGAAGAACAAAGCACTTATATACTATACCAAACATCCCAGAATACCTGATGGGGGACTTAGACAACCACAATACTTTAGACCCTATCACATACACCAATACAACCATTGCACTGGAAGGTGTCACGGGGTAATATCAATTCAGCACCTTCAGTCAGACAACATAATGGCCCCTTAGGCACACTGTTCTTGTTCAAGCAACTCATGCCTTGAGAACCTTGCTGATTATAAAATAACTGAAAACACTAAGTCTCTTAAACTACAGAGAAGAGAGAAACATTGAACCAAGACGGTGTGTTTCTGAGACAGTTCGGGTGATTTACTTATATTTAGAAAACAGAAGCAATACAAAAAATAGAGGAGATTTAATATTTTCTATTAACAAAGACATGATATGGGGATAAAGAAAAACATTCTTATTAATACATATATAATCTACATATTCTTAACTATATAGGATAAACTCCTTATTAACAAATTCAGTTGAGTACATAACCATGTGTCCATTGATGAGGGTAGAAAAACTTCCTTTGTTAATTGGACTTTTTCCACTCCTATTATTACCATGAATGTTATGCTTGAGTAATTGACTATGAATGTTATGCTTGAGTAATTGGTAAATAGTTGCCATACAGAAAAACTACAGAGGTATTAGAAGAAAAAATCAAGGAAACTACAAGAATTTGGAAAAAACAAATCAAAATTTAATTAAATTTACGAACATGAAAGTATAAACAAAAAATATGCTTAATGTTGGGCTTGGAATGACTAAAAACAAGAGCAATCTTACTTGATTTTGATAAAAAACATCTTATGCTTAGAAATCAGCATAAAAAATAAGACTTGAATTGATTTAGAAATCAAATTCCAAGTTTGCTTGGATAAATTGATTTTAAGTCACATTAACATTAAATTAATTGATTTTGTATAATTAACAAAATTCAAATGGCAATTAAACTTAAACCAAAAAAAATCTACTCAAATCCATTTGTTTTAAATGGATTTAAATTAGTACACTATAAAAAATGGAACAGTTTTTCCAAATCAAAATCAATTTCTATGGTATAACTTCATAACAAATTTTATCCAAAAAAAAATATTTTCATTCACCAAATCAACTCTTGATTCTTCAAATATTTGATTCCAAATATACTCTAAAAATAGTTATTACAAACACAAGTTAATTGATGACTAATAAACAATAATTGATGAGATAAAGAAAGGTACGGACAAGAACATAAGTATTTGTTGAGTGTAATGCTCACCAAAAGCTGTTTTTGATACATAAATTAAGTTGTGCGCGTCAATAGACTATATTTATAGAAGATATTGCATCCACCTCAATGATTTGCACTTATTACACCAATACATTCCTTGCTTGGAAAATTACACTCACCTCATTTTGTTGGTGTTAGAAGTGGACTTTAAGTCATACTCAAGGCCACAAAACCGGCTTGTAAAGTGAGATTTGCACCCACTTATATACTATGAATTAGCCTTATCTCTAGTCGATGTGGGACTTCCAACACACCCCCCTCACACCGAAATATATACATCACGAGCATGGGACTAGACATTAACAGGTGATCCGATAGCTGCCCGATAGCGGGTGGAACAATATGTCCAACAAACAACAAATATCGCTAGCATAGACTTTAATCTGACTCTGATACCATGTTAAGAAGTGGAATTTAAGGCTAACTCAACCCCACAAAACTAGCTTGTAAGGTGAGGTTTGCACCCACTTATATACTATGAATTGACCTTATCTCTAGTCGATGTAGGACTTCCAACACAACTCCTCTCATGCCGAGGTATATACATCTTGAGCGTGAGACTAGACATTAATGGGTGGTCCAATAGCGGCCCGATAGCAGGTGGAACAATATGCCCAACAAACAACAAATATTGCTTTATAAGGTTAATCATAAAGTAAAAGGGAGATCTGTATAAAACTCTTAGGAAATATATTTTAAACCTAACTTAACCTCACAAAACCAACTTATAAAGTAAGACTTCCACCAACTTACACATTTAAATTTGACCATATTTGTGTTCAACATGGGATCACCGACATAAACAAACAAGGGTACATGGGTGCATGAGCATTGCACAAAATAAAGAAAGGATATTGGTGTTATTCTGCAAATAAGGAAGGTTATAGAGTAATGAGAATCACCTCAAAGGAGATCACTGCAATTTTCCTTATTTAAATGGAACTTAATGCAAAGTAGTCACATATCACATTGCTTGTGGTTTTTACTAATGTTGACACCTTTCTTAAGGCATGTGCTTTTTAGCACCTACAGCCTCAAATCAATTATCAGTTTACATGTAACACACAATATGCATAAAAGGGAATGTTAGAAAAGTGCATTTTTTTCACAGATAGAAAAGCACCAAACTAATGTACGCCAAAAAGAATTATAAATCAGTGTTTTAGAAAATATTTGCTTTATCTTATCTACAGTTTTTGAATATCATGAAGACATTAATTATTTCTTCCTATTCTTGTCTCTTGAAATCAATAATAATCGAAATGAGAGAGCATTAATGGAATGATATCGTAAGAGGTGTAATATAAAACCATCCATATGGCATAATTAGTTAATGACATGGTATCAAAGCTTTTAGTACCTAGCGGTCTAGAGTTCAATTCTTCCCAACCCCATTTTTCTAACACAAACTTCAAGTATAACACAATATAAATGGAGCTACGCCCTATCCACACTTGATGTGGGGAGAGGCAGTGGCGTTAACGATGCAACAATATCACTCTTGGGTCTTTTACCTGACAACTTAAAATTCTGGAAGATAGGACATGGCACCAAAGCCTATATGATGCCAGTTTAAACTTATGTAAGCACTTTTGCAAATCCAAACAAAATTGCTCATTCCAATTAATGAATTGGAAAGGGAGGATTTGTTGCTACTAGGATAAAAAGTACGTTTAAGCTCTGTCAACTAATGTTATCAAACTTGAGCATCGGAAGGGTGGATAAATTTTGTATCTTGATGATCATAAAAAGATCAACATAGATTACAAAAATCCTTCCAACAATGCATAATAATTATATTTATATACATCCATATACATAAAAAAAAATAGCTTATAATAAAATAAATAAGATACAAAATTTTATGATAATAGGCTCAATCACCAAGAACATAAAATACTATGTCCAAACGAACCAAAGATCCAAACACACCAAATACAGATTATGATAATAGCTCAAACATAAGGCCCATTTCAAGTTGACCCGCAAGCACAAAACCCACCTTATCATTTTGTTTCTTTAGACGTGAACCCTAATCACTCACCTAACCATGTGACTAGACTCTTCCACCTCTACAACACACTAAAACCTCATCACCTCTGCCACATTCAATGCAAGACAATAACAAGTATGGCAGTTGCTAAAAGGTGACCGAAAATCCTCGATGACATTTTTCATGATTTCCTCAATGTAACACTGTCATGTAGCATTTTCAATGAAACCTGCAAAGGTGACAGCGACGTCCGACAACAGTGTTGGAAACATTCAGTGACAGCAATAGCAATGTTCAACAACAATAAGAGACACAGGATCCTTCATTTATTTTAAAAAAGTGTATCAGAGGGATCAACAATCCAGCAATTTTCTTCTGAAAACCGCGATTTGCATAAGCAGTGGTCCCCTGAGTAAATTAGCATGGGACTCACCCAAAACTCATTGGATCATGCGAATTAGCAAGTTTACTCATGCAATTGTCACAACATTGCTTTCACTTTAATCCAAACATGCACTTAAGCTTTTGGAATATTTGGTTCGAAACAGATAACATTTCATGCATACTAATAGTAATAGTAATATTCATAAAGTACAATTCTGGGAAATGTAGTTATTTTTTCTAGTAAGAGGCCTATTGGATGCCTTTCTTAATCCTTGTGCAAAATCCAGATATTTTGAAAGAGGTGTAAAAACATAAGTAATATCAAATGACTGCATGTTAATTTAAAAAACCAGAGTTGCTATGTTACCCTTATGGATATGGTCTCCAAGCTTAGTTGTCAAGCACTTGCTGATTATTCATATCCAAATAAACATTGAGGAATTTCCTAAATCTAAAAATATAATTAATAATTTATACAATGCTTGACAACTCACTTTGATATCAAACTTGACAAAATGAGTACAAAATTAATGCCCTTCAACAGCTGACTTCTCATCAAATAACTGATTTGCTCATTTTCACCATATTTCTCATACTCAAAAGCATGATAGACATGGAAACAATACAGCAGGCACTAGAATTCAGCAAACTTAAAAAGTTAAAAGACGCAACAATGCTATAAAACAAAACTTAAATCAGTATAACATTAACATAAAACACATGTGTTAAATCAAAGACAGAATGGATATGTCAAAAGTGAACATAAGACATTTAAGACATAATAAAGCACTTCAATTTATCTAATCATTGTGACATACATATTCATATAACGGATAATAAATACATAGCAAAAAAGTTGTACAAGCATCTAAAAATATTCAAAATTCCTCTGAAGTGTCCAATTACTGACATTAATACGAGTCCACCACAGGTAAGTAACAGAAATAAAGTAACAAAACAAACTTAAACACTATTTCGAAGTGGTAATGCTTACTCTGTCCCATGGCTCCAACTCAGAGAAAAAGCATTCAAGACATGAACAACCACACCTCATTTTCTTTCACATTTAGCTGCCCTAATTACCAGTACCGAAAGTGAACTTGACTAATCTGACAACTTCCTGACGAAAAGCAGAGAGAGAGAGCAAGTTCATTCCATTATCAATTCAGCATTGCAACTACCACAATTCCTAATGAAGAAGTTATCATTTCTCATCAATGTCGCCCTAATTTCAAAAGCAACGCCCTCAAAACAACACAAATAAGTCCAAATTCGAGCACAACACCTTCACAATCACCAAAACCATGAAAACAAAAATCTAAACAGCCAACAAGCACGCCAAGATCGTTAAACTGAATCCAATACAAAAAAAAAAACAAGCATCCACGCAACCAAAACGACGCCGGTGACACCGGCCATAATTGAATATTGATGAGAATCGAAGCGAGCGAGCAACATCACCTCGCAGCGCGCGCCGTACCGAATGAGCCTCTGGACGTAATCTACGACCTCCCTCCGCCTCCGGTCGGCGGCGAGCGTGGGCTGTATGCTGCGGAGAATCTCGCCGGTGGTTTGCTCGGCCGCCGCCCAGGCATCCGCCGCCACGGAGGACGGATCGGGATTTGAAATCGGAAGCGGCGGAGACGGCGGCGAGGACCCGCACGGGCGATCCTCCCCGAAAACGATGCCGTTTGCATGAAGATCGCCCATCACTGTCGTTAAAACGGGCACAACCCGACCCGGAATCGGAGTCCGGGGCAGAGGAGAAAGAAAATAAAACAAAAAAAGAGAGCGTTGGTGTGAATCTAGCAACAGTGGCGCGTGTCTTGTTTTTGAAGACGGGAAAACGAAAAGCGAACAAAGAAAGAAATGGGAATAAAAAAATGGATATCTATCTGCGAGGGAGCGAAAACCCAAAAAAAAAACAAAAAAAAAAAGTGAAGACAGAGAGAAGAGGGAAAAAGAAAGAAAAAATAGGGTAAGAGGCTCGTCTTTGTTTCTTAGAGTAGTCTCCTATTTCTGATTTTGATGAAATAATAAATGGATCAATATTTGGGCCCTATAGGAAAAAATTTATTTTTTGCATATCTAGAATCAGGAAAATGGTTATTCAATAGTCAACTTCGTGAAATCATAAACTTATTGACAATTGTGGATTTATTATGATAGGCATGGGAGGTTTCTATTTTCCTTCTTCTTTCCCTTTTTAGGGTTTGTAATTAACTTGCACGAAATGTATGCTCGGAAAGTGGACCTTGGTTGTGTTGGTGAATAGGTGTCGGAGTTATCAAGAAACATAATAGTAATCTATAAAGTTATGTAACCAACCACTGTATGAATGTTTTGTATAAAATAAAATGTGTGATTTGTAATTTGGATGTTCTTACAATGACATTTAAATTTTTTTCCTTGTTGGGAAGTAAAGTGATTTTAGTTAATAAAAATTAAGAGCAACTATATGTGTCAATAAACATAGTTTGATAATAAAATTATTTTTAAATGAACATTAATTATGAACGTCTTTTTAGTTGAAATTGAAGTAATGATACGATATAAAATTTCCATACTTAATCAGTATTATTGAAAGGGAAAATAGTTGTTATAATAATGATATCACATGATTAATTAAGAGAGAAAATATAAATAAAAATGTCATCAAATACTAATATTTTTATAATATGATTAATGATGCATTGTATTTGATAATGTTTACATTAATTTATGGTATATTCTTTTATTGATAAATTAGTTTTAAATTTATATTTATGCACGGGTTGGTATTTATTTATATGTTTATTAAAAAAGATTTAGAAGTTAAAAAAAAAATAATAAATAATTTTAAGTTTATGATAAGTTTTGAATAAAATTAAGTTGAAAAATAATTTATAAGTTTAAAAATTCTTGTAAAAATTATAAATAATAGATTTTATAAAAATATAAAGAATAAAACATGTACAAAACTACAAAGTAGACTCTCAAAATATAAAAGGTATTGAGAAATATGTGAAGTATACTCATTAAAAATACGATATAGTATATGAACAAAGTGGTTAATGTATATGATTAGATTTGTCTAATGCATCAATTGACAAACCCATTTGATATATATTGTTATACTTATCTAATCAATATATGAAAACACTCGTTTAATTTGTATTGTTAGACTCATTTAATTAGTATATGAACAATTTCCTGTAATGTATATTTACTTATATACTTATCAAATGAATAGAGTTGTTTAATGTGTATTAATAGACTCATATAATATGTATATGATATACTCATCTAATGTATATTATTAAATTTATTTAATCAGTGTATGGACAAACTTGTTTAATGTGTGTTGCAAGACTCGTCTAAGCAATGTATGGGCAAGCTCATCTAATATGTATTATTAGAATCATATAATCAATGCATGGAATGACCCATCTAACTCTTTTACTATACTCATCTAATTAATATAAGAATACCTATCTAATTTTTTTCCGTTATACTAATCTAATCACTATATGAACATGCTCATCTAATATGTATTACAATATTAGTCTAATTAGTGAATGGATAGACTTGTCTAATGTGTTTAATAGACTCGACTAATTTGTGTATAGAAAAACTTGTCTAATGTATATTGTCAAAGTCGTCTAATCAATATATGAATTACCTATATAATGTGTATTGTTAAAGTCATCTAATCAATACATCAAAAAACTCATCTAATGTTGTTTGTTATACTCATCTAATCAATGTATTCTTAAACTTGTCTAATAAATTTTGTTATACTCATTTAATCAACTTATAGAATGACTTGTCCAATATTCTTTTGTATATTTTAATTAGTGTATGGATAATATTGTCTAATGTATAGACTCGTTTAATGTTTTTTGCTATATTTGTTTAGAGTGTGTTGCTATAATAATCTAATCAATGTACGTTTAATATATATTTGCTTAAATAATTCAATTGCAAAAACAAACATAATGTTAATAAAAAAGGTGCCACCTAAAGCATAAGCATCCTTAGCATTACCTTAGGACACAAAACCCTTATTAATACAACCTTCTTCAAAAAAATTCCACCATCCGAAAAAAAAAAGGATAAGATTAATATTCTCTTACACTATGTTAAATAAAAAGGATAAAAGAAAAGTTATCTTTAAAGATAAAGAATGAGACATAAATATAAGAAAAGAATGTACATGTGAAATCTCCATAATACCCATTATTGGACTATCAACAACTATCCAAAAAATGGGGTTTTGGTCTTTTTGTCTTCTTGAATTGTGAAATTACTCATGCCTCTTATGTTGAAATTTGTCCATTAAATAGGTTTTTTTGTCATTTTTCCTTTCAATTCTCTTCTTCTTTTTGGATTGTAGATCACTTATAGTGATTGGATTGCTTCAAATGTTGTGTTATAAGTTGCATTTCTATTTTTTTTTTTGGTTTAATCTCACAGAAGTCCCTATTTTTGTCTAAAATCTTAAATAGGTCTCTTTATTTTTTGGCGTATCAATTGAGTCCCTTTTAATGTAAATATGATTCAATTAGAGGCATGTCGTCAAATTGACTTAACGGTAGTTAAATATTTGTTTACGTCGCCTGTAGAGTTCATCGAGGACTAACATGTGGAAATTCTATTGATTTCTTTTAAAACGAACATAGCTGATACGAAATTTAAATAACGGCAAAAATGGAAGTTATTCTTTGTAAGTGTGTTGTGACCTTTAATTGGGGGAAAAGAAAAGAATTGGGGGAAATCGTGTTAGGGTTCGTATCGGGATTTCTTTGAAGGTGAACAACATCGTCTTTGAAGGTGAAGAACATTGTCACTGTTAGCGTTATTTGTTCGATTGCAAGCGACAGGGCTCCTTGGTGAACAACATCGTCTTCGAAGCGCGACAGTGCATGTGCGAGTTAGTTGATTCAAAGAGATGGATAATAAATTGCAGAAGTCTTATTCTTGTTCATCTTCGACATGCAATGGGTGGCGCAATGAGAACTGTAATGTCGTTTTTCGTGGTGGTGGATCACCCCTTTACTTGTGTGGAGAGAAAACAGTGATAAGAACAGCTCGAACTGTGAAGAATAGAAGGAAGCAATTTTGGGGTTGCCCTATGTACAAGGTAAAAAAATGTTAATGAGTAGTGTTTTGTTTGACTACAAAGTTGTTTAAATTGTTTTTTTTTTTGTAGAATGGACATGAAGGTGGTTGTAATTTCTTCAAATGGTGTCGTGACGATGGTAGTGAGAAAAGCTATATGAATGTGAAGTGGGAAGAAAAGCATGAGTGTGTGTCAAAGACGGGAGAAATGGGAGGTGGAACGAAGATGATGAGTGATTTGCATAAATCTATTAAGGTTATGGAGAAATGGATGAAGGTGTTGATAGGGCTGGTATTTTTGATTTGTATACTTAATGTTACTGTTATTCCAATATGGATGATAAATCCATAATGTAGTAGTGTTGGTGGTTTTGTTAGGATTGTACTGATTATGTATTTGACTATGTGAAGGAATGAAGTTGTGTACTGTTTGAGGGACAAATTTGTGCACTGCACTATTGTAACTTGAGTTTATTATCACCATCCTCTGAACTTTGCAGACATCATTTTTACATAAACTTTGCAACTTTGTGTGGAATAACTTAAGGGTGATGGGTTGAGGGTTTTCCTTTTTTTTCCCTATCTTTTCTGATTGTACGATGATTTAAAAATTTGTGGAAATGAGAGAATTTGAATATGGATTTTTGGATATGAAGATACTTGAAGAGACGAATAACTAGCTTGGTTTTAAGGTTTGAGATTACTGTGTAGTTATTAACTAAATTGAAAGCTTAAATTTTAGTAGCTTTAAGTCAACAATCTAATGCAATATGTCCTTTCTATTGTTAATTTAATTGTTTACAAAACATCTTATG
The DNA here is from genome assembly GCA_036885675.1 of Vigna mungo. Taxonomy (NCBI): domain Eukaryota; kingdom Viridiplantae; phylum Streptophyta; class Magnoliopsida; order Fabales; family Fabaceae; genus Vigna; species Vigna mungo. The sequence continues at coordinate 10,091,793 of CP144690.1, read as the reverse complement.
TACATGGAGTTTAAAATGAATCCAAAAGGAGGCTTATGTGCTAATAACTGCAAAACGTCCTCAGAACCCCCCTCTTTCTATGGTTTTGGAATTGAATTAGCTTTCAATGAATTCAACTAAGTGACTCATCAACTAAGGTCAATCTAACACAGATGTTCAGATCCCTGACCAAGAAAATTGTCCACTAAGTGACTCATCAAATACCAGCAAGCTCCAAGATTGGAATCCAGGTGCAATGTTGAACAATATTTCATTCCTGCATAAAGAAACCGGGTCTGAACCGAAGTTTATCAAGAGGTATTCCTGCCCCTATGCCGGCTGCAAGCGTAACAAGGATCACAATAAATTCCAACCACTAAAGACTGTTTTGTGTGTCAAAAACCACTACAAGAGAACGCATTGTGACAACAGCTATACTTGCAGCAAATGCAACACTAAGAAGTTTTCAGTCATGGCAGACCTTAAAACTAATGAAAATTATAGCAGTTTTCTTTTCAACCATATACACCAAACTATTTCAAACTGAGCACCACCAAAGCCTTTTAGCATCCATATTGGTGTCAGCCTTTAAAATTAACACCAGTATCTCAATTACAGTTGTTACCCTGTATTAACCCTTACATACCCTGTATTAACCCTTAAAATAGAGCGCATCCTCAAGGTTCACAACACCCAGAAATAGATCAAAAGAGAGGAATAAAAGCATTGGATAATTGGATGGCACCAGAAAGTCATAGGACACCAATAATCATTCACATTAGTCTTTTTTCAATGACATTAGTCCAACTTAAATGTACTTTAAAAAGTACAAACATCCAAAAACATTCATTAAGTACATAACAAAAAAAACATCAACATTGTTCCTTAGAAGTCAATTATTACATAATAAGATGCATAAACTTGGTGTCATTATCATTCATACAGACTTCTATGTTTGAGCTTCAGGTTGTTGACAAACTTCAGATAATTGTGATGATGGGATGATTGGTTCTTGAGTTGCTTGAGCTTTAGGGCAACGACTCCTATTGTGCCCAACCTCCCTACACAGTCCGCATCTCTTTCGCATACCACCCTTGCTCACTCGAGAATCATCTTTTCTCAGCTCCCACTGTTCCAGCCTTCTTTTCCTTTTAGGTCTTCCAGGCATAACGTTTTTTCTAGGAGGCATGACATCCGGATATGGTTGATGGGCCCACATGTTGTTTTCGTTGATGGGGTATATGATAGATGCATATGTTTCTTCATAGGTGGATTTTAGAAAGCAAGCCAAAATGAACTGATGTCCATCAATATTGAGAAACTTCATTGCGGCTAGGGAGTGACAACTTGGAATTCCTGTGATCTGCCATATCCTGCAGGAGCATGAAAACTCGTCTATGTTTACAACAAATTTTTCTCCACTCTGGGAGATGTGTCTGACTTCAAAGAGTTTATTTGCTGACCAGTTGTGAAAAAAATTATAAAAATAATTGCAAAAGCTTAGCTAGGAATGAACAAAGTACCAAACACATGTAAGAAGTGGAGAAGATGGTTACCTAGGGATCTAGTTCTTCGTTGCTTGGGATTCCTTTGTAAATTTGTTTTGGATCTTTGGACAAATTGGTCTTGAGAAAGATTGTATCTTAGACCTGTTTTTTGCCCATCTTTGCATGATGTACACCCTAATTTCTTCCAGCATTGTTAGGATTGGTTTAGTCCTGGTGTTAACCAAGACACTGTTGAAAGCCTCACTCATATTGTTCACTAATGTGTCACATTTTGGTGTTAGACTGAATCTGGACCTGGACCAGTATCTCCACCATATGATATAAACAGGTAAATTAAACTTGCCCCAATGTTCATAATGCACAAAAACAAGTGGATGCAACAATGGACAGAGGCAGTTGTGAAGTATGCAGAATTAAAGGCACTAAAACTGCACCAAAATGAGATAAGTGGTTATAAAATTGGAATTGCAGTGGCTAGCTTTAATGACAACGTTTTAAATGTGCAAATGACACTTCCAGCAAGTTTGTATAATCAAATGTAATGTGTGCAAGTAATGAAACAGCCAAGAAAAGATCCAATTCAGAGTTTCACTGGTTGAGTTCCAAATTGAGAAAATATGATGACTGAAACTGTGATTTTATATCAAAGCTGGAAAAAGACCAATTTAACAATGCACACACATTTGAGATGGTCAATTAAACTTGTTCAACCAGCCACAATGCACAGACAATAACGGGTTCTCAAAAATAGTTTAGCAGTTGCCAAATTATGCAGAAAACTGGATGAAACTGCAACAGTTTAAAGAAAATAAACTGTAAGTAAAGCTAGAAAGATTAACAAGTGATTAAAGAAGTCCTAAGTCTAGATCTAGCTGTAGAAATTGAACTACAAAAATAGCTATTGGCCTAAGACAAAGCAAAGAAAACTAGCACGGTGCATAGATGGATCAGATAGTGGTAGAAACCAAATTTTCACTCAACTCAAACACTCATTTTTGAATTCTGCACTTAATAGGATTGATCATCATCTGAGAACTGATCATATACATCATTTAAACTTGTGCATAACTTCAGAATCAGAAAATTTGGACAAATACAGAATGCATCATGTGAGGAACCACATAGCATATTACAAATGAACTTCAAAAATTCAAAACACTGTTAAAATGATGCCCAAATGATCCATCCAGTCATGAATTCAAAACACTGATAATGACAAAATACAGACTTATCTTGGAGGGATTGCAATCAAATGCTTGAATGCATCTTCATTTACATCTTTAATGTTTTTCATTTCCCTCTCCCAATTTTCTGGATGACTCACAGTAGCTGCCCTCCACATCACAAGCAATAGCTTTGGCTCTATAAGCCATACACCTAGATATCCCAATGTTCCACTTCCTTTGAACTTATTCACGAATTTCTACATCCTTCATTTTAGGATTTTCCATTACTGTTTTCAGCAACTTCTTGCTCAACCACTTGGCATCAAGTAACTTCAAGTTGAACTCCCTGCTGCAAGTATGATTGTCTCTTTTAGTTCTTAGTTGTCATGATTTTACAGCCTCCATATAACCAAAGTATAATCTCCATTAGCATTCTCCTTTTGCACCAAAGCACTTCAGCCTCAATCTTTTTTTGTCATTTTTTACAAACTTGATGTTCCTCCCATTTTCTAATGCATACCCTTTTACAACATCTAAAATATCTTGTTTTTCTGCAAAAAAAAGTTCCCACTTCCCATGTATAGTCTACCATAGTTTTTGGCATAGAAAAAGTACCAAACCTCCCATAACCTTCAATGTCATTATCATCTTCATCACTATCACATCCACTAAGTAATTCCTCAGATTTCCACTCCTCATCTGACAAACTCTATCATCATGATCATCAGTATCAACACTGACATCATCACTTTCATCAATTTCATCAATACTTTCTAGGTTTAAACCATTTAGTTGTCCTTATTTTTGGGAGGTTTTCCCATTTTTATCTCTGTCTTATTAGAATCCCCAATTGAGTCCCTATAAGTGCTAATTTCAATCAATTAAGTCCCTGCCGTTAAATTTAGTTAACGGGGTTAACTTTTTTGCACAGCTGGAAGGATGACCTGTTAATTTCTGTAAACGTGGCCTATTTAGAGTTGAAATGTGGCATGAATTAGAGTTGAAATTCATTGAAATTAGCACTTATGGGACTCAATTCATGCCACGTTTCAACTCTAAATAGGCCACGTTTATAGAAATTAACAGGTCATCCTCCCAACTGCGCAAAAAAGTTAATCTCGTTAACTAAATTTAACGGCAGGGGCTTAATTGATTGAAATTAGCACTTATAGGGACTCAATTGAGAATTCGAATAAGACGGGGATCAAAATGGGAAAACCTCCCGAAAATAGGGACAACTAAATGGTTTAAACCTACTTTCTACTTGTACTTCTACTTCTGCATTACCATCTACGTCATCGTCTATATCACAATCAACTCTCACATCTACTAGTCCCTCTTCAGCCTCATTATTTTCCTGTACATCACCTTCATCACTAGATGAACTCCAACTATAAAGACTAACTTCATCCTCCACAAATCCTTCAACTTCATGCAACTCTTCTACGTCACCATCAACTTCAACATCTACTTGAACACCATCACCAGCTTCTTGACCCTCATGAAGCTCTTCTAAGTCATAATCAACTACACAATTTACTTCAACAGCATCACCATCTTCTTGACCCTCATGCACCTGTTCAAAGTCACCACCAACTTCATCATCTCCTTCAACACCATCACCACCTTCTACACCCTCTTTTTCAACTTCTCCTTCATCATTATATTAAAGCATATGTATAACTTCCGGATTAGAAACAACATGCACAACATATAAATGAACCTCATCGTTAAGCCTGGCTAAGTTAGCCATATGCAAGGCACCAATGTCATCAGTCAATTATTCTAACCTATTTTCCAACACTGAACCGTCTCCTACATAGTACCATAACTCTTGAAAAGTATCATATCCAAAACTTTTTACTACACTCACAACCACAAAAAAACTCCACCTGTCAGGGTCAAAGGACAAAGTCGTTGTCTCCCCTTCATACCTTAGGGTACCATCATTAATAAATTTTCCTCCGTGGTGGAAAACACATTGAATATCGTCCTCCATTACGCACAACACAATATAATTATATCTACACACCTATTATGCAAACGTATGACGACAAGAAATAAATATATATTCAAACAATAACAGCAGAAACTGAGACAAAGTGAAATAACTCTAAATATACATGTGGGGGACCACCGAAATGCAATCAACAACGATGACCACACAATACAACAATGGGGGACCACCACCGAATATTTTAGTTCCCCAACTATAAAAGAAAAGACAATAAAACATAAACACTGACCTTTCTCTCCACTCACCACGTACTTCAACCTTGAGCTTCCAACAACGAAGAACCCACACCTAACCTCGTGCTTCGACTTCTTCAACCAACTCACACATGCACCGTCTTTAAAGACAATGTTGTTCACCAAGGAGCCTTGTCGCTTGCAATCGAACAAAGAAGTCTAACAGTGTTCACCTTCAAAGACGATGTTGTTCACCTTCAAAGAAATCCTGATACGAACCCTAACACGATTTCCCCCAATTATTTTCCCCCAATTAAAGGTCACAACACACTTACAAAGACTAACTTCCATTTTTGCCCTTATTTAAATTTCGTATCAGCTATGTTCGTTTTAAAACAAATCAATAAAATTTCCATGTGTCAGTCCTCGTTAAACTCTGCAGGCCACGTAAGCAAATATTTAACTGTCGTTAGGTCAATTTGACGGCAAGCCTCTAATTGAATCAAATTTACATTAATAGAGACTCAATTGATACGCTAAAAAAAAGGGACCTATTTAAGATTTTAGACAAAAATAGAGACTTCTGGTGAGATTAAACCTTTTTTTTTCATTTGGTGGTGTTTGCATTTTCATTCTCGGTATCAACTACACCTTTTGAAGCAAGTTTTCATCTTAGTAAACGGGTGTGCCTTTTTGTTTTCGAGTTATGTTTGGTTGGTATGTGTTGTGTGTTTTATCTGTGTAGAGCCTTTTGGATTATCATTTTAGGTTTCTCCAAGAAGTTCATTTTTTTGTGGGTTGTGGTTATGTTTCATTTTTTGTTTTGGAGTTGTGTTTGATTAGCATGTGCTATGTATTTATAACCATGTATAGCTTTTTGGATTCCACTTTTGCATTGTGGTTGTGGGTTTTGTTGAAAAGGTCATTAGAGTTTGTGGTTTTGTTTCATTTTTTATGGTTTATGGTTACATTGTGATTGTGTTAAGTTTTAATTTCTATGGGCAAAAGTTTGGATTTATTTATTCTGTTATGATTGTGGTACTTGTTTTATATTTTTCATTCTTTGGTATTATCTTTTATTTGCGTTACTAATTAAATAAAATTTGAAGATTTTATTATTTTGAAAAGTTGTTTCTTTTTCAAATGAGAAAGGTTTGATTTGTTTCACCCTCTATCGTTATTTTTTTTATCATGAATCCTTTTTTAATACATATGATATGATATTTATATTAAAAATGTAAAATCAATGTTTTAAGATTGAGGCAAAAGGTAAGAGGTAGAATACTAAATTTGTTTGAGTATAATTTGTCATTCTTTGCATTGTTTTGTAGTATGATGGTTCTTACTTTTTTTCCATATAGGTTTGTTTTATTCGAAATATATGTCAACAATGTATTTACTATGGTATTCATGCCTTTACATAGACTTTTATGGTAATCTACATGTTATCTGTCTCTCTCTCTCCTAAGTTTGAGATTGTGTAAAAGCATAGGATTTAGGTGAAAAATTTTAAAATGTTTTCAACTTTTTAAATTATTTTAGTCATAGTCATTACTATGTGTTTATATTTTCTTTTCTTTGTTACATTCTTATATTTGTGTTAATATTTACGATTTAGATATTCTCATGTTTTAAGAAGTTGTTTTATTTTTCAAATGAGAAATATTTTATTTTTTTCATTAAACATTTTGTATTGTTGTTTTTCATTCAAAATTGTGTTGTTATTTTTTATATCATAAATTTTTTTAATACATTTGATATGTTATCTATATTAAAAAAAACAGGACAAAACAAGAATAATGTTTGTAAGATTGAGGCAAGAGGTAAGATGTAACATTCTATGTCTTTAGATATAGTTTGTCATTTTTGCACTATTTTTGGATGGGATGTTTCTTAACTTTTAAATAGGTTTGTTTTGTTTTAAATATATGTCAACAATGTATTTACACTGTTATTAATGTAATTACATCAATTTTGTTGTGATATCTATATATTAATTCGTTATAGTAAGTTTGAAACTATGTAAAAGCATAGGGTATTTATCAGACTAAATCGATAATATCACTTTTGGGTGAAAAACTCTAAAATATTTTGGGGTTTACTAGTGCAAAAACGCTATTTAACGTCACCCCTTAGACGTCAGTTAAGGGTAAACAAGACGTATATTGATGATCGGTGGCATTTTCGTAAATAAGTTGGCCATATAGATGCCAGTTGGAAGGTGGCCCGACGTTTATAATATTTTAGACGTCGGGGCCCCTCCTAACTGACGTCTATATGTCTGACAGGTGGGTGAAAAGTCATTTCTTTCAGTCATATACAGTTAGGAGGGGTCCCGACGTCTATATGGCGGAAATTAATGGCTATTCACCTATCTGTCAGACATATAGACGTCAGTTGGGAGAGCCCCGACTTCTAAAACACTTTAGACGTCTGTTATTCTGGGAATCGACGTCTAAACCCTAAATCCAGAAATTCAAAAAGTCACTTTTTGACTCCATTTAGAAGCCTGATCTCGCCACTCCGACTTTTAAAGAACTTTAGATGTTTGTTACTCTGGGAACCGACGTCTAAACCCTAAATCCAAAAATTTAAAAAGTCACTTTTTGACTCCATTTAGACGTCTGATCCCGCCACTCCGACTTCTAAAGCACTTTAGACGTCTGTTATTCTGGGAACCAACGTCTAAACCCTAAATCCAGAAATTTAAAAAGTCACTTTTTGACTCCATTTAGACGTCTGATCCCACCACTCTGACTTCTAAAGCACTTTAGACATCTATTGTAAAAGGAACCGACGTCTAAATGTCTGCATTAAAACACTGCGAATGCGAGGCATTAGTTATGCGAACTCATTGTTCATCATCTTCCTCGCGTTTTCTCTACACGGGCTACGTTTTTCAGGTTCGTTTTCTCACTTTTGCACCGTTTAAATTAATTTTACTCCGATTACATTACTCTTTGATGAATTATTTTTCATTTGAACCGATTAAAATGCGTTTTCATTGAGTTTTTGTGCAGTTTTGCTCATGTCCTTAGGCAGCATTCTTGGACGGCGATTTCTTGCGTTTTGCACTCCTCCAATTCTCTCCACTACATTATAAAAACCGTCCAATACAAAATAAGAACATACAATTCATTCTCTTCAACTAAAATATAAAGTTGTAAACTCGAATCACCATGACCTAGGAGTAACTCGAGAGGCCTCAAGCGGAGAAGATCCTATCAAATACGGCGACATTTTAGACATCTAATCTATGAGTCTGACGTCTATATAGACATCTGACCTATATTTCTATATAGACGTCTGACCTATGGGGTCCGACGTCTCATTTAACGTCACTCGAATAGACGTCGGTTCGGGATCTGATGTTAAAAGCCCAAAATAACCGACGTTAAACAACGTTTTTCCACTAATGGTTCTTCAATTATTTTAGTTGTAATCATTATTCTGTTTTATATTGCTTTTATTTGTTACTTTATTTATTTGTGTACTATTTGAATGGAATTTAGAGATTCTAATATTTTGAAAAGTTGTTTCTTTTTCAAATGAAAAATGTTTGATATTTTTCATTCAAAATCTCCATTGTTATTTTTTCTTATTATGAACTTTTTTTAATACTTATGATATGATATTTATATTAAAAATGGAAAAGCACAATAATAATGTTTGTAAGATTGGGGCAAGAGCTATGAGGTAACATTAAATTTGATTGAATATAGTTTGTCAATTTTTATATTGTTATGCATTGGGATGATTATTGTACAGTATAACCATATGGTCGTAGGATTAACCGGATGAGGCCACCAAGAAGGAACGACCGACTTAATTTGTTAATATAGCTTTTTTCAATAATGTCTCAGCAATGTATTTACATTATTTCTTTTATTATGACTTTGTTTTTTAGTGTTTATAACTACTTTTATGACTTTGAGTTTTACAGAGACTGACGCAAAAAAAAAGGTAAGAGTTGAAAAAACTAAGTATTTTTTAATACAATTTGTTTCTTGTATCGTTTTTTATTTGGATGGTCCATCATTTTTTAATATATATTTTTTTTCAATAATGTTTTAGTAATGTATTTACATTTTTTTTTGCCTTTACTTATATGTTATGGTGCTAATATGCTACCTATATTGATAATATAGTTTGTGCTTATGAAACTTTTAATATAGGTTTATTTTGTTTTACTAGTACTTGAATTGTGGTCTAATCATCTAAATGTTAATGTGCTAATTATATTTCTAAAATGTTGAATTTCTTGCATGATTACATTTTCATTCTTTTAGTAGGTTTTATGTGTTGATGTTTAATCACGAGACTTTATTTGGTTGTATTTTATGTTAACATGCTTATATGTGTGATTTCTTAATGCAAATGTAGATTTAGGTGAAGGTACTCAAAATCATCATTGTGGATATAATGACAAATTTATGTATAAGTACTCAAAATCTTATTTTAGGTATTGATGCATGTGTAAATAATCATTCATAATTAACTTCATTCAAAAAGTCTAATGATGTGTTCATAATATTGTTACAATTCGATATGAACAAACGTTGTTGCCATTACATAGACTTTTGTGGTGGTGATTTTGCAAGTTTGGTATTGAAGTAATTGTAAGAGCTTAGTATATTGGTAATACTAAAACAAAAGGTAAAAGCTAATGTACCAATTGTATTTCAATTCAATTTATGATTCTTGCAACACTTTGAACTTGGATGATTTTTTTTAATTTTTTTAAAATATAAGTTTATTTCAATTTAAAAATGTGTTAACATTGTATTTGTTGTTATCTTTACTACAAATTTTGTTGTGATGTTTATAATAACACTTTTTTTCGTAAGTTTGACATTGAAAGAAATGTAAGAGTGTGAGATCTTTGTAAGACTACAAACTAAGGTAAAACTTTTGACATTTTATATATCTTTCAATTCAAATTCTGATGTGTCTCAATCTTTTAATATATATTTATTTTATTTTAGAAATAACTCAATAATAATTTTACTTTGTTGTTTCTTTTATATGGGTAACTATAAAAGTTTAGGATCTTTCTAAGATTGAAGCAAAAGATAAAAACAAATGTATTAACTATGATTCAAAAAAAATTATTATTCCTACATTCTTTTGTAACTTGATTATTATAATTGTTTAGTATCGAGGGTGATAAAAAGAGTCAAGTTGGTGGACTAGCTTCACACTCCGACCAAAAATAGTGAATTAAGATGACCTATTCAACCTAAAAGACCGACATCATTAAAAAACAAAATGTAAGAAACTTGTCCTTGTCTAGCCCAACAACTCAAAATCATTAAAGAAAACTATACATAAGGAACTTGCTCTAACCCAACTAAACCAAGCCAACTTGACAATTTGTGATTTAGATGATGATGTTGATGAAGATGGAATAGTGGTGGAGGGGTTTCTTCTAATGCTGGATCTAATAAACCTAAAAAGGAAAATGGTGAATGGAGAAATTATGATGGAGTTAATTCTTGATTTTTTTTTAAATTTTTAGTATTATAGTGATCAAATGATTGTGTGAACAAAAATTATTAAGGTATGAACATGTTTTGATATGCTATGGAAAATTCAAATGTTGATAAAGGTGTTATATTTAAATAAGTGATAAATTTATCAAATGCAGCCCGACATCAACCTAACAGCCCGCCTGACATCAACAACTCGATAGCCCGTCCGATAACTCAATATCAACCCGTTTCAATCTGACAAGTTAACAACTCCCAAGTTAGATTATAAACTCAACATATTATTAAGTGGTGACTTAGTTCGACTCGATTCATTTTTGACAAAACAAAATCGAATCAAACTTAAACGAATCAAATTGATTTGTTTTACCACTCTTATTTAGTATATGTTTAATTAGTTATAAAAATAATAATTCAATAGTTTTAGATTCTTTTAGTATATGAACTTTACTTCCATATATACCATTTTATTCCTTTTTTTTTATTATGTCTCATACATATATACGAATGTTCTTTATATTGCTTACACTTTTTTTTATTGTCTTAGTGCGAATAAAGTAAATAATTGAGTGAAAAGAATTAATGTAATTTAAGTAAAGATACTCACAATTTATAATTCTTACAACAACATATGCTAAAAATATTATTACTAATAGCAAAATATTTTTAAAAATCATTAATAATTACCAATTATATCTTTATATCTTATAGTTTTATTTCGAATAATTTTATATTAAATAATTGTTTTATATTCAACATTTTTCATATTAATTAACGAAACAAATAAAGAGGCCGCCTGTAGATACGGGCATGAAACTAGTTGGAAAAGAATAAGAATCAGATATTGGAAGCTTACTTTTAATTAAAATTCAATATTTATAAGAAGGTACAATTGTGAGCATATGATAGTAGCACCTACTAGCTATTCAATTAACCTACCCCACATTGCACAGTCTAAAATTGACGCCCCTCGAAGGTCTGACCAAACTGCCAATTAGCCGGTGCCACGTTGTAGCTTGTGACAGTTCTACGGTCACTGGTGGTGACTTGAAAAGAGAGACTCTGTCCATTGAGGTAGGAGTTGCTCTGCCAATTTTGCCCCCAGTTCCTTGACATGGGTTGCCACCCTGTTTTGGACCCTTGGATGGAGACTGCATTGACATCCCCTGCACCCGCTACGTTGGTGATCAAAACCAGGTTGAAGTAAGAGTGTCCATTAATTGTGAACCTTATTCCTCCCTTTTTCACACAAGGCACTCTGCAATCATCACAAAACAAAATATATATAATACATATAAAATAGAAAATAATATATTTAATATAATTGATGATTTTATATATATTTTTAAGTTTAATTAGTAGTTTAGTTGTTATATTTAAGTTCAATAGTTTTTAACTTTGAATTTCATATTTGTTAAAGGGTAATGAAGTATTGATAATTTTTTTTTGATAAATTTTTAACACATCGATATATAGACATTTTGAGTGTGAGAATAAAAATAGATGATTTGATAGTAATTAGAAACAACAAATGAAACAGAATGTCTACATAATTTTGACTAAGAAACTTTATCTGAGAACGAATGAAACAAAATGTTTACATAAAATAGAATGCACATCATTTATACATTATAAATTGATCTTCTTTCTATTAGCTGAAATTCGTTTACCTTCTAAATTGCACAGGTACAATTCCAGCCCTGAATTGAGCAATTTTGAGAAAGGCTGATTCTGCCAAGTTGAAGTGTTGTAAAGGAGGGCTGCACCAACCACCTGGAGGGCAGAAGTTTGTAGCAGTAACAACAACAGTGCCAGGTTTGCACCATTTTGCGTCATTAACACACCTAACTTCAAAACATGCCCCACAAGATAACCCATTGTTGAACAAAGCACTGCTTAGAGCTGTAGTATCAGTTCCGTATCCCTCTGCAATCACATCCCCATAACCACATGCACCTCCTGCGTGTATATAATGGCAAAAAGTTTTAGCAAACGCCACCATCTCTATATATAAGTGGAGTTACAAAACAGGATGAAGTTAGATGGTTTTTATGCTACACTTTAATTAGTACAGCTTTAATTTTATTATTTTAGTTTGAAGTTTCGTTAATGATTAATATAATTAGACACATATTTAATTTAGTGATACGTTTTTATTAAAAGTCAAAAAAGTAACGCTAATATTCAAAGAATATTGAATAAAGTTTTACCAATTTTAAATAATTTATAAAAAAAATAAAGATAAAATAATTATTTTAAGATTAATTGATTATATATTAATATTATTTTTTTAAAATAAACACACATAACAATTATTAAATATCAAATACGTATTTTATTACTTCAACAATTTCCCGAATTAAAACAAATTTTAACAAAATTAAATTTATTGTACTAAATAAATAAGTTTTTTTTGTTGTATTAAAAATAAAATATAACAATATTTTCATATTCACACTTTACTAAATTATTAGAAGAAAGGTATGTTTAAAACATTAAAAATTTTTCCTTTAATAAAACACGAATGTATGTATACCTTATTTAAAATCTAAAATTTTAAATTTTGCATCACGAAAGAAAATGTTTTATAAAACAAAATTATAACCTTTCAATAAAAATGCCCTAAATATTAAATATGTACATCAAATCATATTTACAAATCTTTAAGTTTGTATACCATCTTTAAAGTTAAAAATAAATATCTACATATCAATGGAAAAAAAAAGTAAAATAGAAAATTATACAACTATATTTATTAAAGTAGTATATTTCTTGTAAAAAACAATATTAAAAAAGACAGTTAGAAACTAATTTAATTTTTTTGAAAGACCTTCCCCAGACCATATTAGGCTTCCTTCAGTGAAAAAGCTAACATCAAACACAAAATCAAGAAGAAGAAAAAAGAGAGTTAACAAATAAAGAATCTTACTAAACGTACCCATGGTCTTAGAAGAACCAGTATAGAAACTAGCATGGCTATCCTCCCAACCACGATCGATAGCAGTGGCACCCTGCAACTGCGTTCCAGCAAACACAGAAATGAGAAGAAGGACTGCAATTGAATATCTACGGATTGCCATTGCAAGTGCCTTGGCTCAATAGGGAACCACAACAGGACAATGATGTTTTCCTGTTACTCTGGGTTGAAGTTGAACGTGGAATAGGAGACCTCTATTTATACAAAACAGTGAATAATAACAGCTACAGTTACACACTTCTAACATTTCTTTATTATTTATTTTATTTTTAATTTACAAGGCTATTCAATAAAAGAATTATAAGATTGTAAGTTTAATTATTATTTCCCTTAACAAAATCCCATCGACTAATTTAATGAAGATGATTTTTTTTAGACTTGTCCAAAGATATTATTTGACCACACATATTACTGGTTGGCTAACTCAGATCAGTAAGTTAAAAAAAAAAATTAAAATTTGGTATGATCTACCCTCTTTTTTCTTCCCTCCAAAATTACAAATTTTTTTAATTGAAATCTAAATAAAATTTAATTTAAAAAAATGTTAAACCTAAAAAATAATCTAAAATTATGAAAAAACAATGTAATCCTAGATAAGAGAATATTAGAGTATTATTTTTTAAATATAATTTAATATTTAGAATTTATAGATACACTGATGAACTAATTCTATTCTTTACAAATTCAGTGAATTCTTAATAGATTTGATTCATTTTGATTTATACCGAAATTTCAATTTATTTTTAACTCAACCTACCTGATTCACCAAATCAACCCACCAAATTGACTCACCTATTTTAATCATTTTGACTGTTATATCTTTTTATTTATTTATACTTACAAAATGTTGATTTTTCATTAATCCAACCATATGACAGATAATAAGTTTTAATGCTTTAATTATTTATTGTTTATCATAAATTATTCATTAATCCTTTAGTTCTGTTTCATCGTTAACTTTTTATAAATTTTCTTATTTCTCTATTCAAACGTTATTTTCAAAAGAGAGTAAGATGTACACAAACTGCCACAAGGAAAAATCTTATAAATATTTTTTTAAATGAAGAAAGTGTATTGTATTTATTGGTTTCTAAACAAAAACACCTTAAACTAAATTAAAAAAAAAATAAATTGGTGAAGTAAATTTATGGTTTTAATTTTTTAAACTTAAATTATGAATTGACTCATATGTGAAAAAAAATTGCTAAGCTAATTTTACTGTATCGTAAGTGAGATTAATGTTGTAATAATATTACTTTATTATTTTTAGGATTCTTTGTTTTTAGGGTTATGGTCTGTGATGATGGTGGTGGTGCACCAGCAGAGTGATGGGTTGTGAGACAGGGGCTCGCTGTGACTACCTGAGAGAGTTGTTGGACCGTGCTTGCTTCAGTTTGGACATATTTGGGCATATAGGCCCAAAGTTAATGAAATTAAATTATGAAGAGAGATGGAAGTATTAATTTATAATTATAATTATGGGAACAAAGTTATTAGTATTTATTTAGTAATTAATTGGAAATCAAATTAATTTATTGAAAGAGAAATTAATTTGATTTAAAAAGGAAGTTGATGGGATTTTAATTAATTGAGAATTTGATTTTAACGATGGATTATGATCTATTATTTTGGAATGACATTTATTTATTGTTTCTTATCTATTGTTTGAGTATAACCCATTGAGCACATTGTATTCTTGAATGTGACTTTAGATAACTATGAATGATGATTGAATAGTGTCAGACAGAGAATGAGAATGAAATTGTTGCTAGAAATAAATTATTTCTAGGATCGAACTTTGAAATGAAAGACATGGAACCATTGTAATTTTATGTGTTAGAATCATAAGGAAGGGAGATAGTATATTACTATCCCAAGAACAATATATTGAGAAACTTCTTAAGAAGTTTGGGTTTTATGACCTGAAACCAGTGAGTGATTTAATGAAAAATAGAGGAGAATTATTATCTCAGCCTCAGTATGCCCAGATAATTGGGAGCTTACTGCATTTGATGAGCTTTTCTAGATTTGATATTGCTTATGCAGTAGGTAGACTGAGTAGGTACACTCAATATCCAAATCAGGAACATTGGGATGCACTTGCTAGGCTTATGAGATACTTAAGAGGTTCAATGGATTATATCATTGAATATAGTGGATTTCCCGCTGTCCTAGAAGGGTACAGTGATGCTAACTGGATCTATGATTCAGATGAGACAAAATCCACTAGTGGTTATGTATTCACACTTCGGGGTGGTGCGATTACATGGAGATCACCCAGGCAAACTATTATTGCAAGATCAACAATGAAATCTGAGTTTGTTGCTCTTGAGATGTCTGGTAATGAGGATGGGTGGTTTGAAAACTTCTTAGCGAACATTCCATTAGGAATGAAACCAACCCCATCGGTATTAATACACTGTGATTGCCAATCGGCAATAGCTATAGCTAAAAACAAGAATTACAATGGAAAGAATAGACATATACAATTGAGATACAATTTGGTGAAGCAGCTGCTAAAGAGTGGAACTATTTCCATTGACTATGTGAAGTCAGAACGGAATCTAGCAGATCCTCTGACAAAACCCTTGGGAAGAAATATGATTTTAGAAACATCGAGGGGAATGGGACTTAAGCCACTTGCAAACAAGCAAGTGATGGTAACCCAACCTTTGTGATTGGAGATCCCATGAATAAGGTTCATATGGGTAAAAACAAGTCACTTGTTAGTTCTAGTAGCACTAAATTGATTTTAATCAATTATGTCCCTTCCTATGGTGTGTGTGAAAGTGCTAAAGACTGCATTTTTGAGAGGTTAAACTTTGTCATTAAAATTCTCTGTGATGAAAGAATTTTAGCTTAAACAAAGTTTTTAATGATTTTCATATCCCTTATGGGTGGTGTATGTTTTGCAGCATACAATTGATGAAATCACCTATATGAGTGTCAAGTGGGGCCGCTTGCATGAGATCTTGGCATGATCTCTAGAGCACTCATGAATATCGGGCACACACATGGCCTAGTAAGCGCAACACAGCGATAACAGTAAGAATTGTGGGGGTGTATGGTGATTGATAAACCTCTAACACACGTCAAGTGTCTTTGGTTCATATAGCTTGCTATACCAACTACACTATGTGTTAAGTTTCTTGATCTAAGACTGGTTCGTATAGCTTGCTATACCAGCTCTGATGCATTACATCCTATGAGACCCAGGATAAAAGTTTTTTTCTTCTCTCAACTTTCTTTTGCAATAAGTGGGGGATTATTGTAATAATATTACTTTATTATTGCAAAAGAATGTTACCCAAGGTTCATGAAGGGCATTCATGAGTGTAATGTTCCAATTCTTAGGGAAGTTCCATTTCTTGCCAAGTGTTGTTTTTGCACCTAGCTTTATAAATAGAGCTCTTTCCCATTTCAAGATACATCAATCTTTTCATTCTTCTCTCTTCCTCTCTTCTAAAAATTATTCTGGGTATAAACTCTTTATAGAGTTTCTTGCTAGTTCTGTGATCCTCGAATATATTTCGAGAAGTTCCTGTTGTATCCTGGGGGACTTGCGCAATACATCGCGGATAAATCCTTAAGAACAGTGATCTATACGTCTCAGGAAATTGCGCTTAGAGTTTTGGTCAGTATTTTTACTACAATTAATTATAGTCTAATGGATTGAAAGAAAACAAGGAAAAAACTCAAATTATTTACAAAGTATGAAAAAAAAAGTTTTAAATTTTTTAATTTTTCAATATAAGAAAATATAACTCATGTATTGTGATACTCAATTTATTTAGGTTTAAGAAAATAGACTTTGAGTCAAATGAAAAATAAAAATGTCTTTGTAAGAAGGTTTTAAGTAGTTTAAAACAAATTATTCCTTCTTTATTATAAAACTTCATCTTTCAAAAAAATCTAAACTTTTGTGTACACTTTTTCAGTGTATAGACTAATTGTCCGTTTTCTTCTTCATCAACTCCAAAGTTTAGAACGTAATTGAATATAAATCAAATTCTTTTAATCATGATCTTAATTTTGGTAAGTTCCTTGTTCTTCCACAATGAATTTTTTTGTTTTTTACTCTTTTCGTTTAAGTGTGGGGTTTTTGTACTCATCTTATTTAATCAACCAGCGAACATAAATTTATTAGTTTTTTTTAACAAGTTTAGATGATAATTTTTTAGTTTATATATTAGAAGCTGTTTAAGAGTTCTAGAAAAGGAAGGTGTACTTTTGAAAGTCTATGGACGTTGAAGTTACTCTTGCCTCGAAACTCTCAATCTTACTTAAAAGCTATTTAATTATTATCTTGAAGTTAGATTATTTTCTAAAAACTTAACTACTGTGTAGATTTGTCAACGTGGGTAAAAAAAGCCCCACAGGATAAAAAAAAACTCATAAAGACAAACAAGTTTATATACGAGAACTACACAAAGATAAAATAGTAATAAAAGATAAAATAGCAACAAAAGTTTTATAGGTTCAATTCATGGATGGATTTGTATGAGTTAGTTTCAGATAAAAATAAACAAATAAAGATAAATAGGATTGGATTACATTTGGGATAGCTTGATTTTACCTTTTTATCTAAGTCAACTTAATTTGACTTTTAATATTGACGGTTCGTCTTAATTCTAATTTTTTTATACAAGTCAATTTGATTTGACCTTTAGCATATGCTCACTTGCAATCTCAGGTTCAGATTGAGACAAGTTGAGTCATGTCCACCTTATGTTAAATCAAATAAGGTCTACTTTTGATTGAGTCATGCCAAACCCACATTTGGTTAAGTCAGACTGAGCCCACCTCAAATTGAATTGAGTTAATCTTGGATCAAGTCAAGTCCATCTTACATTAAGTCAAGTTGAGCCTACCATTGACAAAGTCATGTCAAGCTCACCCTGGTCTTAATCGAGTCAAGCCCACATTAAGTCTCAAGTCAAGTTTAAGTCATGTATTGTTAGTTCAAGCTAAGAAAAAGGTCAATCATTTTTGGACCCACATCAAGGAAATTCAGATTTGGGCAAACCTATGCTAAGTTGGTTTGGCCTGTCAAATATTTTTAAATGGGCTTAACTTCATTGTTATGTTGTAAATGTTAAAAATTAAGTAAGAATCAATTTATAATTAATGTAAAATATTTGGGGATGAATATACAATTTCATATATTTTAAAGACTCATGCTATTATAAAAAGTATTTATGAGATAATCATAAAATCTCGTACTAGGACTAAACTCAAACTCTAACTTTAAGAGGAAACTTTGGAGCTTTTTCTTAACTTACTCATTTTGTAGATCAAGAAAAGAAGAACTTATTTGAGAGTGGATTGAAACTAGTTTATAGATCATAAGTCAAATTGATACTTCTATTAACAAGGGAGAATTGATATTGGAGTCTTGGTAATTTAGATTTAGGTGTACCATACGTGAGAGCCTAGAAAATAGTGTATTAAATATGATAAGATGTTCTAAATAATAAGACTAGTTTATTTTAATATTAAAAGTTCAAACATATAAATAGATATCAATTAATGAGTTTCATTATCTAAAAGAATATTATCTCTCTAAAACTCTTTACCATCTCTCTAAGCCTTCTCATCTTCTATTCATTTGTTTGAAGATCAGAGAATGCCTAAGTGATCACTGAGACAAAGTTTTTAAGTCTATCTAATCAGTTCTTGCACAATTGTAAGTTAGTTTTCATTCTTTTTTTTAGTGTGTATATTTTTCCATACATGTGAGCGATGTTTTATCACATGTGTCATCTGAATATTTTATAATTATATGATATTTAATCAAAATAAAGCAATGTTTTCATAATTAAATTTGAAGATGGAATTTAATTGCAGCGTGATTAAAAGCAATGACATATTTTGTTATTTATTTAAATAATTTTATTACAGTAATGATATCACTCTCTTAACAAGTATCTTTATTATACACTTCAAATATATCCATTAAATATAATATATTCGAGGTAAATTAAAAACAAAAAAATAACGTTATTTTACAAACCAAAAAATATGACTTAATTTTAATATTTTTAACTTGCAGTCACATTTTGGGAAAGAAACATTTTATTTCATAAATAAGAGATAATATAAATACTTATACTACAAAAAAAAAATGTTATTTAGTGGAGTTTTTATTTTTGATTTGCAGAGGTTTTTACCCTCACAAAATAATTTTCGAAAGTTTTTCAAATCGTCGCAGTTTGAGTCGCCACAATCTATCTGTACGAGTTTTTCACAACCCCTCGTATCACATTCAATTTGCAGAGATTTATCTGCGGAGGGTGAAAACCTCCTCTATTACTAGCTTTTATTTCGTGGGAGTTTTTAACCTTCTTTATCTTTAACTATTTGATTAGAAAAAATACCTATATTTTTTACATTATTTTTTGGAATTAATATATACTATTCAAAAATTAATAAAATATATAAGTTATAAAACACAAAAATAATTCAAAATTAATTTTATTGATGATTTAAAATAACATAGATTCATGGACAATTACAATGTAAATAAAAAAAAATACAATATTTAATAACATTACAAGATTGACTAAATATCTATCAAAGTCGAAAACTACCAAACCTAACTCTGTATTTGCTGCCTACCCTACAATGTAAAAAAGTTCACTACATTGAGATTCTTCGTACAAAAATTTATGACAATATGCAAATGGGAAAAAACAAGATAAATATATAGAAAGGTATTTACCTGTCTTTGATGCTGGCACTGGGTTGCATGATCTCTTGCCTGAAATCTTTCAGTGAATTTGTTAAAAAATAAACCAGAACCAAACAACAAACACCAATTTCAGATAACCAACTTCACAGATAATTTCATCTAAACAAAATAAAACGAACTTGTAAACAGAGCCGAATCCACCTTCCCCTAATTTAGATGCTTCTGAAAAGTTATTAGTATAATATAGAATTGTAGTTAATGGGATTGTAGTTAAAACATGAAAACTTATAATTTTAATCATCTACACATTATTCAGATTCACATTATGATAAACCTAATCAAAGCCTAAATAAAGTGCTTATCGTTATAACAGTAACAAAAGTAAATGTGAAAGGTGTGCATATTAGGTATAGAAATTATAAAGAGGAAATATTAGATTGTATTTCATTCTGAATTGTTTTACAGCAAGAGATGGTTTATATAGCAGAAGATTAGATTACAGAAAGAATATTCTACAAGTCTACTAATGTTCGGTGGTCTCAGACCTGTTTGGTGACTTTATCCACAAACCCCACCGAACCGTTCGGTGGACCTGTATCAATCTAGTACTCCACGCTGTGCTATTTCTTCAACCCCCAATTTGTGGGCCACAGTGGCCAGTCCTCCACGGTGACGGGTGTCTCCGCCGTATTGCGGCGGTCGATCATGCCAACGTTGAAGTGGGGAGGGAGATTGTACATGAATACCCGAAGAGATAAGCCAGGTGCACATGGAGCGGGTGCAGACGCGGATAACTTTAAGTCAAGGAAGAAGCTGAGGAGGCATGAAGGGTTTAAGTCTTTGTGTTCTAATTCTAGAAAAGAAGAACTTAAAATTTGGGGATAAAAGGTAAAATTTTGGGAGGGAATGTTAAAAAAAGTGAGGGAAATAGGAAAAAAAAGGTATCGTAATCTTTTAAGGTAACCAACCTCTTCAAAACGAAATCAAAACCTAGGCTATTGTTGGCTTTAAGATAATTTATCAGAATCACTTTACATAATGTTTATTAGAGGGGGTTTTAATAACCTCCCAAAAATAATCCCCGCTAAATATAACTTTTTTTATAAGAAAATGACATTTTAGGAGTGATAATGATTTAAAATTAATGAGACTTGACTATTTTAATATTAAAAGATTTTAATAAAAATAGTTTTGTTATGAACGAGTTTTATTACTTTAAAATATATTATTTCTCTAGAAATAAATTTTATATAGTTCTTTGACTTCTTACTAGCAGTTTTCATTCCTTGTTCATCTATTTGATGATCAAAAGAGGTTAAGGTAATCTTTGAGTCAAGTTTTCCACTT
Source organism: Vigna mungo (assembly GCA_036885675.1). Lineage (NCBI taxonomy): Eukaryota > Viridiplantae > Streptophyta > Magnoliopsida > Fabales > Fabaceae > Vigna > Vigna mungo. The sequence goes on along the minus strand of CP144690.1, from coordinate 10,070,446 downwards.
TCATTCGACCAATTTCTTCGATAGAGTAAGTTGGGTTTTTTACTCCTCTCATTGGTTTGTTTCGTTCTTCCTTTGCATGCAAGTTTTTTGTGGTTGCATACGACCTTTGAGTCTTCTATAAGACTCTCTACTGATTAGTGGTCCTAACGGTTTACTCCAATCGTATTTCTGTTGTTCGCAAGAGAAAATATGATTTCCTATGCGTTTGAAACTATTTTAGGCTTTCTAGAGCGGTTTGATCATTTGTTAGGAAAGGGGATATAATTACCTTGCTTTTAAGTTTTGCTAATTTGATAATTTGGACTTGCATGTTTGGGTTGTTGAAACTGGTAGTTGAGCATATTGAAATTTTGTTGTGTTTGATGGTTGTGTGCTACTTGATTTTGTTTGAATTGGTCTTGAGTTGAGAAACTAGGGATCTGACCATTTGAGAAAATTGGTAGGTACTTTGACATTGAAATCTGTTTTTGAACCAAACACTAAGTCAGAAATACCAATCTGATCATGTGAACAAGTCCCCGTTTCCTCAAATCATAAATTTGAATGTGTTAGTTTTTTATATGGCGTTGAGCGCATGCTTGGTTATGAAGGTTTAAGAGCATTTAAGATCTAAACCGCTAAGTGCCAAGTTTATGCCATTGAGCGACCAAAAAATGCATATGGTCTAACACTGAGCAATGACTTTGTACCATTGAGCACCACTTTTTTCTACCGATCTGAAACCGTTTCATTTCAGGTCGTTGAACAACAAAATGCTTTCACTGGGCGAGATAATTTATGAGAGGTTTGGTGCTGAGTGCTCTCCTTTGCGAAAGGTCTTACATTGTGCATCACTCTGAGTGCCAGTGTATGTTTTTAGTGAATTTTTGATTCTTTGAATTGTTTGAAGTTATTTATCATGGTTTCTATGTATGGTTATTATGGATTGTGACATTTCATGATTGATAACCTTATTGTAAGTATATATGGTGTTTATTCATGTATGATAATGTTGTGAATGCGAGTTGGTTAAATCATGGTATGAAAGTGATGATGAGAAAATGATTTCTAGGGAGGGAATTATGTGGAATGTGTGTTTCAGTAAGGTATGCCTTGAGGTAAAGACTGTTCCATTAGGTGTAGCTATCCTGAACTCTACTGATCATTCATACTTATGTAAGAGAGGCTGATGATAACTTTTTAGCAAGTATACCAAATCGTTACAAGTAATATAATGATTAAGTCAAGTATCGTTCTCCCAAGGGAATTTGTGTCACGTTATTCAATTATGTATTATTTATCAAAATCAATTTGATAGCAAATGAAATCTGGATTTAAAGAACTAAAAGTAAGAAATGAACATAATATTAAAATTTGAAATTAAAAGTTGGAAGAAAGATTCGTTGGAATTGAATTCATGACTAACATTACAGTAACTTGTCTGAATAATATAATTTGCGTTCAAACATTAACATCACAATATCTTGGTTTAATCCCTTAAAACAAGTTCTAAAGAATTATGCTCAATTATTAATTCCTTAAATAAATAAACATAACCTTTGCATTAAGATATGATGTTTACCAATGACCAGAAGAATTGAAACTATTCCTAGCATCGTTCCTTTTGGTTGCTTTTTTTACATTCATACTCAAATTTACTTCCCAGTACAACTTGAATATATAAAATACATCATACTTCCGTATAATGACAAGTAAAACAAGAAAAGCATATGAACACAACTTATATTGAATAGGAAGATTACATCAATTGTTAGCCATTACATTCAATTCCAACGAACATAAAATTTAGCCTATCCTAGACATAACAAACGTACTCTTTTCAGCAATTCCTTGTAGAAAATGAAGTCCTGATGTCTTGAACGGTCTCCTGAACTTTTCCAGAGCGTTTTCTTGTTTTTCGTGTCAGAAGATGGTTTCTGCATTTCTGTCACGTCTTTTAAGACCACTTAACTATTTTAGTTCGCTCAGCGCACGTGCACTGCTGTGCTATGCGAATTTTCAAACTGCTGCATTATTTAACTGGTGATATTCGCTCAGCGCACAGGTACTAGTGCGCCGTGCGAATTTTCTTCTCCTGGCTTTGCGAATTTTAGCTTGCTCTGTGCGAGAATTGACTGACAGATTCCAAATTATAACTTGCGAAACAATCTACTTCCTATTACAACTTTTCACTGAGTAATAACCTGAATAATTACAAGATTAAGATAATTCATAAGTGTAAAAATAACTCTTTTTCACACTTATCAGCTGATTAGGTGGTGAGAGTAATAGGAGGTTTTATGACCTCAATATTCCTATGACCATGAGAAGGACTAACCTTGTGTGTCATTTGATAGAGCAACTTGGTAGAGCAGTGTGTTATCACCATAAGTTCATGGTCTCATTAGTCTGACTCAAGAGAACATATTTGAATAATTAAGTATAGTATGAGTTTTTAAAATGTGATATGATTATGTTTATGAATGAATGATGTATGATAATATATATGTGTTTGTTTCATAAAAACTCTTTTAGTACATTAATTTACTATTTCTTCTCTATTTGTTTGTTTCTTTTTAATTGCGATAATTACCTTAATTGTGTGATCAAATGAAGATGTTCAAGTTAATCCAATGCAAGTAAAAATGATGAAACAATTTAGTTATAATTGTTTTATCATGTATAAGCTTTCTTCTGTTTTAAATCTAGCTTCATATATATATATATATATATGTATATATATATATATATGTATATATATATGTATATGTATATGTATATATATATATGTATATATCTATATATATATATATACATATATATATATATATATATATATATATGTATATATATATATGTATATATCTATATATATATATACATATATATATATATATATATACATATATATATATATATATATATATACATATATATATATATATATATAGGGGTTTGTTAACACGCATACGCCTGTTTTTCAGTTGGTACGTTTTAACAATGTGTACCGGATTATAGTAGACAAAAATACCCTCATTTATCATGGATTCTAAGTTTTAAGGTCAAGGATATTTAAATAATTTTCATTCTCAAAACTAAAAAGAAATCCCCAAACCCTTACTCACCTCCCTCATTCCTCTTAATCATTTCTCTTTCATCTCTGTCACTCCAACATTTTCTCTGTCATCCTTGTCCCAATTAAAAAAAAAAATCTGAAACCCTTGCGAAACATAAGGAAAATAAAGAAATAGGTATAGAAGAGCTCCCTAGGAGTACAATTCTTTCAATTATAGGTTGTAATCTTACATCATGTATACCATACCAAAAGAGAAAGGAAAAAGAAACACTTTATGTAAAGGGAAAAGGAAAATAGAGGGAAATATCTTGTTCTTTCAAAAAAAATATAATGAAATGTAGTGTAGATGTGTAAATGATGTATGAAAATTTAATTGATTTATGAAGGTTTTATTTACATGATTTAATTTAAAAATAAAATTTAATAATAATAAGAAGGGAAAATATATAACACATCCTCCAAATGAACGAACAGCGCAAGAACAACAAATTACGATGTTGTGGGTTGTTGTGTGTGGCTGAGGGAGAGTATGGAAACGAGAGAGAAACAAATTGGATAAGTGAGGAAGGTGGATTAGGGTTAGGCAAGGGTTTCTGATTATTTTTTTTCAATTGGGGCAACAGTAGGGATGACAGAGAAAATGTTGGAGTGACAGAGATGAAAAAGAAAGGGTTGAGAGGAATCAGGGAGGTGAGTAAGGGTTTGGGGGATTTTTTTTTTTTTTTTAGTTTTGAGAATGAAAATTATTTAAATATCCTTGACCTTAAAACTTAGAATCCATGATAAATGAGGGTATTTTTGTCTACTATAATCCGGTACACATTGTTAAAACGTACCAACTGAAAAACAGGCGTACGCGTGTTAACAAACCCCATATATATATATATATATATATATATATATATATATATATATATATATATAATAAAACTTGTTATGTTGCATGGATTATTTTAATATAGTAATTATATTTTTATCTCACTTGTTTATTATCTTTTATATAACTATTATTTAATAGTTACACTATTAAATGAAATAAGATGTTACATAAATAATTAAATCTTATTATATATAAATATATTCAGATATATTTATAATAAATATAGAATTTAAATTAAAATTTTGATCATCTATAATTTTTCTTCAATTTTAGTCTTGAAATGTGAATAATTAAGGATTTGATGAAATTAATAGTAACTGGAATTGAAAATTGAATATAACAGTACATTTGTGAAGTCCCTAGTGGGTGCTATAATTTATATATTGTACCATATATAAATCACCTCAGCTACTTTCCATAATCAATGCCTCTCTTAATATTTTTGTGGCATCAACAACAACTAAAACCTCTTCAATTATTATCCCATTGGGGATTAATTTTCACACAATATATATAGGTAATCACCTTTTTTAATTTACTAAAATAAAGTTAATAACATGTGATTTATTTTCTCCTAAAACTGACCCCCTTGGAAGGTCTGACCAAACTGCCAGTTAGCTGGTGCCACGTTGAAGGCAGTCACAGTTCTACCATCACTGGCGGTGACTTTAAAAGATAGGCTTTGTCCATTGAGGTAGGAGTTGCTCTGCCAATTTTGTCCCCAGTTCCTAGACATAGGTTGCCAGCTAGTTCTGGACCCTTTGATGGAGACTGCATGGACATCCCCTGCACCGGCGACGTTGGTGATCAAAACCAGGTTGAAGTAAGAATGTCCATTGATTGTGAATCTTATTCCCCCCTTTTTCACACAGGGCACCCTGTTATCATCATCACCAAATAAAAGAAGAGGTTTTAACTGGTTAGGTTGGTAGGAAACTAGAACAAGTTAAATCAAATTCTATATGCACTCTCCTATCAATATCAAATAATTAAAGATCTCAATACAGAAAATAATTGAAAAAAAATGTTTCTCTTTTTGGTTGTTTTACCAATTTAAAATAGAGAATTTATGGAATTTGTCATAAAGAGGGCGAGACTTTTACTTATTATAAAAAAAAAGAAATATTAAAAAGAATGAGTTAGTTTTTTTCTTCTCGTAAGTTTGGGATTATTAAAAGTGAGGTTAATTGAGTTAGGTATAGAGGAATGGAGTTAACAACCTAATCATAACGAAGAAATGTGATTTTGAAAGAAAGAAAAATGAAAATTTTACTATCTTAAAAATTGTGATATTATATGTTAGAAATACAATTCTGAGATGAAAGTCTTAAATTATACAGAGATAAGATGAGAAAGAATATTATAGAACGAAAAAATATAAAATTTTATACTGTTTCAAATAAACGTAAAAGTATTTCCTGATACCATTGTTTGAATGGAAAATGCAAACACAGTTTCTCTCATTCATAAATGTAGCAAAATTATGCTTGAGTTATGTCTATGGATTTGGTGACGTACCTTCTAAATGCCACTGGCACAATTCCAGCTCTATATTGAGCAATTTGGAGGAAGGCTGGTTCTGCCATATCAAAGTGTTGTAGAGGAGGGTTGCACCAACCACCATCATTGTTTGGCAAAGCAAAGTTTGGAGGACAGAAGTTTGTAGCAGTCACAACAATGGTGCCAGGCTTGCACCACCGTGGGTCATCATCACACCTCATTTCAAAACATGCTCCACAACTCAAGCCATTGCTGAACAAAGCAGTGCTTAGAGCTGCAGTGTTAGTTCCATATCCCTGACTGTACAGATTTCCATACCCACATGCACCTCCTGCACACATCAAACAAAAGGGTCAAATATTAGAAAACAAGACAAAAATTAGATAAAAGCAATGTCAAAATCACTACATGTCCAAGAAATTGAAGACCGTAATCATGTTTACTAAAAGTCCCAATTTGTCAATGTGTCGTACATGAAGTAGTTCTGAATACTCAGTAAATTTGTTTGGAGATGGATAAAGACAAAAGTTAAACTCACCCATTGTGCCAGAAGCATCACCACCACCATAGAAAGTGGCATGACCACCCTGCCAACCGCCATAGTCAGCAAAGGCACCCTTTAAGTGGATAAAAATGAGAATAAGTAGGACAAATGAAGATGCATGGAGTGCCATATTGGTTGAACAGAGGAATGTTAATTTGCTCTGCTGTGATGCTGAATGCTTTAGCCAACAGAGGGGTGTGTATTTATAAGCATGATCTGGTTTCTGACAGGCACAATGGTAGGGTTATTTCCTTAAAGTCACAGAACAAGTGCCAAATCGAATGCACATGCCATGGTTCTGGTTGAGATTCCCAACCGCTAATCTAGTAGGCCAGAGACCAGCACATGCATCCCCCAACGGCCCAACAAACTTTATAGGCCTATTATCATATTTCTCTTAGCCATTACTTTAGGGTACTGTTAGTTGGATAAGAGTCATAGAATAGGCAGAGATTCTCAAACTCACGGAACAAAAACGTCAAGGACATCTTATTCATACTCAAAGGATCACTGCACAAACTCACATCGCAAACAGTTTTACTTCATTGCAGTAATTGAAATAGTATGCTATTAAAAAAACCTAAAAGTGAATTAAAATTTTTACATTGACTAAAATTGACAAATTTGAACACCTTATAAAAATGAACATTTATAAATTCATCTTAAAATTTTGAGTTAAAGTGATATCAATAATGTAAAATGTGTTCGTATATCATCATATTTAACATCTGATATCGAGAGAGCCGTCGTCTATACCATATTTGACGTTGAAGATTCTCCTAATCGTTTTATTTATAAAACTATCACCGATCTATTTTTAGATTGAATTTTCTTGTGTTATCGATCAATTTTTAGATTGATTTTTCTTGTGTTAGACATTAAACGTATGATTTTAAACACTATTTCTATACTAGTATTAATACAGAATTATGTTACATGAAGAAAACTCAACATAAAGGTCTATAAAACTGAAACCAAAGGGAAAAATTACAAAATCATACAAGAAAAAGAAAACCAAAGCACCATAAAGTGAATAAAAAATAGAGATTGGTAAAACTAGAATTTAAACAAAGGGTATTGATAGGTAGCAGCAGTTTGTGGTGTAGGTGTTTTGAGTTGGAGTGACAATCGATATAAATGCACCTCCAATTGAATTGTGTAGGGTAGGGTCTTAATTAAGGAAATCACAAACCTAACATTATCTTTGCACATGAAAGGGTATCTGTCTATCTGGGCAAGCGAAAGCAGGAGCATCTGAGGGCATTTCCATGATATATGCCTCCCCTTTTTCACGCGCAAAAAGACGATAGTATCTTCAATGTGCTTCACAGTTTGGCACATAGACAGGATTTCATAGACTATGTGTCATTAATTATGCGGTTTCTTCAATATAATTAAAGTGTTTTGCCCATAATTTATTATAGGAACAGGCTTGCCAAATCATGGTTGGACTCATACGTGGCCTAATGTATTATCCCCGTGTGTCAAAAAAGAACTGAAGAATGATTGAGTTGATGTGCATGCTCACAGTTTTTTTATTAGATCAGATGAAACTAGTTGCGGCACATATCGTTTTCTATCATTGATTATGTATTTGACACCCAATTAAGGCATTTGGATAAACCAGTCTTGCAAATTTTGTTCTCTTCACATATTGGAAGTACTTTATTGCATTTAGATGTTACTTGATCAAAATCATATCATATAATTGTCGTCACATGCCATAATCTTAAGAGGGAATGAATCTACTATCTCTAAATATTCTAGAACTCTTAATAGTGATTCACATTTCCTCCATTTCAACATCAGAAGTTCCAAACTTTTAAACTTTTATCTTTAGACGTAAGGCTTATATTTATTTGCACGTTTTTTCTTAAAGGCTTGTATAGTATTTGGAGTAGAGGCTGTTGAAATAATTATGGGAGATAATTCTTTTATTCATTCATATTTTTCTTCTCAGGTATATTTAAGCAATATTAACAACTTATACTTAAAAATAGGAAACAACTTAAAAACAGAAAACAACTTTAAATATTTAAAACTTATTCCTAACTAAGTGCAACAATAATTTAAATTCAAATTCTATCTTCAACATTCCCACTCACGTTGGCGCATGAATATCACTCATGTCCAACGTGTTAATGACTTCTGCAAACACCCTTCCATGTCTAACACCATAGCCAAGAATCACCGTAGTCTGGATGTCTCAGGATACCTTCATATACAACATTAGTTTGAGGAGAGGGAGAGGAGTCACCATCAGAAGAGGACTTGAGGTCTTTGGAGGCGACTTTCCGGCGAGGACGTTTGGTGAAGTCCCACCATGTTGGATACCCGATGATTTCATAGCAACGATTCTTGGAATGACCAAAATCACCACAATGAGAACATAACAAAGGTTTCGTAGAGGAACTATCCTTACGGTGTTTAGGAGGATAATTGGCAGGGGAAGAATGAGGAATATGAGATAGTAGAGCTGAGGAATCCGAGGTAGGAGCAGGACAACCCATAGTGATACGTTGTTGATGTTCACTACGGACATAGGCATATGTGCTCTCAAGATCCAATTTTGGGTCTTTATAAAGAATCTCTCCAAGAACTTGGTCAAAATTAGAATCCAAGCCGCTAAGAAAGATGTGAACGCGCAGACGAGCCATGGAAGAATGCATCTGGACTACGCCATTCACGGTGGTTTCAGAAGAAGACATACGATGATCAATTTCTTGAAATATGGAGAGTAGTTCGTTATAATAAGTAGAGAGGGGACGACCATGTTGTTTGGTGGAGAAAGATCAGTTCGAAGAGGCAAGTTCCATCGGATCCATCGTAGAATGCATCCCAAATTTGATGGGCAGATTCAAGGCGGATAAACCGTTGCATCAACGGGGGGCTCATGGAGTCAATAAGCCAAATTTTCACCCGTTTATTTTCAGTGACCCAGTTATCATAGGTTGGGTCATCAATGGAGGGTTTCGTCACTATGCCAGTGAGATACCCGATTTGTTTCGAGCTCCAATACACATGTCCATTAGCTGGGACCAAAGAGGGTAGTTAGAGTCATCAAGAATAACAGTGATACGAAAGGAAGAATTATCTTGCTGAATGATAATATTGAAGGACGGAGAAGAAGTGGTAAATGGTGAGGAGGTGAAAGCATTATCCATGGCTAAATTGAGAATTTAGGGATTGAAGACAGTACAAAAGTGAATACAGGTGTTCCCAAGAATAAACACACAAGTTAAAGAAGAGATTTTTAGGGGCGCCGGTGGCCATGGCGGTCGGCCGCCGGCAGACAGCAAAGACAAAGTAGTAAAGGATCAGAAAACCAGCTCTGATACCATGTTGAAACAATTATGGGAGATAATTCTTTCATTCATTCATATATTTTTTTTTATGTGTGGAGGTTTCTCAACATTGAAGGGCGATGCCTGTGAAACTACCGAAAGAGATGAAACCAACAAAACTTATCTAAATAACAACAATGAATCTGTTCTTCTTGAATGTAACTACGACAAGTGAGAGCTAAGGATAATAGAGGTCAAAAACAGGACTTAGTAAAGATTCTTATGAAGAGAGGAATATGCAACAATGGAGGTTATGGAAAAGAGAATGGAAACAAAAAGGAGATAGGCGTGAGCATGGAGAAGAGAAGACAAAGGTGTAAAAGAAGATAAAACACTTTGAAAACGAAAGGAAAGAGTGCGTGAAGGCACTAAAAGGTATACTACATCGGTTCTATTGAAGAACCGATGTAGTAACATGTATTTTTTTATTAAGAGACAATCTATTAATATTTTTTCTAATTTTATTTTACAATCGATGAATATGGTTTTCAATATTTATGAAACTACCATTACACAATTTATGACATTGTTTCTTTAGGAATCGATGTAATATTATGTTGTATATTCTTCATTGTTGGGATATCAATCTCAATGTGTCTGGATTGAGCATGCATAATTGGTTTTGAAGAAGATAGAGCCTTGACACTGGAGTTATCATACCACAATGTTGGTTTTCTTAGCAAATATACATATTAACTCATTAAGGAGTGAATAAATCCATTTTATTTCAATAGCTAAGTGAGTTAGGACTTTATTTTTTGACTTTATACTAGATCTTGAAACTACCCTTTTGCTTCTTTAAGGACCAAGAGACAAGTGTTTCACCAAGACATATTGACCAACCATGGATTTTACATCATTCACACTCATGACCTAAATTGCATTTGAGAATCCTGTGGAGTCCAAGTAAATAGATGATTTAATGTGTAAATAGTGATGAATGATACCTTGAAGATACCTAAGTACTGTTTTGATACCTTACCAATGAATTATAGTGGGAGAGATCATGAATTGGCTAAGCTTGTTTACTGAGAATCCTATGTCATGTCTTGCATTTGTGAAGTATAGCAGTGCTTCAATAACTTGCCTGAACTTGGTTGGGTCTTGTAATTTCTTCTTTTTAGCTATTAACTGTTTGCTAGTTACTGTAGGTGTTGGGTAAGGTTAAACATTTTCCTCATAATGTCCTTTATGTACTTTGATTGTTTCAAGTACGTACTAGTTGGGTCTCTTTGAACTTTTATACCTAAGAAGTAGTGTAGGTGACCAACATCCTTAAGTGAACATACAATATTGAGTTGTTTGATGAAGGACTAAAAGAATTTGGTGTTGTTTCCATTGACAATTATAACATCCACATATATCATGTTCTCAAAACCCTAACAAATTAAGGCATTTCATAAGTTGTCAAACCAGACTCTTGGAGCTTGTTTCAATCCATAGATTACCTTAAATAACTTGCATACACGATTACGTTTAGTCGAGTCTATAAATGCCTATAGTTTTCGCATAAACACAATTTGTTTAAGTATGCACTAAGAAAAACATTGTTTACGTCTAGTTGTTTAACCTTCCAATTGTGATGTACTGTAATTGTGAGTATTATTCAAATTGTATTGGCCTTGATGAATATACTAGTGGTTTCTTCAAAATCTAATCCAGTTGTTTGCTGAGACTCTATCGTAACTAATCTTTCCACACTCCTTTCAACTATTCCATTTGCTTTGTACTTGATCTTAAAGACCCATTTGGAGTTAATGATGTTTTCTTGGCCTTTATATGATGCTAAGATAAGTTTAATTTGACATAAAGGTCTTATATTCATTGTTCATAACTTCTTTCCACTATGGTTTTATGAGTGCTTCTTTGACATTTCTTGGTTCCTTTTCATATGTGAAAGTTTCAATTAATCCAGCATTTGGTTTCTTTGGCTTGTGAAAACTAGCCATGCTTTTGGTCTAATGATTATTGATGGTTGTGATTAGTTCAACAATCTCTTAATGAGTTCTAATAACTGTTTGAGTATGATTGATGTCATTAGGATTTGGACAATTTCTTGTTAACTCATTTGTAATTTGATTTTTATTGAAGTTATCAACCCTTTCTAATGAATTTGCTTGGTCTATTTTTCAACATTCTTAGATGGATTTGTTGGCTTTACTTCATGATCAAGATTATTGTCATTTGAAAATATTGTGGTACTAGAAAACAAACAACGAAATAAACTGGTGGACTTTCAGTTAATGTTTTCAATGAACCTTTTATATTGAGAAAACCATCATGGAATGGAAAAACATATTGATATTTTTTTAAGTTCCACATTGACTAGTGATAAGACCAATTTACAAACCTTACCTTCCAAGTTGATTTTGTAAAGTTGAGTCCAACTTAAAGTTCACTTCTTAACAGGAAGGTCTTTATACAATATGTGGAGGAATTTTCCTGGACAAAGTCCCATTAAGAGCGTTGCATAGCCATAGTTAGATGTAAGTTAGGGATATGGATAAACTCTTTACCAAATCAAGCTATGTATTGTTGAAATAACTCAATATCTCCTTGTAAGACATTATGTAGGGAGGTTGAGATTTGTGACCATGGATTTGCAGTTGGCACACTGACACAAAAAGTATCAAATGAATTTATCAATTTTATGGACAAAGAGTACACCATTCTATGGTTGGTCCCTTTAGAGTAATCGGGAAAAACCTACAATGTACTTATAGATCTTCAAAAAGAGGTTGGCGTAGGTAAGATATGCCTTGTCATGTGTCTCAACGTTTGTCAATCCATTATACTATTCAATACAAGGTCACTTCCACTTTTCAAGAAGGAAAGCCTCCACAACTTTTAGAGTGAAAAGGTGAAAACTAATGAAATTTTCTTTCATTGCCTTGTCTAGCATTAGCATTGGAACAACCATAAAAGGTTATTGTTAATCATAAGCCCATGATTCATTTTGTGGTGAGAACCATTACCTAGTTTAATGGCCTTGTTATGTTGTTAGTTCAATTATTATCAATATAAAACCAATATATTTATGCCTCAATTGCTACCTTTTGAGATCAAGTATCTTGCACTAGTCATTCCTCGTAATTAGGATTTGATGACGATACAACAATTTTATTTCTGGTAAGTATCATAAGTAGGGATGACAAAAAAATCTGCGCTCACGGATATTTGCGGATAAAATCTGTGACGGATAGTTGGTACCCGCATGCAGATATATTTACTATTAGCGGGTTGCACGGAGCGAGTATTTTAATACTCGCTTATAAACGGGTCGGGTGCGGGTATTATACTATTCGTACCCGTGGATATTCGCTACGTGCAAAAAATAAAAATAAAAATTAAATTTATGTTTTATTAAGTTAAACTTAATTAAAATTAACATTAATTTATATTTTATAAGGTTAAATTTAATTAAAATTAAATTTTAATTTATATTTAATCTAATTTATATTATATTTTATATATTTTTTGTAATTATTTATATTTTATTTTAATAATTTATAAAAATATATATTTTTTAAATATTTACGGGTATCCGTGGGTATTACGGGTATCCGTGAATTTTAAAATACCTCTCAGATTTTTTAAACAAGTATTTGTGCGGATAGCGAATCAAGTAATGAGTGGATTTTTTTTATCGGAGTCGGATTGAGTATAGATACTATCTTTACCTGACCCGACCCGTTGTCATTCCTAATCATAAGACATGTGAAATAAAAATTATTTTACTCGTATTCACATTAAATGTTTAATGTTCTTATAAAAAATGTTATTTAAGGTGAAAAAGAATAATGTTCCCGTGAAATTGAGCTTGTAGCTCTAAAGATTAAATGCCAAATTGTTGATAAAGACTTAAAGGAAATCCACCCACAATAACTTCTACCACACATTTAAATGAATTAGAAAAATAATAAAATATGAGTATATAAAAAGAATGGGAGAATTAATAACTATTTTTTTAGAATTAATACATATTTATAAACTTTTAAACATAGATAATAACTAAATGTTTATCATTTAATTTTATATATATATATATATATATATATATATATATATATATATATATAATTAAATGATATATATTCAAATAATTAGGTAGGCTAATTGAATTTAGTCAAATTTTATATTAGTTTACTGTTAAATATATCTTCGATATGGTTAGATAAAACCACATTTTAAGAATAAGAAACATTGATAAAAAAGTAAATTTTCTCATTTATGTAAAATAAACTTTTTAAAATAAGTATAAGATTTTTCTCTATAACAAGTCAACTAATTAGTAAACTTGATTTTAGAGTTGTTTTCATGTTTTTAATGAGTACTACACGATAATATTGTTTTCCTTTTGTTTTTATCACAAAATATATTGTATGGACACTTTCATTTTTAAATTAGGATTAAAATAAAAATTATGGTTAGATATATGAAGAAAAAAGAAAAAAATAAATAATATAATAAAGATATAATTTATATATTCAAAATTTCAGAATTCTTATATTTAATTATTTATTGTATTTGTTTTAGATTGAACACATTTTTTTTATAATTATTTATTTGTAACATTTGATAAATTTTTATGTATTTTTTATAATTTTTAATTTTTTGTTAAATTAATATTAACGTCGTTGTTTAGAAAATGATGCCAATACAATTATTTACTTTTTTGCATATTTATTATCCAATTATATGACAACATAAAAAATATATACTCATGCTAATTTGGCATAAATAATCACATTAAATTTTAAAAAAATTATAAAAAGCATATTAAGCTAAAAAAAATAATTAAATAATTATTATAAATATTTTAATCCCAAAAAATTCTGATTGCAAGAAAATATACTGTTAAAAAATGAAAATAAATATGAACTTAAAAAAATGTAATAGCCTGTTTGAAGAGTTAAAAAATATTTAGAGATATTGTTCACCCTTACAAAGATAGCTTCAACATGATTTATTCTATTTTTATCTGTACAGTCAGAGTTGCAATGACTTCTTATGAAAATGAGAGAAGCTGTATTTTATTTATTTATTTATAATTTAGTTTTAACTCTTACTTTTATTTTAATTTATTTTAAAATTTAAAATATTTTAAAAAAATATAAAAAAAAGAACTAAACATATTTTTAAATATCTTCCTACACTAAAATTTCTTGTAATAATATTGTTGAAAAATCGTTTAATATTGAAATAAAACTATGTGAATCTCTTATCTCTTACCATCTTTCAATTTATGCTAAAATCAATTTAGATTAATTAAAATACTAGGTAAAAATATTTTATCATACTAGTTTCATTTAAAAAATAAACACTTTTCTTAAATTTGATAATAAGAATAAAAAATAAAAACTATTTAGAGAAAAAAATTGTACTTAAACAAAATTCTTTTTAAAAATAGTTTCATTAAATAATTAAAATATAATCAATTAGATTTACTGCTACTTTTAAAACTAACGGTATTTTTTAATTAGATTTGAAACCAAAGGAAGTACTCAATAAATTTTATTAACACAATTTTCAAGTTCTTTGGGTAAATTATATTAGATATCCTTTCCTTTCCCTTTATATATTTAACATAGAAGTCACTGAGAAAAATACAAATATCTATACACATATGTAAAAAGGATTCATTTTTTTTTCAATTTTACTGTTTAAGAAATTATTATTTTAAATATAAATAATTATATTTTTATTTTTACCTTTTAACTGATATTTAATCAAAATTTAATTATTTTTTAAAATAAAATAACTATTTTATTATTTTAATAACTATGTTGTAAATATAAATAATTATTCATAATAACAAATATTCAAATAATTAATTTTTATAATTATGTTTAATAAAATAATTATATAATTATATAAAATTATTGTTAGAATAAATAAAATAGACACACTTCGAACATGTATTTCCATTAGTATGCATAAAATTTTTAAGGTAAAGTCATATAGTATATATGTAAGCCACTCTAATTTTTATAATAATTTTGTCTAAATTGACTAAGATCAAGAAGAAAAAAAAATAACATTTTTAAGTCGAATAATGTGTATATTGGGATCACGATCATTTATTATAGCATTTAAATATTAAAGAGTTGGTTCTTTTGCTTTGGGTTTAGGGATCAGTGACAGTGCCCTTCACAAGGGACTGTCCCAAAATGGTCACATTGTCATATCAAATTAATGATGTTAGGGTTGTGAGAGACCTATTGATGCTATTTTAATTTTTGAGGTTCAATCAGAAGTCAAAAAGGTGAAAACACTTTGTGCTTCATCGTATTTATTTGAAAATTTTAATTAAGTTTTCTTTTATGACTTTCAATTGAGTTCTATTTTTAAAATTATGTAATTAGATTTTTTTTGTGTGAGTATTATATTAATATAGTTAAGTATATGTAATGTGTCATTTTATTTTATTTTTTTAATTTTTAATTTTAAAAATTCTTTTATGTCATTTTAAGTAAGTATTATATAAGTCGATATTATATCACCTAACAATTTAGTTACTTGTTATTTTATTTTAATTTAATTTAATATCAATTTTTTAAAATTTATATAATTTTGTTTCTTATTAAATTATAATTAAATTTAACTTTTATAAAAGTGGTATATTGATATTTAAACTAAAATATATTTTTTATTACATACTTTTAACAAAATTATATTTATTTAAATTTATATATTAATTGAGCTTTGGTTCAAAATTTTAAATGTTTGTGTATTGATATTTTACATCAAACTTTATATTGCTTTTTTATTTGAATTTATATTTTAAATAGTTGTATATGAATTTATACTGATTTATAAATTTATATTTTAAATATTTGTATAACATTATATATTAATAATTTTTATATAAATATTAGATTTGGTTTAAAAATAACAATTTTATAAATTTAAATGTTAAATTTTAAAACAATATAAAATAAGTATATTTAAAATTTTAAAACAAAATTTAAATAAAGTTTAATACAAAATATAAATTTAAATAAACTTAAATTGTTAAAATATTTCATAAAAATATTATTATAACATTTATATAAAAATTAAATTTAATGTCAATTTGAAAAGAGACGAAATTGTTCAATTTAAAAAAAAATAAATTGATTCAAAATAAAAGAGATTAAATTGAGATTCAAACAATAATTTAATGGGGACACAATGTTGGATTGATGCATGCTAAAAAAATTAAAAAAAAGTTAAAAAAACACAAACTGACATGTAATTAATACAGTACTAACAAAAATACTTAATTGTTATATATTTTGTATATTTTGAAAAATAGAGATCCAATCAAAATATGAATATCTTATTTGACATTTTCAAACAAATACAAACCAACATGGTAGTGTTTTAACCTTATAAAGAATGACTACAATAAACTTTCTTCAAAGGCAAGATCCATCGATCCATAAACTGATTAGAGTGATAGGGTGGCTTAGTGATAAAGTTATCACTGGTAAAAGAGGTCGAGCTTGACTTTTGTACTAATGTTTTGGAGTTATAAGATTGATTTAAAAGGTTTGAAAAAAAAAGAGATACATTGTGATCAAATTTCTTCAATAGAAAAATATAATTAACATTTTGTTGATAAAAAAAAAATCATCAACTAATTATTTTTTTAATTTTTTAAAAAGGCAAAAGTTGAAAAAAGAAAATCATCCATCAGTTATGTGAGGATCTGAAAATAGGTGGCAAGATTTTGATAGGTGGTGCTCTGGGTTAATGAGACCAAGCTCTTAAAACACACTTAGCTTAAAAAACATATTTTTCCAGCAGTTGGTTCATTAGTTGAACATCTTTCTCTAGACAGTTTGTTCTTCACATTCTCTCTACCTTCTCTCTAGCTTCCACCTGATTTAATCATTGCATGTTTTGTTAGGTGGTACCCCAGCAACCGTCACGTAAAGAGCTTCAAAACCATCCGATTGGTTTTACGTTCTTCAGCCTGTAAGTAGTTTCCTCCCCTTCTCCGTTGTTTTTGGAACTTAGGGCATTACCATTATACTGGTTGCATGTATCTAGTGTTCGCCTTTTCCCACTCTCTATTGAATCTTGAGCTCTAAGAGCTGTTTTCATCACCAATGTGGTGATTGTAGGGTGCTGTTTAGGTCTTGGCTTAGATAGGCGTTCTTGAGTCGTTCTCTTAAGCTGAGCAGTTCAACCTCCAGGTAAGGGGAGCTGGGTTTTTTATTTTTGTTTAATGAATTAGTGTGTGTATGATTTAGGTTCCTGTTGAAGTTGTGAAACAATGCTTGTGTGAAACTGCCTCGTATGTTGTATGAATGGTTGAATTGATGAATCTGCATTGTGTTAGTGATGAACTGTTTCGATGAATTGATCTGCGGAATTTGGGCGTGTGAAGGGGTAGGATGTGATAAATTTGTTAAGACAATTGCTAGGAAGGAAGTAATTGAAATTAGAACTATTTTAGGTCTTTTGAGAGGAAGTGAGATAGTGATTTTGGGCTGTGGACATCCAGAGTGCATTTGGGTTGTGGGGACATTCTTATCAGGAGTATTGTGACTTGTTTGAGTCACTAAGTTGGTCAAAATAGGCATAAAATGGTGGAATTGAGTTTGAGGTCCTTAAGTTAGTGGAATTGGGGTTTTGGAGGAGAATTTGAGTCCTAATCGATTTAGATTGGTGATAGGAACGTTTATAATTAATTAGACATGTTAAATTAAGTATAACATTCAAATTGGAGGTGTGAGAAATTGAAAAAGTGGCTAGAATTGGTTAGAGGGTGTGTGAGTGCATAAGTCTGTAGAACCTGCATTCTGTAGATTATGCAGTCTCGCTATGCGGATGGTTTCGCATAGCGAGACCCTGCAGGAGAGTGTTCTCTATTTGGGGTCATTCACTATGCGAGTTGGTGCGCTGTGCGAGTGACCAGAAAGTGCCGCTCTCTGCCCTGTTGATTTGCATAGCGAATCATGTCGCTACACGACTGGGAGAAATTGGGGTTTTTAGGGAGGATTGAACCATGTGGTGAGTAGTAGCAAGAGGTCTTAGTCTTGGAGGCTTTCAGTATGCTCCAAGGCGCGATACAGACTAACCTCGTGAGTGTGGTAGAACAAAAATTATAAATAGAGGTTTAAGATAAGGTGGTATGTTACGCATTAATTACATATTTATTACTCAAACCTTCAGATTGAACTTGTGTTGGAAAACCTGTGATAAATACTCGTTGATCGATATTGATAAAGATAAAATTATATGAACGAGTATTGGACAACTGACTCTTAGAAAAAGATTGATCGACCCCACATACCAAAACACTAGGTATCACTACCATTACACGAAAATTTTATTGAAAACAAAGAAAAAAGAAAGAAAAACATGAAGGACCACACCAAACTTGTGATAAAATTATATCGCACATAGGAAAATAAACTCTTATGAAAAAAATACATGAAAATCCTTCCATGCTTTGAACTCCATATACCAGGAAAAGACAAATTCTTCAAATTATTAAAATATTTATCATTAGTGAATCCTCTCACATTCCAGAAAAAATCTTTAATTTTTATAAGTTAATGCTTTGAAGGATTTAGTATTAACTTTCTTTAGTCCACTCCTACCAGGTTTTCTTGTAGTTTGAATCGATTCATTACGCTCTTCAATATTAGAATCTTTCCTTTCATCATATTTGTCTATTTAGAAATTATTTTTAATTCCTTCGCAAAACTGAGTTTTTTTAAATATCAAATGATTAAGAATTACTCTCAAACTAATTTAATTGTTTTAAAAAAGAAGATTCATTCACAATACAACTATTATCCTGATTAACTATTAGTGACTTAAGTTGTGACTGAGCAACAAACTCTATCACAACATATTACATCATATTGAACCAGAAACTTTACCATAAGCTCAGTTGTAGACTCTACCATTCGAGTTAAAGAACCTTTAATTAGTCTCATATGTGCACTAACAAATTTAGGACAATAATGCTCCTCAATATATATTACCAATTTTCTCATGTCTATCAATAAGAAATTTTCAATTTATATTTAATTTTTATATTCTTTTCGCAATCACATAATAATAATAAAAAATTATAACTATATAAATTCTAAACTAAAATAATAAACAAATTATGAATATTTTAATAATTTAAAATACAAATAAATATAAAAGTAAGATATATAAATTTATTCACATTTTTATACTAAATTTATAAAATTAAATATTTTCCTCAAAATGACAGTACGAGTATTATGACCGATCTTTCATGGCCATTTTATATTTGAAAAAAATTAATTAGATACAAAATATTGGTATAGATATTTTGTTTTCATTTTTTTATTTGTTTTTTCATTTCTCTTTCCGATTTTCCCTTTTATCTTAATTCTTGCTCAGAGAACCCATCACCACTAAACAACCACGAAACATGACACTAAAATTTGAAATAACATAGATGGTTGATGTTCATGCTTGGTAATAGCAGTTACAGTGGATAATTTGAAGCTTAACATATCTAAATTCAAAACTACTAACTAATCTATAGCCTACCATTTGATCTTCAATGGCTTTCACAATCTCCACCTTCCTTAACCACTCTGTCTTCATCAATCTTAACTTCTTCCATCTGCTGCGTAAGTGTCTGCATGCTCGCTTCAATCAAACCCAGCAACCCTTGAAGCTCTTTCTTGGTTAAATCTTTCAGATTAGGAAATTCTCCAGTTTCATCATGCACTTGAAGCATGTCAAGGAACAACTCCTTCAATCTATTCTCCTCCTTCAGCTTCCTCAGCTCCTCTTTCGCCTCTCTGATCATATTTTCTACTCTCTTCTCTTCTTCTCTCTCCATCCTTCTTTGTTCCTCTTGTGCCCAGTCAACCAGTTTCAACTCTTTCAACTTCTTCACCATCTTTTTCTTCTTCTTGAATGTTGCTTGCCTCAAAACTATAACTTTCACTCTCCTCTGAACAAACATGGCTTCTTTGTTGTACTGACAAAACAGAACTAATTAGGGTTTACACTGCTTGTTTGTTGTGTGGTTTTTAGATGCAAACGATGTGCTATTTATATAAGTATTCTATCATACAAATTTCTCTTAGGTTTCTTTAGAAGGAAAGAGATTGAAAAAATGAAGCCGTTTATCAATTAAAATTAACTTATTTGTAAGTTATGAAAGAAAAATATTAAAAAAAAGTTATATGTAGTTTTTTTATAAGTTAACTTATAAAGAAAAATATTAAAATCAGTTATTATTTTAAGTTAACTTACGTACAAAATTATTTTTATTCTAGGTTTAATAGGTTCGGAGGTCCCTATATTTGGGGGTTGTTTTAATTGGGTCCTCCAATTTTGGAAGTGATCAATTAGGTCTCTAATTTTGTCAATTTGGATCAATAAAAGCTTTTCAGTTAATGACGTGAAGTTTTTTATCATGTGGCACGCTGACGCTTCCAGGTCGCACCATTTCAAGTGCATAGGTGAATTATAAAAGGGTGAAATCCCTTTAATTTAGGGATTTCACCTTCAAATACACCCTTTTAATTTAGGAATTTCACTATTTTATAATCCACCTATGCACTTGAAACGGTGCCACCTGGAAGCGTCAGCGTGCCACATGTTCAAAAACTTCACGGCGTTAAATGCAACGGAAAGGCTTTTATTGATTCAAATTGACAAAATTAAGGACCTAATTGATCACTTCCAAAATTGGAGGACCCAATTGAAACAAACCCCTTAAATATAGAGACCTCCGAACCTATTAAATCTTTATTCTATGTAGAAACTTATTTTTTTCCCTCTTAAAAGTTTATAGGACAAAACGTACGTACGGATAAAGTTCAATGTTTTTTACACCTAATGAGTAACCAATCTCTTCATTATATTATTTACTGATATACTGGACAGGTATAATTTAATAATAATTAATCAGTTTGACAGCTAATAATTAAATAATAAGTTTAATATAATAAAAATTAATAATATTATTAATTAGTGAAACTTGATAAATGATAATAAAGTAATGTGTTAATTGAAATGATTAATTTTAATCTAAAAAATTTAATAATTAGTATTGAAAATTGAGTAATATTAATGATTATTAAGATATTTGATAATTACTAATAATTAGTTAAGTCATATATAATAATAAGTAATAAATGAATAAATGAAATGATAGATGAGATTTTAATAAGTATAATTAAATAACTATTTATTGTTGGTGATGATTAATAAGTTTCATATAATAATAAATGATACATTTAATAAGAAGTAAAAGTTGAATGTAGTGATAAATTAATATACTAAATACTCACCAAAGTAATTAATATTTTAAATATAAATAATTAGTAAACTTAAAACTTTATAGCAAAAAAAATGTAAAACGTAACGATTTTGAAGTAATAAATTAATGAGTGAAATATATAATAAGTGATAAATTTATGATTTTGCTTTATATTTAATAATCAGGAATAAAATAATTATAGATAAAATATACTACCCAAACCCCACTGATACTCGGAAAATATCTGTAAAATATAAGGTAAAATAATAGATGATTTTCTTATAATTTTGAAATACATGGGTGATTTATAAAATATTTTGTTAAAATTACTCTGTATTCACTTTTTTTTTCTTTATTTGAACATTTTATTTTTTAAAAATATAATAAAAGATAAAATAGTATTGTAAAATATGTGTATTTAATATACCAGTGTTCAATTGTTTTATGATAATAAAAATTATTAAAATTATTGTTACTATTACTGTAAAAATAAATTTAAATGATTTTTATAATTTTATTGTAGATAATGTTTTTATTATAAATAGTTATTTTGTTTCAAAAGAATAGTTAATTTTTTTTAAAAGAAAAGAGTTGAACTGAAAAAAAGGTTAAATTTAAAAGACATAGTAACTAAAAGAATAAAATTGATAAAATAATTAATATCTTAAAAAAAAACCATATTAGAAGTGAATTTTAAGTCTAACTCAATCCCACACAACCGGCTTCTAAGGTGAAATTGGCACCTCATTTATATTATATATATATATATATATTATAATTTGATCCAACAATTTTTTATTTAAAAAAAATACTTAAAAGATAAAATTGGAAATAAAATATGTAATATGAAATCTTTATGTAATAATATAGATTATTATCTTTATATATATAACAATTATGTATTTTTAAATATATTTTTATCATGCATTTTTAATGTAATTAAAGTCCTTTATAAAAATTTAAATTAAAATAAACAGTATTGTAATTAGAACTTTACTTTGCGAGTAACGTATCAAAATAATAAATTAATAAAAATTATCATTTTTATTTTAATGCAAAATTTACCACATAGTAATTACTTATTCGGTATTATTTTATGGTCAACTATTATGTATTATGAAGTTTTGTTTAACTTAAACTAAAATAATCATCATTACTACTCAATTTTATTGTTTATAACTCTTAAATAATATATAATAAACATAGATTAGTAATATAATAAATTTTAGATTAGTAATAATATATAATAAGACCTTATAAATATAATAAACTTCGTATGTCTTTATACATTTGAAGAAAAAATAGTTCAGTAAGAAGCTAGAAAATAAAGTATTAGAGTAGATAGATGTATTAAAATAATGAGACTGATTATTTTACTTTAAAATAATCTTATAATATAAATAAAATTTTTATAAACGCGTCTCCATTACTTTAAGAACACTCAATCTCTCTAGAACATTATTCTCTTCCGTTTGTCTGACTTCTCTCTACGTTCTCTCACTATTGGGCTGTCTGTTTGAAGATCAGGAGGTGCCCAGATGATCACTACGTCAAGGGCTACACATCTGACCGATCAATTAGGCGAATCGAGCGAGTAAGCGGTTAACCCTTTTCTCTAGCTTCTAGGGTTCTTGATTATGCAAAATGTTTCTATTTGCATGGATCAAGAGTTTTTTTTCTTTCAATTTCTAGCTCAATTTAAGTTCTAAGGTTGGTTTTCCATCACTAATCAGTGATTTGTAGGGTTTTCTAGAGTTGCCTTGAGGTGCAAACATCTGTCGGGTTTCTGTGAGCTGTGCAGAATTTGATTGAGGTAAGGGAAGCTAGAGTTACTTTGATTTAAAATTTTGTGTGTATGTATGATGAGTATGTGAATAATGAGCTGTTTGAACTAAATTTCTGTTTTTAAGGTATAGGTGATGTGTAATGTGAATGTGGTGATGTGCAAATTGATGAACTGTGAAATTAAACTTGATTGAATGTTGTTTGATCTATTATTGAAGGTATAAAATGTTATGAAACTGTGATTATGTTGATTTGTTATGAATTAACCCATATAGTTATGATTATAATGAATTTCAAGGAATTGGAGGAGTGAAAATGAGCATTTGGGGTTTGGTGTGCATTTGGTCTGTGGAGAGGGTTTTGGTAAGTCAAATAGGACTGGTTTGAGCTCTTAAATTGAATAAAAACATATCAAAAGTAGTAAAATGAGATTTGGGACCCTAGGTTGAGAAATTTGGAGTTTTGAAGAGGGAATTGGTTCATAAACACTTTATATTGATGTTAGTAAGGTTTAGGAACACTTAGTTAAGTCTTATTAAGTATATAACACAATTTAGGAGGGTTAGAAGATGGAAAAAATAGTTCGAATTTGTAAATGGGGGTTGAGTTGCAGACTCGCAGAGCGAATAGATTCGCACAATAAGTGGTCAGGGCGAATTGCTCTCTATCTAAGCATTCGCACAACGAGAAGGTGCGTTGTGCGAGTGGTTGTGGTGAGTTGCTCTCTGTCTGATGATTCACGCAGTGAATCAGTGCGCTGAGCGCTTGGTTGTGGTCTGGGGTCATTGCCAGATTTATTCGAATAGCGAGGGGGTGCGCTCTATTACTTCTTGGGGAGTTTGGACCACTGTTTGGGTTTTCGCATAGCGAATTAGGGCGCTATGCGAGGGGTTAAGGTCTGATACCACTGAGAGTTTATTCGCACAACGAGATGGGTCGTTGTGCGAGAAACCTTTTCATTTACTCGGCGAGGGTATGCGCTGAGCGAATGTGCTTGGTTATCATGTATACACTCTTCTTTGTTTCTTGTTTGGGAATTAATGAAATTGAATTGTTTTGGATGATGTATGATTATGTATGAGTGCTATATAAGTATCAAAGTAATGTTTATGGTTCCAAATGGTGTGGAAGAGAATTCCAAGGAGGAATTTCTCAGTGATGTTAGTTAAAGTTTGTAAGTATGAATATGGGAAGCTCAATCTTAGAGTTCATCCTGATATTCTAATGGTAACCTGTTCTCAAGTAGAGAAGGGTGAGACAAGTCATGAGAATAACAAGAGGTCCTAGCCTAGGGGCTTTTCCTTTGCCTAAGGTGAGTGATAATGGACTAACCTTGTGTGGTAGCTTGGAGTGAGCCAGCTGTTTCACCACAACAAGTGCATGAATTGCCATATATACATATTCATACTAATCCAGATAGTCAAGTCAATGGTTTGTCAAGTATGAAGTTTTGTTGTTATGATATGTGTGTATGCTCTTTACATGAATGCATAACTGAATTAATATATCATTAATTGTTTTACTTCTAACTTACCCTTCTATATGTGTTTGTGTTGTATGTTTTTCCTTGTTTACTCTCTTTTTGCTATGATCATCCGTGGATGTAAGCAGAAGGAGAAGAGGCATCCATGGAGCAGACATTGGATGGAGGAGATGTTATTGAGTAGTTAGTATTAGAATAGTATTGTATATAGTTTTTGGTTAGTTACTTGTATGTAAAGTTTTAAATTTTTATGGTTATTTTGGATAATTGTAAGGTTAATACTTTATATTATAGCTGGATAATTGTTTTATCTTATCATATATGCTGACTCTCTTTAATATAGTTTACACTATATTTTTGGGGATGTTACAGTACAATTCTTGGACCTGCACGTATATTATATATCATAAAAGATTATAAAAAAAAATTTTTGGACCTGCACGTATATTATATATCTTAAGCATTTTAGCACGTGTTTTGGTGCTTAAAATGTGATTTATAAGAAAACGAACTCACCAAAACACGTGCTAAAATGCTTAATTTCATTCCAAATTAAAATAAATTCTACGTGGCAAAGTGAATAGGTGGCATGGTCGTTAGACACTTAAGCAAAAACTTGACGTCGTCCAAAATTAGGGATTAAACATACATGTTTTCATACTAGGAGGACTAAATGCCATCAATGTTTCATGCAGGGACTAAAACCAAAAATCACTGAAACTTCAAGGACTAAAAGCATATTTAACCCTTAATAATTATTAATCAGTTTGACAGCTAATAATTAAATAATAAGTTTAATATAATAAAAATTAATAATATTATTAATTAGTGAAACTTGATAAATGATAATAAAGTAATGTGTTAATGAAATGATTAATTTTAATCTAAAAATTTAATAATTAGTATTGAAAATTGAGTAATATTAATGATTATTAAGATATTTGATAATTACTAATAATTAGTTAAGTCATATATAATAATAAGTAATAAATGAATAAATGAAATGATAGATGAGATTTTAATAAGTATAATTAAATAACTATTTATTGTTAGTGATGATTAATAAGTTTAATATAATAATAAATGATAAATTTAATAAGAAGTAAAAGTTTAATGTAGTGATAAATTAATATGATAAATACTCATCAAAGTAATTAATATTTTGAATATAAATAATTAGTAAATTTAAAACTTTATAGCAAAAAAAATGTAAAACGTAATGATTTTGAAGTAATAAATTAATGAGTGAAATATATAATAAGTGATAAATTTATGATTTTGCTTTATATTTAATAATAAGGAATAAAATAATTATATATAAAATACCCAAACCCCATTGATACTCGGAAAATATCTGTAAAATATAAGGTGAAATAATAGATGATTTTCTTATAATTTTGAAATACATGAGTGATTTATAAAATATTTTGTTAAAATTACTCTGTATTCACGTTTTTCTTTATTTGAACATTTTATTTTTTAAAAATAAATAAAAGATAAAATAGTATTGTAAAATATATGTATTTAATGAGAGAATTTTATTTATATATACTAGTGTTCAATTCTTTTATGATAATAAAAATTAATAAAATTATCGTTACTATTACTGTAAAAATAAATTTAAATGATTTTTATAATTTTATTGTAGGTAATCTTTTATAGATAATGTTTTTATTATAAATAGTTATTTTGTTTCAAAAGAATAGTTAATTTTTTTTAAAAGAAAAGAGTTGAACTGAAAAAAAAGGTTAAATTTTAAAAACATAGTAACTAAAAGAATAAAATTGATAAAATAATTAATCTCATAAAAAAATAACATGTTAGAAGTGGACTTTAAGTTTAACTCAACCTCACAAAACCGTCTTATGAGATGATATTTGCACTTCACTTATATATTATAATTTGTAGATTATTATCTTTATTCTATCTTACACAAATAGTTATATATATATATATATATATATATATATATATATATATATATATATATATATATATATATATATATATATATATATATATATAACAATTATGTATTTTTAAATATATTTTTATCATGCATTTTTAGTGTAATTAAAGTCCTTTAAAAATTTAAATTAAATTAAACAGTATTGTAATTAGGACTTTACTTTGCGAGTAACGTATCAAAATAATAAATTAATAAAAATTATCATTTTTATTTTAATGCAAAATTTACCACATAGTAATTACTTATTCGGTATTATTTTATGGTCAACTACTATATATTAT
Source organism: Vigna mungo (assembly GCA_036885675.1). Classification (NCBI taxonomy): domain Eukaryota; kingdom Viridiplantae; phylum Streptophyta; class Magnoliopsida; order Fabales; family Fabaceae; genus Vigna; species Vigna mungo. Next base: position 10,043,346 of record CP144690.1, on the reverse strand, counting down.
GAAGTTTTGTTTAACTTAAACTAAAATAATCATCATTACTACTCAATTTTATTGTTTATAACCCTTAAATAATATATAATAAACATAGATTAGTAATATAATAAATTTTAGATTAGTAATAATATATAATAAGACCTTATAAATATAATAAACTTCGTATGTCTTTATATATTTGAAGAAAAAATCAAGTACAGTAAGAACCTAGAAAATAGAGTATTAGAGTAGATAGATGTATTAAACTAATGAGACTGATTATTTTACTTTAAAATAATCTTATAATATAAATAGAATTTTTATAAACGCGTCTCCATTACTTTAAGAACACTTCATCTCTCTAAAACACTATTCTCTTCCGTTTCTCTGACTTCTCTCTACGTTCTCTCACTATTGGGTTGTCTGTTTGACGATCAGGAGGTGCCCAGACGATCACTACGTCAAGGGCTATACATCTGACGGATCAATTAGGCGAATCGAGCGGGTAAGCGGTTAACCCTTTTCTCTAGCTTCTAGAGTTCTTGATTATGCAAAATGTTTCTATTTGCATGGATCAAGAGTTCATTTCCTTCAATTTCTAGCTCAATTTAAGTTCTAAGGTTGGTTTTCCATCACCAATCGGTGATTTGTAAGGTTTTCTAGAGTTGCCTTGAGGTGCAAACATCTGTCGGGGTTTCTGTGAGCTGTGCAAAATTTGATTGAGGTAAGGGAAGCTAGAGTTACTTTGATTTAAAATTTTGTGTGTATGTATGATGAGTATGTGAATAATGAGCTGTTTGAACTAAATTTATGTTTTTAAGGTATAGGTGATGTGTAATGTGAATGTGGTGATGTGCAATTGATGAACTGTGAAATTAAACTTGATTGGATGTTGTTTGATCTGTTATTGGGGGTATAAACAAAGTAGTAAAATGAGATTTGGGTCCCTAGGTTGAGAAATTTGGAGTTTTGAAGAGGGAATTGGTTCATAAACACTTTAGATTGATGTTAGTAAGGTTTAGGAACACTTAGTTAAGTCTTATTAGGTATATAACACAACTTAGGAGGGTTAGAAGTTGGGAAAAATAGTTAGAATTGGTAAATGGGGGTTGAGTTGTTTAATTCTGCAGAATTTGTGCTGTAGAATTATGCAGACTCGCAGAGCGAATAAATTCGCACAATGAGTGGTCAGGGCGAGTTGCTCTCTGTCTTAGCATTCGCACAACGAGAAGGTGCGTTGTGCGAGTGGTTGTGGCGAATTGCTCTCTGTCTGATGATTCACACAGCGAATCAATGCGCTGAGCGCCTAATTATGGTCTAGGGTCACTGCCATATTTATTCGAATAGCAAGGGGGTATGCTCTGTGAGTTCTTGGGGAGTTTGGACCACTGTTTGGGCTTTCGCATAGCGAATTAGGGTGCTATGCGAAGGGTTAAGGTCTGATACCATTGAGAGTTTATTTGCACAGCGAGATGGTCCGTTGTGTGAGAAACCTCCTCATTCACTCAGCGAGGGTATGCGTTGAGCGAATGTGCCTGGTTATCATGTATACACTCTTCTTTGTTTCTTCTTTGGGAATTAATGAAATTGAATTGTTGTGGATGATGTATGATTATGTATGAGTGCTATATAAGAATCAAAGTAATGTTTATGGTTCCAAATGGCGTGGAAGAGAATTTCCAAGGAGGAATTTCTCAGTGATGTTAGTTAAAGTTTGTAAGTATGAATATGGGAAACTCAGTCTTAGAGTTGATCCTGATATTCTAATGGTCACCTATTCTCAAGTAGAGAAGGGTGATGCAAGTCATGAGAATAATAGGAGGTCCTAGCCTAGGGGCTTTTCCTTGGCCTAAGGTGAGTGATAACGGACTAACCTTGTGTGGTAACTTGGAGTGGGCCAACTGTTTCACCAAAACAAGTGCATGAACTGTCATAGCTACATATTTATACTAATCCAGATAGTCATGTCAATGGTTTGTCAAGTATGAAGTTTTGTTGTTATGATATGTGTGTATGTTCTTTACATGAATGCTTAACTGGATTAATATATCATTAATTTTTTTACTTCTAGCTTACCCTTCTATTTGTGTTTGTGTTGTATGTTTTTCCTTGTCTACTCTCTTTTTGCTATGATCATCCTGTGGGTGTGAGCAGAAGGAGAAGAGGCATCCCTGGAGCAGGCATTGGATGGAGGAGATGATGCTGAGTAGTTAGTATTAGAATAGTATTGTATATAGTTTTTGGTTAATTACTTGTATGTAAAGTTTTAAATTTTTGTGGTTATTTTAGATAACTGTAAGGTTAATACTTTATATTATAGCTAGATAACTGTTTTATCTTATCATATATGTGCTGACTCTCTTTAATATAGTTTACACTATATTTTTGGGGATGTTATAGTACAATTCTTGGACTTGCACGTATATATCATAAAAGATTATAAAAAAAACAAAATATGTTCATTTAGAAATTGAATATATCCTGTAAAAAATTTTCTTTCACGTCCTATCTTTTTCACTGTTCGACACTTGTTGTTCTTTAATATTTGGTATTTTTCTATCCAATACTCTGGATATAACTATAGGAGAAATTCTGCAAAAAGTTCTCCGAGGCTCAAATCATTAATTAGTTAAAGTTTTCTTGGTCAAATATCAATTAATGCTAAAGTAAATAATAAATTACCATTAATGTTTCATTTATAGTGTTTTACCTCGTTGACCATGAGTTCAACTGAATGAGCCATACTTATGGAGGCTATCAGCCTTGAAACTCATTGGCCCAATTACATGTTGAGACGTAATCACGAGTTTTAATCCTTTGGTTATCCATCCATGCTCTTAGTCGAGAGACATGGATACCTGATATTCAGATTGGAATACTCAGTCCCTAGTACTCGATACATTACTATGTTAAGGCTACAGACTTTGCTTGCAAGGATAAGAAGGTCTTTAGCCCTACACAGTACAAGATAAGTTATCTAAAATTTAAGGTAATAATATAATTAAACCCATTCATAAAAGAAAAAAAAAGTGTCTTAGATTACAAATACATGGATTAAATATGTTTTTGTCGATATATTATAATGCGATTTTGGCATCCCTATTTCAAAGTTTGATTCTCATACTTAAGAAAAACATGATCACAGTATTTCCCACCAAATGACATTAGGATACTTTTCAATGTGTGTCCAAGTGTATATGTTTAAATGTACTCCTGTCTTCCCCTCCCCACCTTCCCCCCCGACTCTTCCTCTTCCATCCTAATGGCCTATCCTCCTCTTCTTCCATCCTTATGGTTGCTCTTCCCCCTCTTCCACCCTTTTAGCCTCTTCCCCCTCCCCACACTCCCTTCCCCTACTCTATTGATTGCAACACTTTCATTCTAATTCTTAACCTCTTACATGCTTAACTCATGCCATTTCACTCTTTGTTTCAATAACTCAATTCACATAAACTATTTATAAAGTATCAACCTTTTCTATTTAGTCTCCTCATCTTCTTTTCCTCTAAAATCCAACTTATAAATTTTCATATTTCTCACATATTAGTTGCAATTATTCATACATCAAATAAAATATTGAGCAAAAAGGGACGAGGATTTGGTTCAAATATATAATATAATTTATTGAAAAAATTAAACTGATTGCAATAAAAAAACAAAATAAGTTTACGATTTCCCCTAGATTGCAGAACTCACATTTTTTTAATTCTTAGAGAATCATTACATTGCAACTTCCATTAATTCAAATTAACAAAACCTCAATTCCAAATCTCTCTTCTTCTTCTCTACTGCCAATCCTAATCTTTGCCACCACCATCAAGCCAAGGAGCCCAACTTTCATGTCCTTTACCTCTTATAAATAAGAATTTAGGTTTCTTCACACTCTGAATTCCATTTCATAATTCCTTCGTAATGAGATGATAGAGGTTGAAAGGTTGAGAGAGTGGGGGAGGAAGAGGATTGACCATGGAGGGTAGGGGATGAGGAAGAGCCACAGGGAAGGTAGGGGAGAGAGAGAGAAAGGTACACATGAACACATACACTTGGACACAATGACAACACCATTTGCTACATAAAAAAAAATTATTATTAGGTAAGGAGTAGTGTTTCATACATTTTTTAAGTATTAGGACCAAACATGATTAGGAATGATAAAATTACTCATGTCTGCGGGTATTTGCGAAGAATAGTTGGTAATAGGTATTTTAGTACCCATTTATAAATGGGTCAAGTGCAAATATTATCTACCTTTACTTGTGGGTATCTGTTAGTGGAAAAAAATTAAATTAGAAGTTAATTTATATTTTATTGAGTTAAATTTAATTAAAATTAAAATTAATTTATATTTTATTGGGTTAAATTTAATTAAAACTAAATTTTAATTTGTTATATTTTATAATTTTTTTGTAATTTTATTTATATTTTGTTTTAAAAATTTATAAAATATCTTTTTTGAAATATTTGTGGATATCCACGAATATTTACATGCTTTAAAATAACTGTGAGTACTTTTTAAATGGGTATCCGAGGGTAACAGGACAATTCACAAATGAATATTTTTGTTACGGGTAGAGATGTTACAAAAGAAGAAAGAATGAAATATTGTATTTCTTATTGAATAATATGGAGAGGATACAATTGATATATATAATTGTTCAGAACAATATAAAAAGGGAATATAAGTATAAAAATATATGAACATAAATGCACAGATATGAACAGAGAATAAAATAATTCCAATATCCCCCCTCAAGCTGCAGCATATATATCCTTAATGCTCAACTTGGACAACAAAGATTGAAATTGTGCTGGATGCAAAGCTTTAGTATGAATGTCTGCAAGTTGTGATGAAGTAGAAATAGGTAGGAGCTTAATTACACCAGCTTGAACTTTATCCCTTATGAGATGACAATCAATTTCAATGTGCTTTGTCCTCTCATGCATGGCTGGATTTTGTGCAATTCGTATAGCAGATTGATTGTCACAAAACAGAGGAACTGGTTGTGGCAGAGGCTGTTTCAAATCATGGAGCAAATACAAAAGCCATTGAATTTCACATGTTGTGGAAGCTAAGGCTCTATATTCTGCTTCAGTTGATGATCTAGATATAGTATCTTGCTTTTTGGATTTCCAGCTGATTAAGGATGCACCATAGAACACATTAAAACCAGTCACAGACCTTTTAGTATCAGGGCAAGCAGCCCAATCAGAGTCACTAAAAGCCTTGAGAGAATGTTCTGTGTTGGAGGGAAAGAATAATCCTTGTCCTGGATTTTTCTTGATATATCTCAGGATCCTTATTGCTGTTGCATGGTGATCTTCCAAAGGATTGGAAAGAAATTGACTGAGAGTACTAACAACAAAACATAAATCTGGTCTTGTGTTGGTTAGATATAATAACCTGCCAAGAAGTCTTTTATAGGCTTGCACATCTGAATAGGGTTTTCCTTCTGTCTTGGAGAATTTTGTGCCTGGCTGTATGGGAGTAGAAATAGGTTGACATCCCAACAATCCTGCATCTTCTAGTAACTCTAAAGCATACTTCCTTTGTGACAAATTAATGCCCTGTTGAGATTTTGCAATTTCTAAGCCCAGAAAATACTTAAGTTGGCCTAGGTCTTTAATTTTGAACTTTGCATTCAATAGAGCCTTCACAGTTTGGATTTCTTGGATGTCATCACCTGCCAAAACTATATCATTTACATAAACAAGTAAGATGGTGATATGAGCAGAATCACTTTTGACAAAAAAGTGAATAATCTGATTTGGATTATATGTAGCCCAAAGAAAGTAAAGTAGTTGTCAACTTGTAATTCCATTGTCTAGAGGCCTGCTTGAGTCCATATAAAGACTTCAACAACTTGCAAACTTGGCCTGGTTTTTCTGTTTTGTAGCCAAGAGGAAGAGACATGTATACCTCTTCATCTAGATCTCCATGTAAAAAGGCATTATTTACATCTAGTTGATGTAAATACCAATGTTTGGAAGCTGCTAAAGCCAGAACCAATCTTACTGTTGTGAGTTTGACAACAGGTGAAAAAGTCTCAAAGTAATCCAAGCCTTCCTGTTGTGTGTAGCCTTTGGCTACTGACCTTGCCTTATATCGTTCAATACTCCCATCAGCATGCCTCTTTATTTTGTATACCCATTTACATCCGATAGGTTGCTTTCCATTAGGTAGATCAGTCAAAACCCAAGTTTTGGTATTTTCTAAAGCTGCAATTTCTTGATCCATGGCATTTCTCCAACAATCATGTTTGATGGCTTGGTTATAGGTTTTAGGTTCACTAACTTGGGAAAGATTCAAGACATATGATTTATGAAGAGATGATAATGCATCATATGAGAGATATGAAGAGATAGGATATAAGGTACCTGTGGATGACTGAGTGGCAGAAGAAGTAGATAACATGTTGCAATGATAGTCCTGCAAATAAGATGGTTTATGTGTTGGCCTGGTTGATTTCCTTTGTGGAGTAGCAGTGGCAGGTTCAACCGAAACAGGTTGAGAAGAAAAACTAACAAAGTCTGGAACAATAGAAGGAGGAGATGTAGGTGGTAAAGAGGGTTGATCAGTATCTGAGAAAAGAGGTGATGGAGATGAATTGATTTTGGTGACCAAATCCAATGAATTTAAATTTTGTGTATCAATAGGTGAGTGCTTGTCACTAGTAAGAAAAGGAAATATGTTTTCATAAAATACTACATTCCTTGATAGAAAAATTTCCCTTGAGTTGAAATCTAACAAAAGGTACCCTTTCACTCCGGTTTTATAACCAAGTAAAATACATTTTCTTGCACGAGATTGAAATTTTGTTCTATGTGCTTGAAGAGTTGAAGCATAGCAAAGTGAGCCAAAAACTCGCAAGTAAGTAATGTCAGGTTTAACATTGTGTAACAGTTGAGATGGAGAAAAATATGCCAAAACTGTGGAAGGTAAAATATTAATGAGTTGCACATCATAACGAACAACAAAAGACCAGAAAACTATTGGCAAATGGGATTGAAACATTAAAGATCTAGCAACATTGAGAATGTGTTGATGTTTTCTCTCAACAATTCCATTTTGTTGAGGTGTTTCAACACAAGATAATTGATGTTGTATCCCTTTTTGTCTATAAAAATCTGTCATTGCAAACTCATTACCATTATCTGATCTAACAGCTTTTACATCAATGCCAAATTGAGTTTTGATATAAGAAACAAAGCTAATAAGATGTGATCTTGTATCAGACTTACTTGCCATCAATTTAATCCATGTGAATCTAGACATATCATCCACTATAGTTAAGAAATATTTGAAACCATCAACAGAAGAAGTACAATATGGCCCCCAAATATCAACATGGATTAAATCAAAAGGAGCTTTTGAAATAGTAGTACTTAATTGAAAAGACAATTTTCTTTGCTTAGAATAGTGACAAGTATCACAAGGAGTGGATTTTGTATCAGGTAAAGTGGCATACATTGTGCGTAATTTGGTATAACAAGAAGAAGAAGGATGCCCTAGTCTAGAGTGCCAAATATCTGTAGAGTCAGGTCTTATTGTAGAACAAACAATAAAATTCTCAGGAGAAATAGTAGTTGGTGGAGCAAGGGATGCAGGAACTATCATGACATACAAGCCACCTCTTTCTTCAGCTTTCCCAATCATCTGTAGGGTTGACTTGTCCTGTATTTCACATGAAAATTAAGAAATGATAATTTTACAAGATAGAGATTTAGTTAACTTTGTAACCGAAATAAGATTGACTGAAAAATTAGGAACAAACAAGACATTATGTAAGGTAAGGTGTGGGCCAAGAGAAACTGTGCTGGAAAAATGAGCAAATGAAGAGTTCTTGTAAGGTAGAGAAATTGCAATTGGTGAGATTTTATGATAATATATAAAATGAGACAAAGAACTGGATATATGATCAGTAGCACCTGTGTCCAGAATCCATTGGGAAGAGATATTACCTTGATCCTGAGAAGAAGTGGAAACATTATGAGAACTCACTAGACCAGTAGAATGTGTGATTATGGGATTAGAATGAGGAAGAAGTGCCAATAGACCTTGAATTTGCTCTTGAGAAAGTCCCAAAGTTGAGGAATGTGACTGCGCCTGAGAATTATTATAAGGAACTGTTGTAGAAGAATACGTGGTAACATTGTGAACCTGTTTTGATTTGAAATCAGGTGGGAATCCATGTATCAAAAAACATGTATCAATGGTGTGGTTTGTCCTACCACAGTGAGTGCATTGTCGAGGTGCACCAAACCTTCTACGTGCCTGAGTATTATTAGAAGAAGAAGCAACTGCAGAAGCCATTGAAGGAGAAGAAATTGTAGAAAATCTAAGAACGAGAAGTAGAAGATGAAGATTGTGGTAGTAGGAGAATTGGTTGCGGAAGGACGTGATCAAGAATTAATTTTCTTCTGATACCATGTTACAAAAGAAGAAAGAATGAAATATTGTATTTCTTATTGAATAATATGGAGAGGATACAATTGATATATATAATTGTTCAGAACAATATAAAAAGGGAATATAAGTATAAAAATATATGAACATAAATGCACAGATATGAACAGAGAATAAAATAATTCCAATAATTATCCGTATCCGATTTGACTTATTCTCATTCCTAAACACGATCAAACTTTGGAATATCAACAATTTTCAAAATCGTGTTATACTTTAGGAACAAAAAATATAATTAATCCTAAATGCCTAAGTGAATAATGAATCAACGTACATAAAAGATAATATTAAATTGAAAATAAATGATATATATTTTTCAAAAAGCTATATTAAGTATGTCATGTAGTGATGGAACTTCAGAGTACCATAAAAGGCTTTGGCCATAATAATTTTTTAATATATATAAATTAATATATAAGAAAATTATTTATTTTGATTTTCGTATTTTTATATATGTGATATATCCTAAAAAGATTTTACATATTTGTTTTGACATCTTCAAATTGAAGATCCATTACTAATTTCATAGTAAATACTAATAATTAATTCGATTAAAGATTTATATTATTAACGAACCTAAGAATCAATGATCAATCGGAATTCATTATAACTTAAGCAATTACATATGTTAAAATGTGCAAAAACTTTTTATTAACTAATGATTACAAGATGTTTTAGTCTATTAAACTTAAAGTATCAATAAAACAAGACAATTTATATTATATCATAGATTTCTTTAATTAATACACAAATTCAACCATGACTCACATGTCAATCACAAACTTGTAAACTTCAATATCATTCGTAGGCATAATATGTAAATCATTATAATCACATTTCATAATATCATACATTACTTAAATAGATTAAATAAAAATATTGTCATCATCATATACCATACCTTTTTGTTGGGATTTCAAGTGTGAGTCTAATTTCCAAATTGGATAGAAATAAGAAATTAGAACACTATATAAAAATGAAATAACCTATTACCTTAAGGTTTTGGATAGAGAGTGATGCTAATATCTTATATAGTTGGACTTAGTTCTCATTGGTGTTTATGTCTCCCTGGTGAACTTCCTCTTCGACAACACTTTTTATTTCATATCACAATATCATACATAGTACCTTTTTACTTCATTACATTGCATCAGAATTTAAAAGTAATTCATAAAGCACAAAACATTTTATAACAATTGTTAGAGATAATAAGTGATGTCAAGTTTCACCCATCTATCCATACTTAAAAATATAACTCATAAAAAAACTAAGATGATAAGCCGCTACTTTTGTTAAGAGCTTAAGCTGCAAAAAATATTTTATTTCGCTAAAAAGTTAAAAAATCATAAGAACTTCAACTAAAATTATCAGCTTGATCCTGGCTCACTAAAACAACAATAACTATAGTTCTAAACATATATTTTAATTGATTTTAAGGCCATTGCAAAGCTAAAAACCAAGGAAAAAACTTTAATCAAGACTTCTAAGCACAATTTGAAAAGCATTGATTTTCTTAGCGCATAAGTGAAATTAACAAAATTCTTTCTCCACTTGTTTTTGGGTCTAAATATGCTGAACACATTTTTATTTGTTGAGAAGAGCAAATTACAATTAGTTGAAGTGCATTCAAGTTTAAGAGCGATGTTAGTTCTTTAAATTAAATTCACTCACTGAATTTTCCATTCGCTGAGAAAATTTGTGCAAAATTTACCATTTTCAGAACTTTAAAAAATCCATTCCAAACATCAACCGTTTCGATATTTTGACACCAAAATATTAACACCATTTTGACACTGCCAGGTGTCGGTAAGTGATTGGTTGTATTTTTTTTTATTTTAAAAATCCAATTTATGACGTCACTGGAAACCTTCAGATTTGAATTTTTGCCTTCCCATTTTGCCCTTTACCTCTTTCATAGGCACATGAACGTTCTCTTTCATCTCATTTCACATTCTCACTCCGTCTCACTGCCGCCATCTCCGTTTTGCAATATTTCGATTTCTCCATCTCCTTTTTTGCTGATTCCGGTGCGGTTGGGGTTCATTGTTCGCATCTCTTCGTTGGTTACATTGTTCTTCTTCGTTGGTGTTGGCATGTGATCTCGTCGATCTTGGTGTGGTTGTGTGATTCCTTCGTTTTGAAATGGTGAGTTCTTCAATGCCCTTGGAAAATAATGTTACGATACAGTTGTTAAATATTATAGTTGACAAATATTGTTATTGATGTTGGACTTAGTGGTTTAAAGAAACAATGCATGTGGACATTGGCAACATTCTTAGTTCAATATATAAACCTAGTTGATTGAAAGAAGGTGTTGTAATGGTTTAGAAAATGCGGGTAAAAACGTTTACGCGAGAGCTTTCTTGAATTTGTACAGAAAGTCCTTCACAAGGGACCACGTTTTTGTACACAGGGGACCAAGATGTCAAATTTGAATTTTTTGTCAAACTTTGCATGGGTTTTTGATTTTTTTGGTTTTAGGTTGTGTTTTGGGGGTGGAGAGTTCATTTTGGGGACCCCAAATACCATTGAGGGAGGTGTTGTGTTCACACAAAGTGCTTGGATGAAATCCAATGTCAAGTGGCTTGAAAATGGGTGGTGTAAACGTTTACCAATAGGTGGTAAATGTTTATGCGAGTCCTTTCTTGAATTTGTACAGAAAGTCCTTCACAAGGGACCACTTTTTTGTACACAGGGGACCAAGATGTCAAATTTGAATTTTTTGGCAAACTATGCATGGGTTTTTGATTTTTTTGGTTTTAGGTTGTGTTTTGGGGGTGGAGAGTTCATTTTGGGGACCCCAAATACCATTGAGGGAGTGTTGTGTTCACACAAAGTGCTTGGATGAAATCCAATGTCAAGTGGCTTGAAAATGGGTGGTGTAAACGTTTACCAATAGGTGTTAAACGTTTACGCGAGAGCTTTTTACAATTTGTACAGAAAGTCCTTCACAAGGGACCACTTTTTTGTACACAGGGGACCAAGATGTCAAATTTCAACTTTTTGGCAAACTTTGCATGGGTTTTTGATTTTTTTGGTTTTAAGATGTGTGTTGGGGGTGGTGAGTTGATTTTGGGGACCCCAAATACCATTGAGGGAGGTGTTGTGTTCACACAAAGTGCTTGGATGAAATCCAAAGTCAAGTAGCTTGAAAATGGATGGTGTAAACGTTTACAATAGGTGGTAAACGTTTACGCGAGAGCTTTTTACAATTTGTACAGAAAGTCCTTCACAAGGGACCACTTTTTTGTACACAGGGGACCAAGATGTCAAATTTCAACTTTTTGGCAAACTTTGCATGGGTTTTTGATTTTTTTGGTTTTAAGATGTGTGTTGGGGGTGGTGAGTTGATTTTGGGGACCCCAAATACCATTGAGGAAGGTCTCGTGTTCACAAAAAGTAGTTGGATGAAATCCAAAATTCAAGTGCCTTGAAAATGGGTGGTGTAAACGTTTACCAATAGGTGGTAAACGTTTACGCGAGAGCTTTTTACAATTTGTACAGAAAGTCCTTCACAAGGGACCACTTTTTTGTACACAGGGGACCAAGATGTCAAATTTCAACTTTTTGGCAAACTTTGCATGAGTTTTTGATTTTTTTGGTTTTAAGATGTTTGTTAGGGGTGGTGAGTTGATTTTGGGGACCCAAAATACCATTGAGGAAGGTACAAAATAACAAAAACAAACACACAATCACAATGGCAGAGATGACCTTTCACCTAAACAGACAAAGACCAATGCTTTCACCAAAACCACAGACAGAGAGATAACGCTCCCTTTACCACTTCGACAAACAAATACCAATGAGTCACAACACAAAAATGACCAAAAGAGAAAGAGAGCAAGGGAATGGGTTCACCGGAATGGGTTCGTACAACGGAACCCCAAAAAATCAAAGAGATACGACAATGAGTGGCTTGACCGGAGAATCGAACACAAAACGAAACACGGAGTGCTCCTCGGAGAGAACGAAAGACCCAATCGGTGGGTTCACCGGAGATTGCAAGACAAAACAAATGACGTTATGGTGAACTGAGAGGACGAAAGAGTTGGTTCAAAGGAGAAAACGAAACAGAGAGTGCTAATCGGGAAGAGTTTGTGCAGCATGGTAGGGCATTCGGTGGTGGAGAGAAAAGCATTGCAGAGAAGCGAGAATCAGAACGAAAGACAAAACGAAAGCATAAAAGAAACCGCCAAACTCAAATTTTGGATTTTTCATTCTCTGCCCTTGCATGTACTGAACATCAGTTTTTTTTTTTTTTAATTTTAAAATGCCCCAACCACAATTTGACACGTGGATAGTGTGAAATTGGTGTCAAATTGTGGTGTTGGAATATCATTTTGCTTTTATAAAATACATTCCGAAATGTTTCAATGTTTGACTTTAACCACTTGTAGCATCATTTTACAATCACACTGCAAAATCAATTATTCAACTATAAGCAAATCTAATAATAGAAAAAATCTAAAATTTATCATTTAACCTTCCTAGTTGCCTCAACCTTCCTTACGCTTACTTTGGTCATGAGACTGTAAATGCAAGCATGTAATATAGGCATGCAAACTTTCCTTCGTTCAAACTAAACCAGAAAAGGATAAAGAGAAATTCTCTTGAACGAAATTCAACTCATAACTTTTGTTTTCTTTTTGCTATCTCTACTGAGACAAACTCGTATTTTGAAAGGAATAGACATACAACTTTTAAATATGGAAAAAATTAGACGAAAATATAAGTAAATAATTTTTATAAAATAAAGTTTGAATAATTATTCTTTTTATTTATAAGGTTTTCATCTTAAATAATAAAATTTTCATATTTAATATCATTTTAATCATTTCTACTTTTAGAAAATTAACTTAGTTCTTACAATAATTATAGTTTTATAATTATAAAATTTACTTAAACATGTTTTAATTTTGGTCTCTTACAATTTTTATCTTTGTTTTTAATCTCTCTAAGATTGAAAATTATATATTTTTTTTTCTTGTAGCACGTGAGATGTTAATTATTTGTTGGTGAATGAAAACTGAAATAACCATTTTAATTAATAGTACATATTAATATTGTGGTATAATATCAGTAAATAAAATTTCAATTTTGTAAAAAAAAATGTAAAATACATGCTATTTATTTGTTCTAAAATGGATAATAGGGACTAAAATTCGTGGCTTCACATTTTAAAACGGTAAAAGAAAATGTACAAAATTATTTCTTTTTCTATTTCAAATTTTATAGAAAAGAAATGTGAAAAGTTATAAAAACCAAAATCAATAGCTTATTTTATAGCTTATATTTGAGACACATTGTCCACCTAAACAAGTGCCCCCATATCCTCTTCTTTTTTTATTTTTAAAACTTCAATATTATCCTTCTTTTATATACAACATTACCAAATCCGAAATCCGAGAAGTGCATTGCATATTTCCAAACAATATCATCCTCTATTTTGGAAAACATAATTCCAAATAATAGAATTATTGACATCTTTTTATTTTTTATACCAATCTGAAATACAAAGCTAGTTTTTAAAATACTCATTTTAAAATGAACGTACTTACTTTTTAGAATATTTGTTTCATAATACTATTTCATTATTTTCTTTATTTTCTGGAATACTCACTGCAGGAAGAAAAGAGGTATTATGGACAATGTCCATGAAGGCGAATGAGTTTGGGGCGTTACTCCCACTACCTCCACGTACTTTCCTGCACCTCTTCATTTTCTTTTTACTCTTTAATAACATTTAAATAAATAAGAATATGCGTTAGATTCAGATGTGAACATCCGTTTAAGAATCAAAATACACAGATATTAACATTGTTCAACAACAGGGTGTTGCTCTCTCCACCTCCCCGTTTCCACTTTGCACCTTCCTAAATTTTCTACAATTTCTTTTTAATTACAAATATAGCCTTTTCTTTATTTTTTTTACTTTATTTTTTACTTTTTAACCCAAATCTTAAATTTCACTTTGTACTTTCTACTTGAGCAGCACCACCTCCCCCTCTATGTGATTCTCACTCCCCAAATTCCCTAACTTCATATCCGTTCTCCAAACTCTATCCGTTTCTCGAAACTCTAGATCCGTGGTGCTTCTCCATATCTGTTTCTCCCTACACCCCTTCACTTTTATCTTTATTTGATTGTAAAGAAATATAAAATTATCTTGTTGATGCTGTTGTCAGAACCATGGAAGCCTCCGCTGCCTTCTCTCTCTACACGTGAGCACATTTTTGGGTTTTATCCAAGATACTAGTTATAATACTTTTCCATGCCTATAATAAGTCTTACTTACTCTTAATATTAAATGATATCTTGCCGAGAATTAAGGAGTGCATGTTTGACGACCATGGAGAATGTGTTTCCGAATCCGATAGAGTGTTTGGGAAAAGGGTTTGATTTCACATGTGATTTTCGATTGAAGTTTGTCAAGGGAAAAAGAAGTAGAAGATTGGTGGTTGTTGATGAAGAGAACATGAGGGACATTAATGTTCCTGGTACTGCTGCTACCATTCCCAATGTTTCCCAGGATATTTGCTCTGACAAGGGGGATCGCTTCGTTTCACATCCGATGTTCTTCAATTCAATGAAGTTCTCTCCATAATTCTTGCTGAGTAGAGAAATCGTTTGTGAAATTGTTGAGTGGAGAAATCGTTTGTGAGATGTCGCAGAGGTTAATATAAATGAAAATTGGCTTGATGCTCGTTAGTTATGGCAGTGATTTGTTAATGAGAATATGCTATGAACATATATCTAGAGATTGACGCACCCTCCCTGGTGACTTCTTCATACAATAAAAAATGTTTTTGAATCGGATGTTGACATCCGATTCTCCTTCAACAGATGTCGATATTTGTTTATGGATGTGGACATCCGTTTAAAAATCCAATGTATATTCACATTCCTTTATTGAAAGGGTAAAAATAAAATGGATGTGTGGAGGTGGAGGGAGTAACTCCCCCAACCACATGCGATGCTAAGTCTTCATCCACATCTGTCCACGGATGTCTTTATTCTGTATACATTAGACAATCTCTTTATTATGCCTACTGGTGGAGAGTGACATTGTCAAAAATACAGGTGTGAGAATTATTGGCAAACGAAAATGAGTAATTTCGTGTACCCCATAGAAATGAGGGAAGCTATTTTAACCATCCACAATTTCATAAATCAAACCATCACCAAGCCGAGGGATATCATAGAGAAAACATGAAATTAGAGTATTACACGCAAATTTGGCGCTTTTTATAATTGATAAATATAACTTTGAAAAAGTCATAACCCAGTTGTATATTTCACTCTGTTTCATTGAATTAATGAAAGTAATTTGCAGGAGAGACATGTTAAGTTCATCTTACAAAAAGCATAATTTTCAAGAATAAGAATGAAACATTGGCAATTTAAAAGTATAGCGAAGAAGTACATGCAACCTTTTTAGCATCAATTTGAAGCAGGTAGAGTTCCAACTTTCTCTTCAAGAAAAAATTCTGCAGTGTTGGCCGGACCTGCAATGATATCACATAGTAACTTATTAAAACACCGAATCAATTTGAACTATAACATAAGCTTGCATCTAATTCCGATTAATACCGAAAAGAAAAGATCTGAATTGAAAAAATTATAAAAGCACAAAAATTAACCTAGTCGAGCTTGCTGAGATGGATGAAACCGGAAGACCTATCAAGCTCCCCACCGAAAGTGGACCCATTTTTCTGCAACGCCTCCCATTTCTGCACTGTACTGATTATGTACTCATCTTCGTTTTTTTTATCTACAAGTCTTAAGTGGCGTGGATTAGGAAACATGCAAGAAAGAATTGTTGGATGATTGTCACTGTATGGTTGTTGTTTCAGTTGGCAATAATTGCTATAAGAAAAATGGCCAAGGACAAAATTCGCTGCTTACATGAGCAACATATCTTTCAATTTTCCTTCGGTGAATGTGAACATCCGTCCACCACGGATATTAATATCCGGTTAAAGCTAAAACGGATATCGACATCTGTGTATGATTTTAAAGTTAAAACTTTCACATACACGCAATTGTCGCTGAGACGAAAAGCAGCTTTTATATAGTGTAGATTATGAAATAAAGAAAGGAATAAGGTGTGATATAATTAATCTACAAAGTGTGAAAAGGGAGTGATAATTAAATTAAGGAGTGGTGGAAGCAGAAGATGGTAGCTGCAGAAAGTGTTTGTTTTGTTTTGTTGTTGGGAGTGTTTTGTTTTGTTATATATGATTATGAGATGCATGGTCTAGTGAAATGCTACTATTCAAGAAAAATAATGTTTGATCCTTGATTGAAGGAAGGCACACGTGAGAGAGAGGATGTATTAGGTATAATTTTAGGGTTTTGATAGATTAGAGAGTGTTAAAGATGGTTTAAGAAATTGAAGATTAGAAGAATAGTGGTGTTTGTATGGTTCTGCGTGAAGAGGAGAGAAAGAGAAAAAATAGTTAAGAATGGAGAGGTAAGATTCTCTACAGGAAGAGAAAAATGAGGGGAGTGTAGAGAAATTTAGGATTTTAAAAAAGATAAAAAGTTAAATGGTAAAATTTAAATTAATTTAGGATATTTTAAAAATAAAAAAAATATTGAGAAGGTGTAGGAAGCAACACCCTCTTCATTAAACTACACATCTTAGCTCACCAGAACTTTGTTAGTTATTGAGTCATATAACTTATGTACTCTCGTCTTTTAGTCATACCCAATAAACACATTTCTTGCTCCTGTCTTCCAATTTAGTTCTATATTGTGTTGGATGGTGTTTCATCCTACACCTTCAACTCTTTCATCATGCACTTCCAAATTCCAGAAATGTCCATTAATTAATTATATAATTATGTATTAATTTCTTTTTAGGAATTCTGAGCACAGTGTTGAAAACGTTAAAGTTGCTTTACATATATATTACGAAACGCTACCCTGCACCCCATTTCATCCATCACAAACCCCTGCACCCCATCTTAATATGTTCTTCTCTTCTATTTGAGTGTGGTCCTCTCCACTCATTTCTTTTTGTTGAGTGTGGTTCTCTCCACCCCATTGCTTTCCTCCTTCATTGAGTGTGTTCTTCAGATCTGAGAGGGATTCTTGTTGAGGTAGCTGACGGTGTTGTCAGTGGTTGGCATTGGTTGGCATTGTTGGGAGTGCTTTTTTGAAAAATCAATTGTGATATATAGCATATCCGATGGCCACATTTGAGAAAGAATAAAGCTTCAAAAACATAAATCGGATTGAGAAATCCGAAAATCTTAACATCGGATGTTCACATCCGATAAAGGTAGAATCGAATATGGAGATCCGATTTTCTCCCCGTTGGATTTTCATTTCCGATGCCTTTGTGTTGTGCTGTTTCATATCCGATGTTCTTTCTGTTTATATCTGAATAATTAAATTGTTGCATGTTGCTTTTTGTTCATATCCCAATAACTGCAACCATAAATACCACTCACACTTTTGAGTTGCTCTTCTTAGAGTCTTCCAGGGGTCTGTGGCATGCATCAAATTTTGGGGAGGATGTCATTGACCCTGGTGCGTGGCCTGAGAGTGAAGGCTTCAAAGATGATGGCATGACCAAGAAAATCGCAAGTAAATGGAAATGGATCTGTCAGGAAGGGCAAGACTTCAACACTTCCATGTGCAACTTCAAACTGATCGGAGCTAGATACTTCAACAAAGGAGTAATTGCTTCGCAAGCCTAAAATCAATTAAACTTGGTTAAAGGGGTTGTGGTTTCATGTAACGAAGGTCCTGGTTAAAAGCTTAAACTGAAACTGTTAAAAACCTTTAATGAGATTCTTTTGGATTTCTACAAAAATTAAAAATCTTTAATCATTTTCGAATGTTGGAGGTGTAGGATGAAAGACTCGTGTTGGAATGTGTATATACTCTCAATCACAAAACCACTTTTTTTTAGGCCTTTTTCTTTTTCTTTTCTTTTTCTTTTCGTACTTTTATTTTTTTATCTTATTTATCCGCCTCAGCATCAATCGAACTAGGATATAAGTGAGATATTTCCATTTTTATTATATATATATATATATATATATATATATATATATATATATATATATATATATTTTCAATCACAAAATCAGAAAATAAAAGCACGAGAAAAAAAAGAAGAAAAAGGTCTAAAAAAAAGTGATTGACAATTTGGTAATTTCAATTTGTTTCTTGCTGTTGCCCATTTTATTTGACGCTAGGATTCTGATTGGGTTAGATTATTGTTTACCAATGTGTCTCGTTGATGGATGCCAAACCTATTATAATTCATGTTGTGTTTATAATAATATTATATTGTTATGTATTAAAAGTATGGTTTTAAATCTGGTTAGATGTTGGGATGATTATGTAACCAAATCCACGTTGGTTTTGGAAAGAAAGGAAATATGATGCAATGAATTAGAAAAGTAGTTTTGATGTGGAAATATATATGTAACCAAATCTTCTTTAATATATAAATGTATGATGTGGTTTCAGGGCATATATATATATATATATATATATATATATATATATATATATATATATATTTATTTATTTATTACGTTATATATTATAGTATGTTAAGATATGTTTTTCGTTTGAGATTTTAGGTTTAAAATATTATAATATAATAATATATATGATAAAGTTATAGTAAACTTTTCTTTTGGAAGATTGAGTATAGTATTGATAAAATAACCATAATATTAGAAAGAAGAATGATTTTGGGTGAAAAGAAAAGGAAAGAAAAAGAAAATAGATAAACAAAAGAATCCAAATAAGCATTTAATAAAGTAATTGAATTACAATTTAGTTTGTTGTAGGGTTTAATTATAATTTTAATTTATTATTAGAATGGGACTTATGTGAGATTGACATTAAAATATAGATAAGATTTTGTGATCTATTGTTTGAGTGCCTTGTATAAAAGGGTTATATTGGATTTATATGTGAGACTTTGTATATTGTTAAGTGAATGATAAAAAAAGTGTTATCTTTATGAGTTTGTATGGGGAAGCTATAAGTGGTATGATTGGGTACATGAGACAGACCAAAGTCCTTCTTGATAGGGTTAATGAGGATATTGATGGTGGTAAGGGTGTGAAAAGGATTTCTTAATAAGGATATCATTGTAGATGATTGATTCGTTATTAAGGTGTGCTTGTTTCCTTATGTACATATTTTATTGTTATTGGTTGTGTTATGGTAGCTTACCCATATTTGTATGTGGTGTTGTTGTGTGTGTTTTGTGATGATCGTATGACCTTTGAACAGAGGATGTTACAGATACTCCAAATGCATGAGAGTGACGTGAAAAATGGGAAGACGACTTGAGTTATTTAAAGCTTTTGTGCTATAAATTTTAGAAACAATGTAATGGGGTTTACTTTAATTCAACTTGATTTTTATTAATTTCAGTATTATGTAAGTAGATTTCCACAATGATTTACTATTTTAAAAATTTTAATTTTTTACTCGTAATCCAGACATCCCAAAGGATGTTACATATGCGGTTGGTCATTAAGTGCCCTGCTAATTATCTTGTCACCTTGGTGAATTTTTGTAATAGGATAATTTATCATTTTAAAAAGTCATATATAGTAATTTTAAAAATTATAATTTTATATTTTAAAATTGGTTTAAACCATTTAGACATCCTTATTTTTGTTAGGTATTCCCAATTTGGTCCCTTTCTTTTAAAGTCTCCCAATTGAGTCTTTATAAGTGTTAATTTGAAACAAATTAACCCCTGCCGTTAAAAATGTTAATGGTGTTAAGTTTTTGCATAGATGGAGTGTTGATGTGTCAATTTTTTAAAACGTGGCATAAGTTCGGTGTTATTTGATTAAAAATCTAAAAAGAAAATCATCCTCCATTAGAAACACCACAGAGAAATCCTACCCAGAAATCCTACCCAAAAATAATACTCAGAAATCTTCTTCCCAGAGAGACACAAGAGAGAGAGAAGATGAACACAAAAACAAAAAACACAAATATTGATTACGAAAACAACCACCAGTCTCTCGACAGAATCAACTAAAGCATGGTGGATGATATACATACACTAAGTAAAGGAAGGGACTCCGCAACAACACCAAAAACTGTAATAAGAATGTTTAAATCAAAATCCTTTTGATCAACCACAGATACATATTCAGCCAGATTCAAAGTTACAGTTTCGACCACAGGAACTTTAGTCTTTGACCTTTGATTCAAACCCTACAACACATAACCTACCAATTAAAATCAAATTCAAAGGTCCCTGCAACACCACCATCAACAAGGAATTTTTTTTTCTTTGGATTAAAAAAAATAAATTTTAGGGATCACAGATCTATCACCCAGGGTTTGGGGGGAAAAGAAAAAAATAGGGAAAAGAGCTTCCCAGATAGTCTGAGACATGCTGACAGAGCAAATATTGATGGGTAACAAAGGAGTGAATGAATTCTGTGAATGTTTGTGAAACTGAACAGTAACAATTGCAAAAGACATGAGCTTTTGATGCAGCAGAGAAAAAAGAACTGAAAAAAGGGAAAAGAGAGGCACGACCTCTACCATCGTCTTCTCCAAAAGATCCCATTCTCATCCCTCTCACTGCACTTTTCTTTTATTTCCACTACACTAAAAAAAAATACACAAGAAAAACAAGATCAACACCCTCCATTGCTAGTCATTGCTCCAATCTTCTTGCACATTAGAAAAAAAAGGGAAACAACGGAAAGGAAGGGTTGGCCTTCGTAGGTATGGATGAAGGAAGAAGAAATAAGGTGACGCTTCGATGACGACCAGTATTGCCGGCGGCGACGTCATAACGAGAACCTTTGGTAGCGGAGAGGCGGCAACAGTGTCGTCGTTAGGGATGGCAAAAAAGCTCGTGCTCATGGGTATCTGCGGATTAAACGCGTTGTGGATAGTTGGTACCCGCGGGTAATAGGTACCCGTGGGTAACGGGTTTTTTAATACCCGCTTCTTATCGGGTCAGATTCGGGTTCTGCATTATCCATACCCGCAGATACCCGTTGCGCGCTTAGAAGATGAAATTACATGCTTGTCCTTGTTTAAATTAGGTTTTTATGATGGTGTTACATATTCTGCTTCTTTTCATTCGCGTGCCTCTTTGCAGCTCCATCTTTGCAGCTCAAACACCGTCCTCTTTGCGGCTCCTCCAACGAAGATATTAAAAAATTTTCTCTCAGGACGCACAATGTAATGTTCTTCTATATCTCTTCTAATTACCTTTTCTCGGTAGGATTTTGGGTTTGGGGATGAAATGGATTTCTGTGTTTGGTTTATTTGGGGGTTTAGGTTACTTTGTGTGTTGGAGGGTTTCATAATGCCTGGAATAATCCTGTTACAACTGTAAAGCTAGAAGAACCAGAGAATCGGTTGGGGGTTTCGTAGAGAAGAAAATTGATGCCAAGTTTGCTGGTGGCCTCCTAGCATCCAAGGAAGCACAAAAGGAGATTTTAAACTCTGAGGTACGATTGTTGTTGCTGATTACTGAAATTATAACCTTTGCTCTGCATCCTTCTCTTCCTCACTGGAAAAGTCTCTCCTTTCACTGCAATGTATATAATTTTTTGAGCCCTCTCCAAGGCAACTCTTTGACTGTTTATTAGCTGAAAATTTCCTCACAAAAGACCAATTACTCTTAAACCCACATGAAGTTGCGTGCTAAAAAAATAAGCCTCACTGCAATCTTCCCCAAGGATTTAAAACAGCATAAACATTTAAAAGTTTACTTCTTGTATGCCATAGTTTGTCACTCATTCAATAAATTAGAGATTTACTTGTTGAAGGAGATTGAGCCTGTGATGCCATAGTTGAATTTCTCTTTAGAATGTTTGATGTAGTAACTCATTGAAAACAGCATAAACATTTATTATATTTTAGAGTGAATATGTGGGTCTCGTTTCATATTAACAGCGTAAACATTCCACTGTTACGAATATAATCATCCATTAACCTTATTCAAGTGCATTTTAACTTTTCATAGTTGGGTTTTGATTAGTTTATTAAATTAAAAAACAAAAATTTCGTTATAAAGAAGTTTATTAAGAAAAAACTATATATAATTACTTATATATGCTCTGGATATTTGTATTGCAGTTAGTATGAACATTTTTACTTTAATATAATGTAAAACATGTCTTGTCACAAACACTATCATCGAAAAACCATGTCAAACTTTTGAATCTTGTTCAGAAAAACATTGGAAACTAGATTTATAGGACTTGCGCATGCAGGTGAACTTTGAAGGCATTATATAAAAGAAACCATACGTACTAAAGAATAGTATGTCTGAATCCGTATAAGTACTTTGGATCACAAACTTTGATGAGGCCAGCTACTTAGCAGTTGTTGAGATGCACATGCAATGAGCCTCTTCTGTTCAACTCAATTAAATTCATAGACAGATATAGAGGTGAAGAAACAATGAAATAGCTGGAAAAGAATAGTGAAGCTTCATTAGTGGCTTGGGTATACTGGGGTCAAATATAACTTCTTTATCCCAAGGAGCAATGGCTTCTCTAAAAATATATTTAGTCAACGTATGTTGGACTTAGAATAAGGTTGTATTGAGTGCTTTGAATAATATTCTTAAACAGCTTTTATGTGTATATTACGAAAAACTGGATGGAAAATTATGCAGATGCTTTACCTTACAGCATTTCAGAAGAAGTGATCCTTAACATGCATACAATTATCCTCTTTACAGGTTCTACACCAAACTGCACAAAGATCATTTGACAGTCGCATGGTATGTTTACATATTGTAGTTTTTGAACTCATTAGTCTTTATCATATATTTCCTTCTCTTCTGTATAACTTTTATAAAAAAGTTATCTAAATAGTTAGAGCAGATAATATGTTCAAGTCTTTAAGAGAAATATATGATTAAAAACAGTTAGAGTAGATTGTTCTGTTTTACTGCAGTACTTTTAGGCTAGTGTAGGGGCATTTTCATATTTTGGTTTTATAATTCTAGAGATAATTTTGAGAATGGTTTCTAATGGTAAATTTAGGTTTGTTAGCATAGTTATGATAATGTTTTGGTCGTTTTAACATTAGAACAGTTTTAAAATTTTCTGATTGAGTTATTAATAACACTTTCCTGAGAATCCAAATCATAGTCCGACACATGCAGTACAAAGTGGTTTTCCCATGCATAAAAAATGTCAATCTGGCTCATTAGTCTCTCCAATTATGAGCAAACTTTTAAATATTTTTAATGTTCATAATGTAAATTAGTTCTAAACTCTATTTATAATGTTGCAGACATGTTTTGCAAACAGTGTTACTGTTTGTTCTTTACTTCTCTTAATCATTTAAATTATTTTATCATATATTTCCTTCTCTTCTGTATAACTTTTATAAAAAGTTATCTAAATATGATTCCTCATTTTAACTCCTAGTATATAGTTGATATTTTGGCCTGTAGGATTCTGTATAAATCATTTTAATCTAATTTTAATTTTATTAAGTTTCATTTTGTTATTGATTGATTATTTGTATTTATTTGTTGCAGGAACTAAGTAGTCAAAATGAAGGTGTAGAAGAAGAAACACAAATCTTGCAGTGTTATTTTTAGAACAATTATTTGAATTTCAGTTTTAATTTGTACTAATTTGAATAATTTGTATTGATTTGAATTAATTTTACTATTAATTTGTCTTAATTTGAATTTAAGTTTTAACTTTCATTTATTTATCCATTGACTTTACTTGATATATTTTTAAATATTATTTGCATTTTTTTAAATTTAATTTGGATTTTTTCATTTAAAAACTAATAAAATATTTTTTTTAAATATTTGCGGGTTGAAAACGGGTATCCAACGGGTACCCGCGAGTTGAAAAAAAATCTGCGGGTTTTTTTAAGGCGGTTATCCAACGGGTAGCGGGTACAATTTTACCCAGCGGGTTGGGTTGCAGGTAGGCACTATTCGTGCCCGACCCGATCCGTTGCCATCCCTAGTCGTCGTCCATGCTTCGTGGTGTCGGAACTTGCATCCCGAGCATAGAGGGAGAAATGCCGCAATGTGTGGTGGTGCTTCCAGAACAAGTGATGTAACCGACAACTTTTCCGGCCGCCCATAGGAACGTGTGGCGGACTGGTCTTGTCGAGGGCAGATGATTGTCGTAGATGATGAGAGGGAACCCTAGGCTTTTTCTCTTTCTGGGTGGAGAAGAAGATACCTAGGCCATGATTTTTATTTTTAAAATGTTTTTTTTATAAAATTTCACGTGTGAATGTCATATTTCAAAAACTGGCCACGTCAATAGTCAATTTCAATTGGAAATATCTAACAAAAATAGGGACGCCTAAATGGTTTAAACCATTAAAATTTTATAACTTTACCATTTATAATTTTGTAATTTTTAAACATAATAATTGACAATTTTATAATTTAAAAGCTTTCTAAAATAATACAATCATATAATTATTAAATTATACAATTATAAAATTATAAATTACGAAACCTTAAAACTACTAAATCTACAAAATTATAAAAATATAAAATTATAAAATAATAAAATCCTAAACTATAAAATTATAAAATTATAAAATTATAAAATTATAAAATTATAAAATTATAAAATTATAAAATTATAAAATTATAAAATTATAAAATTATAAAATTATAAAATTATAAAATTATAAAATTATAAAATTATAAAATTATAAAATTATAAAATTATAAAATTATAAAATTATAAAATTATAAAATTATAAAATTATAAAATTATAAAATTATAAAATTATAAAATTATAAAATTATAAAATTATAAAATTATAAAATTATAAATTATAAAATTATAAAATTATAAAATTATAAAATTATAAATTATAAAATTATAAAATTATAAAATTATAAAATTATAAAATTATAAAATTATAAAATTATAAAATTATAAAATTATAAAATTATAAAATTATAAAATTATAAAATTATAAAATTATAAAATTATAAAATTATAAAATTATAAAATTATAAAATTATAAAATTATAAAATTATAAAATTATAAAATTATAAAATTATAAAATTATAAAATTATAAAATTATAAAATTATAAAATTATAAAATTATAAAATTATAAAATTATAAAATTATAAAATTATAAAATTATAAAATTATAAAATTATAAAATTATAAAATTATAAAATTATAAAATTATAAAATTATAAAATTATAAAATTATAAAATTATAAAATTATAAAATTATAAAATTATAAAATTATAAAATTATAAAATTATAAAATTATAAAATTATAAAATTATAAAATTATAAAATTATAAAATTATAAAATTATAAAATTATAAAATTATAAAATTATAAAATTATAAAATTATAAAATTATAAAATTATAAAATTATAAAATTATAAAATTATAAAATTATAAAATTATAAAATTATAAAATTATAAAATTATAAAATTATAAAATTATAAAATTATAAAATTATAAAATTATAAAATTATAAAATTATAAAATTATAAAATTATAAAATTATAAAATTATAAAATTATAAAATTATAAAATTATAAAATTATAAAATTATAAAATTATAAAATTATAAAATTATAAAATTATAAAATTATAAAATTATAAAATTATAAAATTATAAAATTATAAAATTATAAAATTATAAAATTATAAAATTATAAAATTATAAAATTATAAAATTATAAAATTATAAAATTATAAAATTATAAAATTATAAAATTATAAAATTATAAAATTATAAAATTATAAAATTATAAAATTATAAAATTATAAAATTATAAAATTATAAAATTATAAAATTATAAAATTATAAAATTATAAAATTATAAAATTATAAAATTATAAAATTATAAAATTATAAAATTATAAAATTATAAAATTATAAAATTATAAAATTATAAAATTATAAAATTATAAAATTATAAAATTATAAAATTATAAAATTATAAAATTATAAAATTATAAAATTATAAAATTATAAAATTATAAAATTATAAAATTATAAAATTATAAAATTATAAAATTATAAAATTATAAAATTATAAAATTATAAAATTATAAAATTATAAAATTATAAAATTATAAAATTATAAAATTATAAAATTATAAAATTATAAAATTATAAAATTATAAAATTATAAAATTATAAAATTATAAAATTATAAAATTATAAAATTATAAAATTATAAAATTATAAAATTATAAAATTATAAAATTATAAAATTATAAAATTATAAAATTATAAAATTATAAAATTATAAAATTATAAAATTATAAAATTATAAAATTATAAAATTATAAAATTATAAAATTATAAAAATTATAAAATTATAAAATTATAAAATTATAAAATTATAAAATTATAAAATTATAAAATTATAAAATTATAAAATTATAAAATTATAAAATTATAAAATTATAAAATTATAAAATTATAAAATTATAAAATTATAAAATTATAAAATTATAAAATTATAAAATTATAAAATTATAAAATTATAAAATTATAAAATTATAAAATTATAAAATTATAAAATTATAAAATTATAAAATTATAAAATTATAAAATTATAAAATTATAAAATTATAAAATTATAAAATTATAAAATTATAAAATTATAAAATTATAAAATTATAAAATTATAAAATTATAAAATTATAAAATTATAAAATTATAAAATTATAAAATTATAAAATTATAAAATTATAAAATTATAAAATTATAAAATTATAAAATTATAAAATTATAAAATTATAAAATTATAAAATTATAAAATTATAAAAGAATAAAATTATAAATTGCAAAATTATAAAATTATAAAATTTTAAAATATAAAATTATAAAATTATAAAATTATAAAATTATAAAATAATAAAATAATAAAATTATAAAATTATAAAATTATAAAATTATAAAATTATAAAATTATAAAATTATAAAATTATAAAATCCTAAATTATAAAATTATTAAATAATAAAATCGTAAATTATAGAATTATAAAATAATAAAATTATAAAATTGCAAAAGTACAAAATTATAAAGCTGTAAAACTATAAAGTAATAAAATTATAAAATTAAAATTACAAGTATGATGTTTGTAAGAACCTAGAAAATAGAGTATTAAAGTAGATAAGTGTATTAAAATAATGAGATCAAGTATATTATTTTAAAATATATTGTAACCTAAATAGAATTTTCTAAAGCTCGGTTCATTATTTAAAATACCTCTATCTCTCTAAAACAATATCCTCTTTGCCTTCTCTCACTTCTTTCTACTCTTTCTCACTCTTGGGTCATCTGTTCGACGACCAGGAATTGTCTAGGCGATCATGGCAGCAAAAGTTACCTTTTACACCAATCAATTTACTGATTTGAGTAATTCTTAAATTCCTTTTTCTTGGCGTTTAGGGTTCTTAATTTTGTAGAAAGATTCTGCTTTTGCATGAATTAAGAGTTCCTCTTACTTGATTCTTAGTTGTTTGCAGTTCTAAGGTTGTTCTTCCATCATAAATCGGTGATTTGTTGGTTTTCTAGAAATTCCTTGTACAACAAGAAATCGACGGAGCGTTTAATGTATCTTGAGCTGTTGAGTTGAGGTAAGAGAAACTAGGTTATTGCTTTAATTAATGATCTAGTGAATATGCGTGATGATTCATGTGCATCGTGTGGATTGAACTAATATTTTTGAATTCTAGAGTATATGTATTAGGTGCGATTTGAATGTTTTGAGTATGAATTGAAAAAATGTGTTAATGGACTGAATTAAATGATGTTAGGAATTTGTGATAAGAATGTTTGGTGATGAGTAGGTGTAGTGTATCTTTGATTTTGGGCTAGTTTTAAGGAAGTGGAGTAGTGAAAATGAGAATTAAAGGTTAGATGCTCAAATTGTCTGTTAGAACAGATTTGGTAAGTCAAATGTAACTTTCTTGAGTCATTAAATTAGTTAAAACTGTGCCAAAAGTGGTAGATTACAAATTTGGTTCATAAGTTGAGGTTTTGTAGATTTTGAAGTGGAATGGGGTAAGGAAACACTTTAGAATGATGGTAGTAAGGTTTAGAAACAGTTGTTCAAGTCTAATTAGGTGTATACTACAATCTTGGAGGATTAGAAGTTGGGAAAAATCTTTGGAATTGGTAAATTCTGGATATGTTGGGCACACTGTTTGATGATTCGCACAAGGAGAAGGTGCGATGTGCGAGTGCTGGAAGTCTGGGAGCACTGTCAGTTTTATTCGATCAGCGAATGGGTGCACTCAGCGAGTGAGTTGGGGGTCTCCACCCTTGTCTGGATTTTCGCACAGCGAATTAGGTCGTTGAGCGAGAGGTTGGGGTCTGGTACCATTGGTAGTTTTATTCGCTCAATGAGTTGGGCCGCTGAGCGAGTGGTTTGGAGGCTGGGGTTACTGTCAGTGGATTCGCACAACGAGTTTGGTCGTTTTGCGAAAGGAGTATGTGGTCGCTCAGCGAGTGTGTGCGCTGAGCGACTGGTCCAGGTTGTAATGTACTCTTCTTTTCTTCTTTATTCTTGATTGGTTTGAGTTATGCAAATGATTCATTTGTGGATGATGTATGACTATGTATGAGTACTATATGAGTATCAAAGTAATGAGTGATGAGTTAATGATGAAAGTATGCATAATGGGTTCAAACGATTTCACGACTGGTTATGTGGGTCCCATGGGAGGAATTTTTCGGTATCATTTAAGTGTTTTTAGAATGAATACAGGGAGCTCAGTATTGAGGGTTATCCTAACACTCGAATGATTTTTCATTCTCAAATAGAGAGGATTGATACATGGTGAAAGTAGTAAGATGTCCTAGTGTAGGCGCTACTTGGAGACCTATTGCGCGGTAACGGATTAACCTTGTGTGTGTGGTAGGGTGAAACCCATTGGCAATGGCTTTGCAAAGTAGTAGTGGCCACCACAATTAGTGCACAACCTGCCATAGCTCGGTATTCATTCTAAGTCCGGACAGTCAAGTCTAAGTCATAACATGTTTAGGATGTTTGAAGTTAATTATTCTATATGCATGAATTGAGTATGGATGTATGTTATACTAATGTATGAATCTTTTACATCTAGCTTAACCTTCTGTTTGTGTTTGTCTTTGTATGTGGCTATGTTTCTTGTTTGGCTATGATAATCCTGTGGATGTGAGTAGAGGGAGACAAGCTTCTTGTGAAGCAAGCGCTTGATGGGGATGATCCGATTGCTTAGTTAGTTTAGACTAGTTTGTATATAGTTTTGTTTTATCCCGTTTGTATATAAAGTTTAAATTTATAGTTGTTTTAAATAATTGTAAATTAGACTTTATATTTTAGTTAATTGTTCTATCATATCATATACGTGATCACTCTTTTATATAGTATTTTACTAAAAGTATAGGATGTTGCAATGTTTATTTTTGAAAACTATTTTAGTACATTAGGTTATTATTTCTTCTTTATTTTTTTGTTTGTTTCTTCTTATTATGATTATTGTCTTAATAATGTGACTAGATGAAAATATTTGAGTTCATCGAGGACAAGGTGAAGGAGTTGCAGCAATATAATTAGGTTTTGTTTTATCATATATAAATTTTGTTCTTTTGAAAATTTCAGCCTTTTGTTCACTAGTGCAAAAACGTTGTTTAACGTCGGTTAATTTGGGCTTTTAACGTCACTTTCACAACCGACGTCTAAACGGGTGACGTCTATGGGACGTCGCAAAACCTCTCAACCGACGTCCATATAAACGTCGGTTCACGATACCCACCGATGTCCATATAGACGTCTACTTATACCCACACCGACGTCTAATTTCTATATATAGACGTCCACCTACGCAAAAAACCGACGTCTATGTTGAATATATAAAGAGGTTTAAAGTGACACTAACCGACGTCTATGTTGTTATAGACGTCGGACATGACATTAACCGACGTCTAACAACGACTTTGTGTTTTAGTGCAGTTTTGATCCAGGCTTTCGGTAGCATTGTGTAACACTCTCCTCTCGCTAGTTTCCCCACAAAAAAAGCTTGCGTCTTTTGAATCTTCTAGTCCTTTCAACCCAAAACCGAACCTGGGTCCATGGCTACTTCCAATTATTCAACCGCAACAGAAAAAAATTACGGTGTCGAGAAGTAGACAAGGACCCAAGTTCCATTTTGGGTCGGAAGAACTAGAAAACTCAAAAGATCGCCACTCTTTTAGTGAGGAAACTAGCAAAGGGAGAATGTTACACTATGTTACCCAAAGAGTGGATCAAAACTGCACTAAAACACAACACAAAAAAAGCCAATTTGAATCAGTTGAACGACAAGATAATCGATAAAAAACTAAAGAAAATTTAAACGGTAAGCATAAGAAAAACCACGCACCTGGGATGAAGAGAGAAAAAGGAGAGGACGAAGACAATGACGTTATGAGAAAATACAATGCAATGCCGGAAGAGATAAAAAGAAGAGGTGCGCAAGGGAGTAAAAGAAGAGGAGAAGCAGAGAAAAAGGAGAAGAGATGAAAACGCAATAAGAAACTTAGTGGTTAGAAAGGTCTGCGGTGTATTTAAAATGAAATTGGGTGTCGGTTGCTCCAGAAACCGACGTCTATAGACGTCAGTGTTTCAGGGGATCCGACGTCTAGGAAGCTGAAAAGATTGACGTTTTGGTTTCCTGTCAGAGTACTTCACGTCGGTGCCCATCACATCCGACGTCTATAACCCTCGAATTTGGTGAAAATACAGGAACCTTGACGTCAGTGCCCCTCAGGACCGACGTCTACATTGAAGAATTTGTCTTCTCGCCTTCCAGCCAGGCCTTAGACGTCGGCCTTTGGCTACCTGAGGTCTAATTGCCTGGGGAATTAGGTGAACAACATTAATTGTAGCCTAGTCGACGTCACTTTTTCACGGGATCCGACGTCTATCCGACGTCTAGTCGACGTCTCGGTTGACGTTTAATTTCCTGTCAGTGACTTAGACGTCTGGGCCCTTTCTATCTGACGTCTAAGCTCCTGGGAATTTGATGGGGAGCATTAATTGCAGTCTCGTAGACGTCGGGCCCCTGAAAATCCGACATCAATGGACTGACTTTTCACATACCTCTGGCAATTGGACGTCAGGTTTCGGCAGGTTCGACGTCTATGATGTCATAGACGTCGCCTGACATCGAAACAGACGTCTACTGCTGCACGGTGGCATTATCGTAAATAAATTGGAAAACTAGACGTCTGTTATATTTATAATTATAGTGGTTGCTGTATATATATAACTTGTTATACTCATAATATGTTTTATAGATTTTATATTTATAGTTCACTTCATTGTTAATTATGATTTGTATAACTTCTATTTAATAATTTTACATTATTAAAAGAGACGTTACACCACTCAAACAAATAACATATATTGGTTAAATCTCGTAGTTTTTTTATGAGCATTCAACTTGTTTTTCCTCATAATTGACATGTTTTTCGATCTTCCAGTCATTTTTTCTTGAAACAATTATTTAACAAAGTAATTTCTTTTATTAAGCAAAGCGGGTCTTTGCATTCATATGATCGGTTGAATAAATGGGAATATAATACGGATTACATATATGCAAAGCTGAATAATAAATCCAGGATGATCAATAAATATTTTTATGATATAATAGGTCAAATATGACTGTAAAAGGTTTCATCCATATTTGTAATAAATATCTGACCTCTATTCATAATTTTCATCAGCATTGGTTCATTATTTGATAGAAACATATCTGTTTATGTGTAAATTTAAATAGATCTGCCAATTATTCTAAATAATTGTATGGTTATTGACATCGACAAATATAATGAGACAAATCAGAAAAACGAAGACAGATATTTTCCATTTACAGTCCCGACACGCTAACATTTATTATGGAAAATTTCTAAGAACTCGAAACTTGACGAAGACCTGTCTCGTAAGGTAGAGTAGTGGTTATCCATAGTGTTGAATTTTGAGAGAAAAGAGAGAAAAAAGAAAGAAAATTTTCTATTAAGTTCATTCCTGTAATAATTAACACTGCTGGGTATTTCCAATATGTTTGGTAACATTTTCTTAATCTCATAATTCAGGTTTGATTTTCGAGACCAAACAAGCTATCTACATAACTTTTCTCCTTTCTCACCATCTTTACTCATTTTAGTTTAAGGGACAAAAAACAAATCTTGAAATAGCATTTCTGTCTATTAAATATGAGAGAACGAGAATAGAACATGTCTTTTGTTTTTTCTCTCAGCTAAATTTAGAAGCCACTTAAACTCGCTTGTTCAATAGAAAACCAATGATTCCTATTTTAGAACACTTTAGAATAAACTCGGTTTTCAAAGGAGAATAATGCTTTTAGCAAAAATAATTTTTTTATTTTTTAAAATTATTTTAGCAAAATATTTCACGTATCAAAACCATCTTAATTTAACCGGAAATGAGTCTATATCTGAACCCAGTTC
The DNA here is from genome assembly GCA_036885675.1 of Vigna mungo. Taxonomy (NCBI): domain Eukaryota; kingdom Viridiplantae; phylum Streptophyta; class Magnoliopsida; order Fabales; family Fabaceae; genus Vigna; species Vigna mungo. Next base: position 10,010,449 of record CP144690.1, on the reverse strand, counting down.
TTATCTCTCAACTTCACATCACATTTTAGCCATCTAAGAACCTAAACAAGTTATAAATAACCTTAAATCACTTACCAAACTTCAGATACCACTCCAAACTCATTATTCTATAAATTGGCCTACTAAACCTCTAAATTGGACCACAAAACAGTACAATAACCTCCTCCTTCACTAATATCCACCTTACCACAGTTTTTCATTTAATGCCACTTCCAATTCATCCTAGAATAAGTACATAACAGTCACACATACCAATCATATAAATATCACACCATCAATTATCAAAATCTACATTTCCTCAAATTTCAACTTACCTAACCTATCATATAATTAGGTTTCATCAACCATTCATTCAAACACATCAAAACAGATTATCAATTTCTATAATAACAACTAAAATTAACTTTTCTTAGCAATTATACGATCGAACGATCCTAAAAAATCCACGTTTCCTCAGTTCAGAAAATTTTATTTGTACCTATAAACCACGAAAACACGATAAGGATACTCGATTAGAACTATTGATCAGCTAATAACCTAAAAGAAAACTTAGATGACATAGTGAAAAACTGTTCTCATGCATTGAAAAAAGTGAAAGCTAGAGAAAAAGAGTAGAAACTAATTTATTTTTTTGCAATAACTGTTCAATTAGAATTTGTCGTAATGATCACTTTAACACCTTCTGATCTTCAAACAAATAACTCAACAAGTAAAATACCTAGAAAGAAGGAAGAACACTAAAAAAAGTTATTAAAAAAAAATGGTATAACTTGAAATAATGAAACTCGTTTTATAAAACTTTTAGTTATATTTTAAACTTTTAACATTAAAATATTCGAAACATTATTGTTTAAGACACACTACTAATTCTAATCAGACATGTTATATATAAGTTCTTACACATATGTCCAAAGGATTCTTTTTCCATCCAGTATTAATCTTTACAAATTCTAGATAATAATAAAAAACATTCGTTCATTCTTGAAAATGGAGTACTGCTTTATTAAATTTTCTTCTAGGATATAATTTTATTATGAATAGTTTTTTACTTGATAATTATGTTAAAAATTGTGTATGATACTATTCTTATTTTCTTGTTTAAAACTTCTGACATTAAAAAAAACGTTTATTTTAAAATGATTAATTATTTTATAAAATGACATCTTATAAAGTCAACTTAGTCCTATTTCACCGTTTAAATTTGTTTTAATTAATTATAAACATCCCATAGTTTTCAATATTGAAAGAGTTATAGATCTAACCATCTTGAATTTTGACGACTGCAAACTTTTAATACGAGTACCTGACTTATCATATCCATGTCTTGTCTTTTATCTATTGTGTGGCTATTGTTTGCATTGACCAATATACTGAGGCAGATCAGAAAGACCGAAACTGAAGATATTTTCAAATCACTTGACTCTGCATTACTTTACATTTCACTCTTGGAATTTCAGGTTTATTCCATTTATAGTTCCAACACGCTAACAATTATCATTCCAGACTTCATTCTAATGGCAACTCCAAGTTTTCGTAGATTCACGTACGATGTGTTCCTCAGCTTTAGAGGCGAAGACACGCGTTATGGTTTCACTGGTTATCTCTACAAAGCTCTATGTGACAGGGGACTTCACACTTTCATGGATGATGACAAACTTCAAAGCGGAGAGGAAATCACACCAACACTTCAGAAAGCAATTGAAGAGTCTAGGATTGCCATCGTTGTGCTCTCTCACAACTATGCTTCTTCCTCCTTCTGCTTGGATGAACTTGAAACCATCCTTCACTGCCAGAGTAAAGGGATGTTAGTTATACCAGTGTTTTATAAGGTGGATCCTTCTTATGTCAGATATCAGCAAGGTAGCTATGGAGAAGCATTGGCTAAGCATCAAAAGAGGTTCAAAGCGCAGAAGAAGTTACATAAATGGGAGATGGCTCTGCGTCAAGTTGCTGACTTCTCTGGCTATCACTTCAAATATGGGTACCTTACCAATCTTTTTATTTTTTTGAAAATTTGTATAAGAAATGGATACAATGCTTCTAGTTTAACTTCATTAAACTTTAATGTTCGGAACAGAGATGAATACCAGCACGAGTTTATTGGGAGAATTGTTGAACGGGTTTCCAGAGAGATTAATCGTGCTCCTTTACATGTTGCGGATTACCCAGTTGGCCTACTGTCACAGCTGCTGAAAATCAAGGAACTTTTGGATGTTAGATCGGATGATGTTGTCCACATGATAGGGATCCATGGAATGGGTGGGTTAGGAAAAACAACACTTTCTCTGGCAGTTTATAATTTGATTACTCATGATTTTGATGGTTCATGTTTTCTTCAAAATGTAAGAGAAGAATCAAATAAACATGGGTTAAAACATCTCCAGACCGTCCTTCTTTCAGAAATACTTGGAGAGAAGGACATGAACTTAGCAAGTGTGCAAAGAGGAATTTCTGTAATACAACAAAGGCTTCGAAGAAAGAAAGTTCTCTTGATTCTAGATGATGTTGACAACAGAAAGCAGTTACAAGCATTTGCTGGAAGATCTGATTGGTTTGGTCCCGGCAGCAGAATTATCATTACCACTCGGGACAGACAGCTGCTAAAATCTCATGAGATTGAAAGAACTTATGAGGTGGAGGAATTGAATGAGAATGATTCTCTTCAATTGCTTATATGGAATGCTTTCAAAAGAGAAAACGTTGATCCAAGATACGAGGACGTGTTGAAACGTGTAGTAACTTATGCTTCTGGTCTTCCATTGGCTTTAGAAGTAATAGGTTCTAACTTGGTTGGAAAAAGTGTAAAAGAATGGGAGTCTGCGCTTGAACATTACAAAAGAATTCCAAACGGTGAAATTCTAGGGATACTTAAAGTAAGCTTTGATGCTTTGGGGGAAGAAGAAAAAAATGTCTTTCTTGACATCGCCTGTTGCTTGAAAGGAAATAGTTTGAAAGAAGTTGAACATATACTTGGTGTTCTTTATGATAACAACATGAAACATCATATTGGGGTGTTGGTGGAAAAATCTCTCATAAAGGTTTGGCGTAGATTGAGGACATCATGTTTTTTTAATGTAATTGGAATGCACGACTTGATTGAGGACATGGGTAGACAAATTGACCTGCAAAAGTCACCCAAAAAGCCAGGAAAGCGCAGGAGATTATGGTTAGGGAAAGATATCATTCATGTTTTAAAAGACAACAAGGTAAGTAAACTTCATCGATGACTGATATGCTTTCTTAGCTTGATTTAGTATTTTTATGTCATCTGTTCTCATCATAGTATTTTTTTGTTTCTCTTAACAATTTTAAAGTTTTCTTAACACATGAATTTTTTGATTCGTGAATGTGACTTTTGCATTAACAGGGAACTTGCGTAACTGAATTCATATGCCTGGATTTGTCTATATCTGAGAAAGAAGAAACGCTAGTATGGAATGCCAACGCCTTCAGAAGGATGCAAAACCTTAAAATACTTATCATTAGAAATGGTAAATTTTCCAAAGGTCCCAATTATTTTCCGGAAAGTTTAAGAGTACTGGAATGGCATGGATACCCTTCAAATTGTTTACCATCAAATTTTGATCCGAACAAACTTGTGACGTGCAAGTTACCTAACAGTCATTTTACGTCATTTGAATTCCTTGGCTCATCAAAGGCAAGCTAAAATAGTGTTTTCCTCATCTTGTGAATTATTAAAAACAACATAAATATCTTAACTTTTTTTCTCTTTATTTTTTTTTGCAGAAGTTCGAGAATCTAACTGTCTTGAATTTTGATCGGTGCAAATTTTTAACACAGACACCCGACATGTCTGATCTCGGAAATTTGGAAGAAGTTTCATTTAAAGGGTGCGAGAGTTTAGTTGCAGTTCACGACTCAATTGGTTTTATGAGTAAAATTAAAAGATTGAATGCGGAAGGTTGCATCAAGCTTATGAGTTTTCCACCTCTGAACTTGCCCACTCTTAAAAGACTAGAACTTTCATTTTGTTCCAATCTTGAGAAATTTCCAGAAATACTAGGAAAGATGGCAAAGATAAGGGTACTTAAATTGGAGGAGCTTCCCATTAAAGAATTGCCACTGTCGTTTAAAAATCTTATTGGACTCGAAGAGTTATCCTTGTCATGTGAAAATGTTCACTTACCAAGTATCATTGCCACGATGCCTAAGTTGTATTTTTTTAATGGTAATAATTCAAAGGGGTGGCAATGGGTAAAACCAGAAGTCGCTGAAGATAACGTAGGGTCAATGGTTCCTTCAAAGGTACATTGTTTTTGTGCCTGCTCTTGCAACCTGGATGATGACTTCTTTTCAGCAGGTTTCATGCGGTTGGCACACGTGAGTAGTTTATTTCTATGGGACAATAATTTCAAACACCTTCCTGAATGCCTCAAAGAATTTCACAACCTCTACGAGCTTGATGTGAGTCATTGCAAACGTCTTGAGGAAATCAGAGGGTTTCCACCAAAATTAGAATGTTTCAATGCAACAAACTGTATATCTTTGACTTCCTCCAGCTTGAGCATGTTGCTAAATAAGGTTTTATCTTGCTTTTGAATTTTGATTGAGATAATACGTAGTGCTCTTAATGTTGGTAAGCTAATGAGTTCTTTATGAATTATGTATGACTAACAGGAACTATACAAAGCTGGACAAACTATGTTCCGGTTTCCAGGAGCAAGTTTTCCAGAGTGGTTTGATCTCAGGAGCAGTGAACCTTCATGTTTTTTCTGGTTTCGTAATAAGTTTCCTGCCAGAGTTCTTTCTCTTCTTATTGTACATATGGATAAAGAAAAGTTTGGTATTATTACACCTCAGGTGTTTATTAATGGGAAATTTCAAACAGGCGGATGCTTATATTTCAAGAAAGAGGAGAGGATGCTTGAATGCGATCAAACATACCTCTTGCATCTACAAAGGCATGGTAATAATTTGTTTGAACAACCTTTAGAACAGGAATGGAATCATGTGAAGGTTACATATGAATTTTTGATAGATACCTCAATAGTTAAAACAAAAGTTAAAGCAACAGGAATCCATGTATTCAAAGAGGAAAACAACGTCATGGAAGACATTCGGTTTGATGATCCTTATATTATGGAAGACATCATGGAAGAAGAGAGAAAGAAAAAGGAAAAAGAGGAAAAAGAAGAAAACAGGATCATGGAAGACGTTCAGTTTGATGATCCTTATACAAACAACAAATTGGACAAAGATCTCAACTCTTCTCAATCACAAAACCACTTGTTAAGAACCATAGGTTTCTTCACGTGCAAATTTTTTATAGGGCTTTTTCTTTTTCTTTTTCTTTTTTTTATTTTTTTACTTTACTTACCAGTCTCGGCACCAACCTAACTATGAGTGAGATATTTCTATTTTTATTATATATATATATATATATATATATATATATATATATATATATATATATATATTTAAATCCAAACCATTTAATAATGATCGCTTTGATTGTTACAAATGTAACTTGTTCCATCTTGAGCTTGATCATGTACGTATGTTCATGATTTTAGGTATTTTCAACGTTTCAAGCTTTTATATAAAGAGTTGTTTTTCTAATAAAGTAGATGAAAGTAAGACTCCTTTTCTTTAATAATATAGTGAAGTTTTATACCATATTCTACTACAAGGGATCCTCCTTCCAATGTTATTTTCCATTACAATGTATCTAGATTTAAATTTAGGTTTAATCTCACCACAAGTTTTTATTTTTGTCCAAAATCTTAAATAGGTCTCTTTCTGTTTGACGTATCAATTGGGTCTCTATTATTATAAATTTGATTCAATTTGAGGTATTCCGTCAAATTCACTTAGTTTAATATTTGATTACGTGGCCTGTACTGTTGAACGAGTAATGGCATGTGGCATTATTGAGTTTTTCTTAAAGAGCAAAGGTGATATCAAAACACCCTAAACTTAAGTCCGCGTGCCAACGCCGTATCAAGGAAGCTAAAGCGTATTTCTTTTGCGTCAAAGAATCCCATTTTCTGCTTCCTGTTGGTCCGAACAGGTGCTTCACAACAAACCTTCCAGAAAATGGTGGTTATAGAGCAGGAAGAGAGCGAGCACCGAAACGCGAGTCGCTTCAACGCTGCCGGCGCTGCCAACGACGCTTCTGATGGCTTCGAAATCGCTAGCGAGGCCGATCTCGCCAGTGATGATGACGACGGAGATGGTGGAGTAGACAGACAACAGGAGCATAATCACCCTGAGGAACACCACCACCAACAGCAGATTGAGCAACAACCCGAACACGATGTTCCTCAGAGCCCCACCGAATCCTCTGAGAATGCCTTGATCACTGAAGAGTCCCCCGAGAATTCCTTGATCAACGAAGAATAATCGAGACAGGTGATTATATGTTAAACTTAAGGGTTTAGTCTCTAGGATCCTTCTGGTTGCTAAACTCGCATACGGGTATAAAATAAGATTCAACAAAACTTATAACCATAGTTAATGCTGGGTTCTTTAAGAGGAAATATCTGAAACATTCGACACGATTTCCTCCTTCAAAGAAATCCTAATAATAACAACCCTAACAATGAACGGGATTTCCCCCAATTATTTTCCCAATTAAAAGTGACAGTCCTTAAATTTTTTAATCTTTCCACCTTTGCCCTTTCTTCAATCTGATATCACCTTTGCTCTTTAAAAAAACTCAATACAAATGCCACATGTCATTTCTTGTTCAACTGTGCAGGTCACGTAAACAAATATTAAACGGCTGTTAGGTGAATTTGACGGCAGACCTCTAATGGAATCAAATTTACAATAATAGAAATTCAATTTTTACGCCAAAAAAAAGACCTATTTAAGATTTTGGACAAAAATAAAAACTTTTAGTAAAATTAAACCTTAAATTTAAATATGGATAAGCCCAATACAATATTAGGGTAGAGGAATCAAAAGCCCCATGTGAATTAATGAGTTTGTGTTACGGATTATGTTTCAGCAAGGAGGCTTTCTTTTTGCACCTCTAATATTCTTTTTACACTCCCAAATTTTTTTGTGATGCCAGAATGTTCCTTTCAAATATATATATATATATATATATATATATATATATATATATATGAAATATTAAATTAATTAGGTAAATAGTAATTACACCTTACCAAACATATTTACTCAAAGTAGTATATCTTTATTGAGACGTTGCATCCTCAAGTCATTTTCAAGTTTAGAAGCAATGATATTTTTTTCTTCTTCTTCAACTTTCACTTTTGCTTTCTCTTTCTTTGAATGACATTCAACTTCGAGTTTCTTCCTCTTTCAACGACTTCCTTCATTTTTTTTTTCATCTTCGTTCGAAAAATGTTATATGTATTCACTTCGTTTTTCTTTGTTTATGCTTTTATTTTGTGAATGGAAATTTAATATTTATTTTTATTACATTTTGTATATATGTACCGAATTTTGAAATCTAATTTATAAAAATATTTATTGTATTTTGAAAGCCATATAGGTAAATACTTTTTGTAATAACTAAATTTTGAAATCCAGACAAAAATTGAATTTTAAAATTTGATTTAGAAGAATATCAAATTTTAAAATTTGGTTAAGTAACTCAATAGATTTAGAAACTCATCGAATTTCAAAATTCAAATTATGAACTTATCCAATTTCAAAATTCAATTTAGGAACACTAGATTTCGAAATTCGGTTTAGTATTCTCCGAATTTTTGAAATATGGTTTAGTATTTTCTCAAAATTCAAAATTCGGTACGATTTTGTTTAATTTCCTTTTTACATTTATTTTGCTTCTTTTGTTTTTGTTTTTTTTTTAAAATTTATGTAGCTAGTTTTGTTTGATGAATTTTTTTATCTTTATTATTATTGTTGAATAAGTGAGGTATTCTATGTTGATGTCATGTTGTAGGTGGTTGCAGTTTAAGATGGAAGATTGTCCTTTAAGTTTTATGGAATCACAAGTAAATTGTAGCTTCATGTCTTATTTCTCTCCTTTTATAAATGAAATGTGCGAGGGAGATTACACAAATAACTTTACAACTGATCAGATTTTTCTAACACATGATTGATTTAATTTAGTGGGTTTGAGAGTTGCTTTTGATTTTGCTTTTGTTGTTCTCATTATAAGATCTGATAAAGCTAATGGTCAACATAAGATAAAGATGTATGTATTGTTAGGATGTCAAATGAGTGGAAAGTACAAGAAATACAAATTTGATGTTCAACCTAGTATATCCAACATAAGAAAATGCGATTGTCCTTTTAGACTGAGAGGCAAACCAATTTCTAATGGAGACAAATGGGTATTGAAAGTAATGTGGGGATATCATAACCATGATTTGTCGCAGATTTTAGTTGGTCACCATTTTGTTGGGAGGTTAACATCCACTGAACACTCATTGGTTTGCTTGTTGATATAGCCAAGAGTCAAGTGAAGCCTCCAAATATTCTTCTTATTCTCAAAGAAAATAATGAGTGTAATGTGACAACAAACAAACAAGTATATAATGTAATATAAAATTATAAATGATCATGGAGAGGTTCAAGAACTAAATTATAATAATTATGATGATAGAATGTGATAAATACTTCCACTAGATTAGATGTTTAGATGAATCTAAGGTGGTAAGTGACATCTTTTAGATATATCATGATGCATTAAAATTGTTGAATGCTTTTAATATTATTTTCTTGATCAATAACACCTACAAAACCAACAAATATCAATTGTCATTACTTGAGATATTTCAGGTCATATCAACATAGTTGACTTTCTCAATTACTTTTGTATTCTTATCATGTGAACGAAAAAATAATATCACTTGGGTTCTAGAAAGGCTAAGAGGATTATTTATGACATATAAGGGTGGTCCACAAGTTATTGTTAGCAACAAAGACCTAGCTTTGATGAATGTCATTAACAATTTCTTGAATGCTACAGTTTCCTATATCGTTTCCACATTCTAAGCAAGTCAAGTGCAAAATGCTAGTCAATTCTGTTGAAACATGTGATGTTGTCATGGATGCATGAAAAAATGTTATGGATTGTGAACATGAGTAAAGTTTAGTAATTGTGTTGATCACCTTCATCATGTTTGGAATTCATGACCTTTATTCTTTGAATAAGTCAATGAATCTTGGATCCTTCCGTATAAAAAATACTTTGTAAAGGCGTGGACAAATCAAGTAATGCATTTTGGAAACACAACATCAAACAAGTATGTTTGAATCTTCTTTGATTTAGTTATTTTTTTAGATGTTTTATGATATTGTTCATATCATTTGTATCAAGATTGAGTTTGCTCACTGGAACTTGAAAAAAGCATTGGGAAGCAGTATGGTTTAACTTTATGCATTAAAAAAAACTTGATCTGGTAGTCAATTGTTTAAAAAATGTTGACATTGTAAGAAAATTGACAATCAAACATAAGTTACTTGAAATTACTTGTTCTATTGTGACATCAATGGTACCTCCAATGCATAAAGTTAAAATGAAGGATGCATAAAAGACTAAAGTTCATTGATCTCAAAGGTCAACAAAGCGTGAACCCTCATATTTTGAACATATAGACGCTTTGCATTCCAGACATGATAGTTGTTTAGCAACGAAAGACGTGTAATCTAAGGCTAAATTTGATGCAAGATTTGGACTTTTGCAACAAAGGCGAGTACCCAAGTTAAATCAGTTCCATTCGATTTGTCATTGTTAGAGTGGCGCAACGGAATGGTTAATACGTTCAATAGGGGGAGGTGAATTGGTTTCTTATTGCAAATCGTTGTTTTAGTAATTTTCTCATAATATAAATTCCTTAAAAACAATTTAAACAAATTTAAAGAGAAAGGAAGGGAGAAAATTACGCATGTAATTTTTATATTGGTTCGGATCACAGAGATCTTACGTCCAGTTGTTAATCTCAACTGAGAATTAACGTTTCACTAGCACAAACTAACAAACTGTTACAATCACAAAGAAAATAAAACAGTTTAAGGTTAGAACACCTCTCTTGTTACCCCAAGAAATGAAACTCACTTCCCCTGTAACGCACAAGAGATGAACACCTCCTCCGAATTCTTCACAAAGGATGACCACCTCCTTTGAATCTTCACAAAGGATGAACACCTCCTTTGAATCTTCACAAAGGATGACAGGTTTTCAACTCAGCAAAAACAACACTCAATCACACTCCTAGTGAAATTTCTAGCTCCATGCTAACACGTCAAGTTCTCAAAGCCACAACACAAGGCTTCCGCAAACCCTAGGACACTTATCATCGCACACTGTAGATAAGAATTTCGAAATACATTTATTTCGTATGTTATATGTTAGAATGAGAGTCCCAATCTAATTTATAGAGTTCTTACTCAAGGATACCTCTAAAAACCTGTTGTCACCGGTTTAACGTGTAATAATCGATTATCTAATGTGGTAATCAATTATGAATCATTGAATGCACAATAGTCAAAAACATGCTTGAAAATTCTCATAATTGCTCGTGATAATCGATTATTGATAATTGATTATCATAAGTGGTGTCGCAACTGGGATCGCGACGGGACGACGAACTGAAAACAAACTGGTTTAAGATAGATTGATTATGGGAGTCACCACCATAATTTATTACGGAAAAACTATGGAAAACCATAAAATAAAACTTGGTCTGCGAAAATTAAATTTTAGGTTTGGGAATCGGTTACGCATAAGGAAGGTGTTAACACCCTACCGTGCCTGTCCAAAGGCAGTACCTTTAATTAAATGTATAAAATTAATGTGGTTTTCCAAAATATTTAATTTTCCCCAAAAATAAAAATAAAATAAATTACTAGGAAACAAAAAAAATATCTTTTGTTTTATGAACTCGACAAGGATTGACCTTACTCCTACGTGTATCCATTTATAATGGACAATCAAGGATCACATAGTTCTTTATCTAGAAAAAAGTTTGTGAGTTTGTTTGAAAATTATTATAGATTGATTTAGATTTTTAAAAAGTGAACCCAATAAGGATTGACCTTACTCCTATGTATTATAGAGGAACGAAAGTTTTATTAAGAATAGTTCAATTTTCATAATTTACAGAGTCCCTATTTATTCACATCAGTGGCGAATAACAAGACCTATAAATCAGGAAACAATAAAGCTGACAGAGAGAAATATTAGGTGGACAAGAACTAAGGCCTATAAATCAGGAAACAATAAACTAATAGAGAGAAATATTAGGAACAATATTTTATTGATTACAATCTGGAACAGACTGCGACGTGAATACTCCAATACGCCCCCGCAAGATGGTGGAGGCGCAGACAACACCAATCTTGTTCATGAGGTAGTTGTGACGCGAGGGAGATAATGGTTTTGTGAGGGGATCCGCTAGTTGATGACTGGACAATAGGTGAAGAACATGAAGTTTCTTGGCAGCAACAAGTTCACGAATGAAATGGTAGGCAATGACTAAATGTTTCATGCGAGAGTGAAACACAAGATTAGCACATAGATAGGTGGCTCCAATATTATCATAATATATTGTTGGTTGCTTTGGAAGAGGGCAATGAAGTTCCATGAGTAGCTGCTGCAACCAAAGTAATTCATCAGCTGTAGTACCAATGGTGCGATATTCGGCCTCAGTGGAGGATTTGGCAACTGAAGGCTGCTTCTTGCATGACCAAGAGATGTCATTGTAGCCGTAATAGATGATGTAGGCAGTCGTGGAACGATGATCAGCTGTATCACCTGCCCAATCAGCATCACAGAAGGCAGTTAAATGAAGGTTGAAGTCACGCCGAAGTTGAAGACCATGGTCAATAGTGCCTTTGAGGTACCGAAGAATTCGTTTGGCAGCTTGCATATGAATATCAGTTGGAGCAGCCATATATTGCAAGAGCTTGTTAACATTGAAGGAAACATTAGGACGTGTCAACGACAAATATTGTAATAACCCAACAATCCGGTGATACTCGGAAACATTGCATGTGGAAGCATCAGAGTTGGCAGAGAGATCACATGAAGAACTCATGGGTGTTGTAACAGGTTTAGCATTAGTCATGGCAGTGGATTGAAGAAGATCACGAATGTAGTGGTGCTGGGTTAGAAAAAGACCCGTCAATGTCGGAAGAATCTCAACCCCAAGAAAATGATGCGGAGTACTGAGATCTTTGAGAGTAAACTTAGCAGCCAAATCACGTTGAAATGTAGATAGGAACGCCATATTGTTGCCGGTAAGCAGTAAGTCGTCAACATAGACAAGGAAATAGGCAACCGTGTCAGACCGATGATAAACAAATAAGGAAGTGTCAGTCCTGGAATTAGTGAAGCCATAACTAAGCAGGAAATTACTAAGGGCATTGTACCAGATTTGTGGGGCTTGTTTGAGGTCATAAATAGATTTATGAAGCTTGCACACATAATTAGGGAATTGAGGATGCAAAAACCAGGAGGCTGAGACATGTAAAGATCCTCAGAGATGGTACCATGAAGAAAGGCATTATTGACATCCATTTGCCGTAAAGACCAGCCACGGGACAAGGCATTACACAACACCAGTTTTATTGTTTATGGCTTCACTACAGGACTGAAGGTATCCGAATAATCAAGACCGGGTGATGGGTGTCGCACCCCATGCAAATTTAATGTGCATAAAGAATGCAGTATAGACTAGGAAGTGACTCCTAGGTCGTCTCTCAAGGACCAAATGTGGTTCGAGAGTTAGGTCAATCACGAGGGGGGTTGTTGAAAAGTTTGTAGATGCGGATAAACAGAATCAAAACACGAATGCGAACAAAAATGTAAAAACAGAAATGCAAAACGGAATCAAATACAAAATAAAAATGGTTGGTCATTAACTTAATTACAATGCTTCCTATCACATATCAACAAAATAAAGCAGCGACTCAAACCTCTAATCAAACATAGTTACCAACTAAGCGAAGGCTAATCATGTTTTCATAAAAGCGAACTAAGCGAACGCAATGTTAACATCAAATCCAATTTATACCATGCAGTTTTATCGATTAAGCGAAGACTCAACACCAATTGGGCAACTAAGCGTATACCCAATTGCAAGTGCAAATACAGATTTCACATTAACCAAGTCAGAGTGGCAAACACAATTACAGTCTAGAAATCTCAAGGAAACATTATAATATCGCTAATGACCAACCTGCCTAACCTAAGCTAATATCACAGTTAAATCAATACAATCGAACAACATAGTGAATAGAAACAATAAACCAAACATAACAGACAGCATGGGAACAACAAATTTAATAGTAAAGCAAGACGTGTAAACTAATTTAAATCCAACATAAAATAAAGAAAGACATGATATGATATTTAAATGCAACACTTAAACTAATAAAGAAATAAAACGCAACTGGAATAAAGATTCAATGCAAAACGCTTGAACCAATTAAGAAGAAACATATGCAACGGGAAATAAAAGAAATTCCAAAGTGCGTGAATTCAATTTAATCTAAACTAATTTAAAAGAGATAAATAAGAAAACAATATGCAGCTCTATTCAATGCAACGTTAAATTAAATAAATGAAAATGCTAATTAAAGACATTAAATGCATATCTTTCACGGTTCAGGTGTTAAAATAAAATATTTTGGAGCTCTCCTAAATTGAATCAACATTTTCACCAAGAAAAGTAAATTGTCCATGTGTGCACCGCCCATAATCAATCACCGTGCAACTGCTACAAAGTAACAACCTTTTCTAAAAGAAATGAAAGTGAATTGATAAAGGATGACAAGCGTGCTTCCCCATTCCAGCTAGTTATATCTGTGTGCCTTTCTTTTAATTGAAATCAGTGCATCTTACTAAGTAAAATGAATGTCCCGTGTGACAGCAGTTGTGTGCATCTTTAGCAAATAAATGAAATACAATAACGCGTAACAGTAAAGCTAAGATAAACAAGTAGCTACCTTAAGGCTGAATGTATTCTAATATATAAAATATAAAATCATTTTCAGTCTATGCGTGAAGAAGATAAAAACAATTAGAAAAACTCTTAATAAATCAGAGAATGTGCACCGCTCCTAAATGAAAAAAGCTCTTATTTTCAGCCGTAGCCTTCCATGCTTGGCCGTGTGTTCTCCACAAAAATGAATGTGTAATGTGTTCAAAACAAGGTCCCCCAAAGAGTGGCGGCTGCTCCCTTTTTAAGCACACTTGTGCCCTTCAAATGAAAACCCTGGACGTCCAACATTCACTGCCATGGGCCCGCTGCCTTCTATATTCTGGATGCAACTAAGAAATGCACGTGATGGTTCCATGTGCCTTGCTATATGTCACCCCTTAATAAAGCCCAAGTGAAAGAGCGTGTGCTTCATTAAAAAATGGAATGTGCTTTTCTTTCAATTAATCACCACTCATTTTCTAAAGAAAATAATTTGGATGCAACGCTTGGAAAATCACCCATCTCTGCCTCATTAGCCAACGTCACCGTCACTCTCTTAGCATTTGAAAATCCAGTCGTGCACCCCCTTGCTCTTTTTTGGACACTGCAGCCTTTTTGTTGTGGGCCTGCTTCTTCACATGCATCTCTTTTTGGTGGCTACTGTGTGATTGAAGTGCAGCAAGGAAAATATGGAGTTCAACAGCATCAGCAAAGCAGGCCGTGTGGCAGCAACACTTCTAAAAAAATCAGCTTTTCATTCTCCCAAAAACCCAACTCATTGTATGTCATCCGTGTGCACCCCCAAAAATGACATTCACACCTCCTCTCTCATCTTAGCTTAAAATAAAATTGATGTGACATTTCTCTTTAAGTCCCAAAATATTATCCAATAATTTCCCTACAATTAATAATGCAAATAATTAGTCTCAAATAATTCAAATTAATTAAAGTAAGAATTTCTGATTAAATTAAGCACAATTAGCATAAACGAGAAAATACCGAACATTTAAGCACAATTCCCTGATTAATTCTAGCACAATAAACTAAGTGAAGTCGAGAAAATATTGACTCATCACCGGGCCGCTGTTGGAACCCTTTTGCAACCAGTCGAGCTTTATACCGGGCAATGGAACCATCAGTGTTGCGTTTGAGGCGAAAGACCCATTTATTTCCAACCACATTGTAACATGGTTCACGGGGTACCAAAGACCAAGTACCAGTAGCAAGTAGGGCATTAAATTCTTCAGACATTGCAGATTTCCATTCTTGGTATTTAAGTGCCTGAGTTACACAAGAGGGTTCAATAGGATCTGGAAGAGGAAATTTAGAAGCAAGACGAACTTGTTTGTGCTTGTATATGTCGTTCTTGGAGCGAGTAACCATGGGATGTGAAGGGAAAAGTGGAGCAACGGCCGACGCTTCCACTGCAGCAGGCGGAACTGAGGAACCCGTGGACAAGTCAGGTGAGGATGACGCTGTGGTGGGGTTTAGTGTGGACACGATTTCAGTGGGGACGAGAATGGAAGATGGAGAAGGTGATGGGGTGTGGTGGGCTTATGCAGTTCATGAATTAAAGCTAGAGGAAGATTGAGGTTGTGAGGGGGATGAGGCTGGCACGAAATAGGAGGTTGGGAAGATGAATAGGGAAAGACAGTTTCTACAAATTGGACATGACGTGAGGTGTAGTATTTTTGAGAAGAAGGATTATAACAAATGTATGCACTCTGGGTTGGACTGTAACCAAGAAAGACACATGGTTGAGACTTTGGAAGTAATTTACTAATGGTGTAGGGAACAAGCCAAGGAAAACAAAGACACCCAAAGGTACGGAGTTTATGATAGTTGGGGAGGCATTAGAATAGGATTTGAAGAGGAGTTTTCATTTGGAGGCCAATACGATTTATAAGGTAAGCTGCAGTTTGAAAAACATGACACCAGAAGGAAAGAGGTAACGAAACATGATGAAGAAGACAATTGGCAGTTTCGATTAAGTGACAGTGTTTACGTTCGGCAAGACCATTGTGTTATGGGGTGTGAGGAGGAGTTGTGAGATGGGAGATACCATTGACTTGAAGAAACTTTCTTAATTTAAGAAATTCACCACCATTGTCAGAATAAAGAGTTTTAATTTTGAAATTCAATTTATTTTCAATAAGAGATTTAAAAATGGGAAAAATTGTAGATACATCAGATTTGTGTTTCATGGGGGTAAAGCCAAACATATTTGGAAAATAAATCAATGAAAATAACATAATAAGAGAATCCTTTTATTGATGAGATAGACGTAGGACCCCAGACATCAGAATAAAGGATCTCAAGTGGTGTAGAACTAGATAAAGTAGACTTATGGAAAGGTAATCTATGACTTTTATTTTGGCCTTGAGGGTGTGGTGAAGGATCTGAGAGGTTGGATGACCGAGACGATGATGCCAAAGGTGTAGAGTGGGTTGTGGACAAACATTATGACTTTGTGGAGGAGAGGGCAGTGACCTTAACTTGTACACGTTATCTTCATTCCGTCCGCGTAGCAGAATCGCCCCTGTTTGAAGATCCTTGACATCAAAGTGCCAAGGGAAAAATTCAACAGATACATCATTAGTTTGGCATAATTGAGAAACAGATAGAAGATTATGCGAAACAGTGGGGACATGTAAGATGTTGGAGAGCTGAAGCGAATGGGAATTGGTGGAAATGTGCGTAGAACCAAGATGGGTGATGGGTAGACCCTTACCACTTGCCACCATCAGTTGATCAGTGCCTGCATATTCATTGGAGATGGAAAGAGAGTCCATGTCATTAGTGACATGATGGAAGGCACCAGAGTCGACAAGCCACGCTGACTCATTAGGCGTGACAACGGTCATGGAGTGTGCCTCTGGACGAGTGGGATAACCATGCAGACAATAGTAGGTTTTGGCTGTGTGGCCCTGACGGTCACAGTATTGACAAGTGGGAACCATGTGGGAAGAAGAACGACGTGAGTGTGGAGGAGATGAGGGGCGGCGGAAAGGAGGATGAGCAGTTTTGGTCGGTGGGAAGGAATCGCAAGGATACCGCTTTCCATGGGTGGCAGAAGAGGAAAACCTGTTAACGTGATTTGCGGTAAGTGGAGCAACCGGATGATGACGATCATCACGCTGAATAAAGGTGTCAAAATCCACTAATTTGTCAAATAACTCATCAAAGGACAGTGGTGAGTCGCGTACACGGATGGAGGCATTGAACTCATGAAATGAAGGACCTAGACCATTCAAGGTAGCAACAACTAAATCAAGATCATCGATAGGGTGACCAATCCAGGCAAGTTCATCTGCGAGAAACCGAATGGACCGAAGATATTCATGATAACTTTTTGGCAAGTATACCAAATCGTTACAAGTAATACAGTGATAAGAAAAGTATCGTTCTCCTCAGGGAATTTGAGTTAAGTTGTTCAATTTAATTATTTATCAAGATCAATGTGATAACAAATGATAATTTGAAGCAGTGAATTGAAAACAAGAAATTAACAGAATATTAAAATTTTAGAATTAAATTTGGAAGAAAGCTTCGTTGGAATTGACTTCATGGCTACCATTACAGTAACTCTTCTGAACAATATAGTTTGCGTTCAAACATTAACATCATAGTATCTTGGTTTAATCCCTTAAAACAAGTTCTAAATAATTATGCTCAATTATTAATTCCTTAAGTAATTAAACATAACCTTTGCATTAAGATCTGATGTTTATAAATGACCAAAAGAATTGAAACCATTCCTAGCATCGTTCCTTCTGGTTGCTTTTCTTTCGTTCATACTCAAATTTACTTCCCAGTACAATTTGAATAAATAAAATATATTATACTTCCGTATAATCAGAAGTAAAACAAGAAAAGCATATGAACAGAACTTATATTGAACAGGAAAAATTACATTAAATGTCAGCCATTACAATCAATTCCAACGAATATAAATTTAGCCTATCCTAGACATCACAAACGTACTCATTTCAGCAATTCCTTGCATCATGTGCAGTCTTGATGTCTTCAGAGAGTCTTTTGATGGTCTTCTCAATTCTTCAGAGCAGTTTCTGTATATTTTCCGTGTCAAAAGATGGTTCTCTTTTTCGGACATGTCTTTTAATGAGTCACTTAACTTCCTTAATTCGCTCAGCGCATAAATATGTTCGCTATGCGAATTAATTGAAAATTTGTGTGACTTAACTGCCATTATTCGCTGAGCGAACTAGTCGCTAGGCGAATTATATAAAAATTTTGCCCTTTATAATTCGCTCAGCCAAACTAGTCGCCAGGCGAATTAAATTTTCTGGCTCTGCGAATTTACACTTCCGTTCTACGAGAATTGGCTGACAACTTCCCATTTTTACATCTTTTCCTGAACAATAAATTACGAAACAATCTATGAACTAATTACAACTTTTCACTGAGTAAAAACATGAATAAATAAAAATTTGAGATTATTTATAAGTGTAAAAATAACTCATTTTCACACTTATCAACTCCCCCAAACTTGAACTATTTCATGCCCTCAGGAAATTACAGAAAGAAAATAAACTACACACAACAAACATTTGATATTTTGATAGAATGACTTTGCAAATCAGACAAATCACATGCATTCCCACAGGTTCAAACAAATATGACATGATACAATACTCACAAATCATCTGTGCATAGAATGTGAACAACCAGATCAACATTTATCAATTCTCACCACTCAAGTGTTTGTCCTCACATGACAGTAGAATTGTCATAGAACTTCATCAGCTTTTGCATTTCATTTGATTCACACACTTCACACATTATTGGTTAAGTCAAAAGGTCTTTTCAGGTTATGGCTTGGCTTGGCTAGAAACAAAATCATGGTTTTTCTAGGATTCAAAGACACCTATTAAGAAGAGAACAATTTCAATTCCCAATTCAGTACTCAAATCCCAACTTTTCTCATTTATCACACACCCATTTCTTTCACAGCTCAACCTTTTTGTTAATTTCAGCTTTTTTTTATTGATATTTTCTTCCCCAAACTTGAACTCAACTTTACCTCACAAATTCATCTGACATGTTCTCTTCTAAGGTGTAAGGTAGAATAACATCATATGGCTCAAGGTGGAAGAAAAATTTAAGGCTCAAATATGGTTTACAAATGAAGCACAGTGTTTAAGGTTGGCTATCTGGCCAAGTAGCTATATGATCATTAACAAACAGGGCCTTTTTCATCCTTAACCAAGGTGTGAATGTACGTTTCAATCAAAATCATGCAAAAACCAACTTCATATCCAAACAATTCTATCTCTCTCAATCAACATATGCTCTCAACACTCACAGATCTAGTCATTCATGCATAGATAAATTATGAAGCACATCAACCACAACATACAAGTCATCAACCCAGAAAGCACATAACATAATCAGATATTGCCAAATCATTAAATCAGAACATCAAAGTCTTTACAACATCAACACAAATGACTAAACAAAATAACAGAGTTCCACACTAAAACAATTGAACTGAACACACATAGCAAAAACATAACACACAGGAGAATTTTGTTCATCTGCGCTCTACCAGGACCCATCTGGACCTGATCTCCACTGGCTCTCCTGTGAATGGTAGCTGTGCTGCATCCATCTCGGATCTGGTTCTACTTGCTCCTCATCCTCCTCTTCACCATCATTAGCCATCATATTCTCCTCCTGCTGAGGCAGCTCTGACTGTGATGCTGCTGCTGGGTGATATGGTGGAAAAGCGCTCCCCCACCTAGACTCTGGCCTGTCCTCAGGCCAAGAAAGCTGCTCTGCGAACTGGTCGCCAGTCATCAGGGAATCTGCAGTGAAACCAGGTATACCCAGTGAAAGCTGGTGCATGCTGTCCTGCAAGGATATTTGTCCCTGTCTCATAGTATAGCACCAATCACGGATGTCATCCTGTCTTGCCATACTCTGGATCATGTAATTAGTGAAGAGATCGGATTGAGAATCAGATGAATGGTAAGAGGTAGGTGGCCTAGAGCCTCGTCTGCGTGAAGAAGGAACTAGGGCAGGGGCATTTGTAGCTGACGAGTCCTTCCTGACACAGTTACGATCAAAAAAACTTTTGTTGAGAGGAGGTTGCAACTTCAAAGTAATATCCGATACCCTTGGTACTCCATGTGCTTTACATAAAGCAGTGATCAAAGCAGGAAATCCCAACTTGCAGGAGTTGTTCTCAGCCATCATTGAAATCTCCTGAGAGATATAAGCTCCCACATCCATGTTAATACCGGTGATAATTCCATACACCAAATATGACTGTTCCAGGTTAATATCTGATGTGTGAGATGTGGGGCTGAGGTTGGTGAAAGAGAAAGTACTCCAAATGGTGGCCAATGTGTTAAGATGCTTCCTTAAGATGCGCACTGGCGTTCCGCTGGTCCCAAGCTGATAGCCATGCCCCGGCAAGCATAAGGGGGAGGCAATGAGATCATGATCAGGATGACTGGACATAAAATTTCCTAGAGGGCATGGAATGTACATCAAAAGTAAGCAGAATCTTGTTCAGTGCTTTTCTGTCAAATTTTACGGACTTGCCTCGCACCTTAGAAACTCTTGTGCTTGGTGTCTGTGTTCTTTCAGGATCCCATGCATTCGCATAGAATTCTTTCACCAAAACTTCATCAATTTCATCTGGGAGGTTGGCTAACACATAATCCCATTTTCTTCTTACCAACTCATCCCATACTTGGTTATATTCTCCTTCTTGTAGCTCAATTCTCCTCTCAGGTAGGAGACCTCTTCCCATGATGTTCATAAGAAACCTTTCTTGGACAATCTCTGACACAAACCTGGTCTGGTCATAATTGAGAACCATGTTTTCCTCTTGGGCAGTCTCCGCCGGTTGAGATCTAGAGGAAGACCCTTTGGTTGTCTTCCTCTTCTTCTCTTGAGTAGTCTTAGGAGGAGCCATCTGCAAAGCAGCATAAACAATGCAACAAGTATGGAAGCAAGGGTCAGATGAGATGCATTAAGCAAAGTAACGTTTCAGCCAACATTAATTTCGCTAAGCGCTAGGTTGCGCTGTGCGAATCTGCGAATCAGTAGCTGCTGGAAAGAGGTATTCGCTAGGCGCCCAGGTTCGCTAAGCGAAAATGAAATTTCCTCTCAGCCTAATTCGCTGTGCGACAGTGGTCGCTATGCGAATCTGAAAATGAGCAAGAATAGACCTCTCGCAGTGCACCTTTACGTGCTATGCCAAACTTCAATGCTATCATTCCCTTTCGCTAAGCGAACAGGTAGGCCATGCGAAAGGTATTCAATATAACCAATTCGCAGTGCGAGTGTATCGCTTTGCGATTCAGAAATATATGCACATGCATCAGATTTAACGTTCGCAAAGCGAAAATTTCTTAACCAGCAAAACCAAATTTGAATAGGAAAGAAATTGCAAAACATGATTGTAGAGGAACATAAGAATGCGCACACACATCTAAACCCTTGAAACAACTACCCTAATCTAATCCCAAGAACAAACTGGAAATAGAAGAGAGGAATCAAACCTGGTCAAGTTGCAGATGAAGAGATAAACAGTGAACAGAGCACTATTCCCTTGACTGGAAAGAGAAAAGCCTAAAAGCTTGAGAGTGTGGCAATGGAAAGAGAAGAAGAGGTTGGGAGATGAAAATGGTGGTGTGTGTTCGAACGTGAGAGAGAAAGATTGGTTGGGTAAGAATGAAAAGAGAAAAGTAAAAGAGGGAAACTGAAAAGTTAACCCTCTCTGCATGATTCGCTGAGCGACAGCTGGTCGCTATGCGAATCAGGGTGCATTAACTGCACCCTATTATTTAATATTATTTTTGAATTTTCGGACCAATTCGCTTAGCGCTTGCTGTCGCTAAGCGAATTTGATTTTTTTTTTTTAAACATATGACTTGGTCGCTCTGCGAGAACATACGCTTTGCGAATAAGAGAAATTAAAAGAAAATTTTGTCGCTAAGCGTACATGACACGCTGTGCGAACCTCATATCATTAATAATTTCATTTTCTCTCTCGCATAGCGCATCGTTTCACTGAGCGACCAAACCATTTCTTCTCAAAATTAATTTAGTCGCCTAGCGCACTTCAGCTGCGCGCTGTGCGATTAAATTGGCAGAATTCACACTTAAACATCTTAAGTGTTCTCACACGTATAATTTACAATAACACACACCAAAAACACAATCACAGATATATACAAACATGTGCTAGGGTGCCTCCTAGCAAGCGCTTCTTTAACGTCACTAGCTTGACCCAGAATCTCATGGCTCAGACAATTTAATAGTTGTAGTGAGGTGTTCAACCTCACCACCCAAATAATGTTTCAATCTCTGCCATTAACAACCCAACTTCGTTGATCCTCAGAATTTGGATCCATTAATTCAACAGCACCATAAGGCTTGACTGCCTTAATCACAAAGGGACTAGACCATTTAGATTTCAACTTACCTGGAAACATTTTGAATCTGGAATTGAACAACAGTACCTGTTGTCCAGGTTGAAATTCTCTCTTGATCATCTTCTTGTCATGGTACATCTTGACCCTTTCCTTGTATTTCCTTGAAGAATCATAAGCAGTCATCCTCATTTCCTCCAACTCTTGCAACTGAAGCTTTCTTTTACCTGCACAAAGAGAAGCATTAAAATTAAGAAATTTTAAGGCCCAGTAAGCCTTATGTTCCATCTCAACAGGGAGATGGCATGACTTGCCATAGACTAATTGAAAGGGTGTTAACCCCACAGGAGTCTTTAAGGCAGTCCTATAAGCCCACAGGACATCATCTAATTTTGCTGCCCAATCCTTTCTTGAAGATGATACGGTCTTTTCCAGGATTCTTTTTATCTCCCTGTTGGAGACTTCGGCCTGGCCATTGGTCTGTGGATGATATGGAGAGGCAATTTTGTGCCTTACATCATAGTGTGACAAGACCTTGGCCAATTGGGCATTACAGAAATGTGATCCTCCGTCACTTATGAGGATCCTAGGCACACCAAATCTAGAGAAGATTTGTCTCTTGAGAAATTTGATCACAGTCTTGGCGTCGTTCTTTTGGCATGCTGCAGCCTCCACCCACTTACTGACATAATCCACTGCAACTAAAATATATTCGTTGTTGTAGGAAGAAGGTAATGGTTCCATGAAATCCATTCCCCAACAATCGAATACTTCAACTTCTAAGATAGCCTGCAGTGGCATCTCATGTCTCTTTGAAATGCTTCCTGTTCTTTGGCATTTATCACACCCTCTAGCATGAGCATGTGCATCTTTGAATAAGGTTGGCCAAAAGAAACCAGATTGAAGCACTTTGGCAGCGGTTCTTTCTCCATTAAAGTGACCTCCATATGGCGAATTGTGACAATGCCATAGGATTCCAGCAGCTTCCTCTGCTGTAACACACCGCCTCAGTAAGTGGTCAGCACCCAACTTGAAAAGATAAGGATCATCCCAAAGATATTCTTTGGAATCATGAATGAACTTCTTCTTTTGCTGCCAAGTCAGGTCATCAGGGAGAATTCCTGCAGCCTTAAAATTTGCCATATCTGCGAACCATGGCCTCTGTTGAATGAGCATCAGACGCTCATCAATAAATTCTCCCTTAATTTCTCCTTCCTTATCAGTCACCTCAGTGTTAAGAAGGCGAGACAAATGATCTGCAATCACGTTCTCACTCCCCTTCTTATCTTTTATTTCCAGATCAAATTCATGTAACAATAGAACCCATCTTATGAGACGTGGCTTTGAATCAGACTTTGCCAGTAAATATTTGATGGCTGAATGGTCAGTGTATATGACAACTTTAGACCCTATCAGATATGGTCTAAACTTTTCAAGAGCGTACACAATTGCCAAAAATTCCTTTTCAGTTGTGGCGTAATTCAATTGTGCGCCATTCAGAACTTTACTGGCATAATGAATAACATGAAAAATCTTGCCACGTCTCTGTCCCAACACAGCCCCAATAGCATAATCACTTGCATCACACATTAACTCAAAATCTTGAGTCCAGTTTGGTGCGACTACAACAGGGGCTGAAATCAGCTTCTCTTTCCGAATTTCAAAAGCTTTAAGACACTCCCCATCAAACTCAAATGGAGTGTCTTTCACAAGCAAATTACAAAGGGGTTTAGCAATCTTGGAGAAATCTTTTATGAATCTCCTGTAGAACCCAACATATCCAAGAAAGCTTCTTACCCCTTTGACATTAGTAGGAGGTGGTAGCTTTTCAATCACATCCACCTTTGCTTGATCTACACCTATTCCCCTGGATGAGATCTTATGTCCTAAGACAATTCCCTCACGAACCATAAAGTGGCATTTTTCCCAATTTAAAACAAGGTTCGTGGCAATACATCTCTTCAAGACTACATCCAGGTTCTGTAAGCATAGATCATATGACTTTCCAAAGACTGAGAAATCATCCATGAATACTTCAATGCAATTCTCTACCAAATCAGCAAAGATGGCAACCATGCAACGTTGGAATGTGGCAGGCGCATTACAAAGACCAAAAGGCATCCTTCGGTATGCAAACACACCAAAGGGACAAGTAAAAGCGGTCTTTTCTTGATCCTCAGGATTCACTACTATTTGATTGTACCCGGAATAGCCATCTAGGAAACAATAGTAAGCTTGTCCTGCTAGCCTTTCCAACATTTGGTCCATAAAAGGGAGAGGAAAATGGTCTTTCCTGGTGGCTTGATTTAACTTTCTATAATCTATACACATTCTCCACCCTGTGACTGTTCTTGTTGGAATTAATTCATTTTTCTCATTCTGAACAACAGTCATACCCCCCTTCTTAGGAACAACATGCACAGGACTAACCCAAGCACTGTCAGATATAGGATATATCATTCCTGCTTCAAGCAATTTAAGCACTTCCTTTCTCACCACCTTTTTCAGAGTAGGATTCAACCTCCTCTGTGGTTGTGCTATGGGTTTATAGTCTTGTTCCATCATGATTCTATGCATGCAGTAGGTTGGACTTATACCTTTCAGATCAGAGATGTGCCAACCTATTGCCTCTTTGTTCTTTTTCAGAATTTTCACCAATTTCTCTTCATCACTGTTTGACAGAGAATTGCTTATAATCACTGGCTTCTTGGAATTTTCCTCTAGAAACACATACTTGAGATGATCAGGAAGCATTTTCAATTCCATCTTATCCTGATCATACAAGTCAGCTTTTTCCAATTTTTCCACTTTAACAACAGTGGAATCCTCTTCTTTCAATTTTTCCAGATGTTGTGAAATCTCCTCCACTTCAGATTCTTCTTCAACAGTGAGCTCTTCACATGCATCAACCAAAACACGCTCTAAGGGGGATTTCACATACATCTGACTTCTAACTTTCTCCACCACATCATCCAATACTTCAACTCTGAAACAGTTCCCTCTATCTTTTGGGTGTTGCATAGCTTCCACCACATTAAAGGTAACTGTTTCATCATGTAACCTCACCTTCAAATGACCATCATCAACATCAATTATGACTCTAGCAGTCTTCATGAAAGGTCTACCCAATATGAGGGGGACTTCAGTATCCTCCTCCATGTCTAGAATAACAAAATCCATTGGAAAAGTGAATTTGTCAACTTTCACCAAGACATCTTCAATAACTCCATATGGGTACTTTACAGACCTATCTGCTAGTTGGAGAGTCATCCTTGTTGGTTTTACTTCCATGTCCCCTATCTTCTTTAACATAGACAAAGGCATTAAATTAATGCTTGCCCCTAAGTCTATCAACGCTTTTCCAATGGGGAGCCTTCCAATTGTACATGGAATAGTAAAACTTCCAGGGTCTTTGAATTTAGGTGGCAGAAGTTTTTGGATGATGGCACTACAATTCCCTTGCACCTCAATAGTTTCTTCCTCAATATACTTCCTCTTTTTGGTATACAGATCTTTCATGAATCTTGCATATGAGGGCATCTGTTGAAGTGCTTCTGAAAAGGGAATTGTGATCTCCAGTTTTTTGAAGAGAGCCAAGAATCTAGAAAATTGACTTTCCTTTTCCTTTCTAGAATATGACTTAGGATACGGTAAAGGGTTTACAATTTGATTGCCCTTATGACTCTCTTCCTCTTCTTTCTTTTTATCTGCTTCTTCCTCAACGTTATCTTCTTTCTCTTCCTGCTCTTCAATTAATTTCTCTTTCTCATCCTCCTTCCTCACAACTGCACTTTCTAACACTTTACCAGTAATAGCTTTACAATGCTCTTTTGGATTTGGTTCAGTGTTAGCTCCAAATGTGTTCACAGGCTTCTCTTCTAATTTCTTGGCCAATTGACCCATTTGAACTTCTAAATTCCTTATAGAAGCATCTGTACTCTTTTGATTTGATAAGGACATTTGCATGAATTGTTGAAGAGTTTCTTCTAGTTTTGATGTCCTATCAGAAAGAGTGGGTTGTTGTTGAAATTGTGGAGGTGGTGGTCTACTGGAACTTGCCTGACCCATACTAGGATGAGGTTTCCATCCTTGATTATAATTTCCATAATTTCCTTGACGGCCTTGATTTCCCAAATAATTAACCTCTTCCTTTTCCTTAGTCTGTAGAGCACACTGATCATATTGGTGCTCCCCACCACACAGTTCACAACCTTGCACAGTATGTTGTGCTTGTGATACATTTTGGAGTTGTAATTGTGATACCTTTTTCATCAGAGACTCAAGCTGTTGAGTCATAATTTTGTTTTGGGCTAATAAGGCATCTTGGGATTGCAACTCTAACATTCCCTTCTTTTGGGTTTGCCCTCTCTCACTTTGAACATCGTTATCACAGGATGCTATATTTTCAATAATCTCAAGGGCTTCATCAGGTGTCTTCCACCTAATGTTACCTCCTGCTGAGGCATCTAGTATTAGCTTTGTGTGAGATTTTAAACCTCCTAGGAACAGGTTTAATTGAGTGGGAATGTCAAACCCATGAATGAGAGTCTTTCTAAGCAACCCCTTGAACCTATCCCATGTTTGACTCAAAGTCTCTTCAGGTTCCTGTTGGAAAGAGGATATCTCTTACTTGCCTTTATTTATCTTGGATTGAGGGAAATATTTGTGTAAAAACTTTGCCACCACGTCATCCCAACCAGTCAGACTTCCCTCAGGAAAAGAATTTAACCATTTCTTGGCATTTCCAGCCAAAGAAAAAGGAAAGAGACTAAGTCTGATTGCCTCATCTGACACATTCAACATTTTCACTGTATTACAATATTCATTAAAAGTTGCCAGATGATCGTAGGGATTTTCGTGTGACAATCCTGAAAATTGATTACTTTGAACAAGGTGAATCAATGCGGGCTTCATTTCCATATTAGGCGCAATCACCACAGGTCGGGCTATACTGTTGAAAGATGAAGGTACAGCCACTGAAGCAAAATCTTCCAATGTACGCCTATCTCTTTGTTCATTATTATTTCCATCCATATTTTTATCCTCTTGATCAGATGAAGAAAAAGTGTTGGAAGTAGCAGATAAGCTAGCTTCTCTAGCTTCTTTTTTCCTGTTTTCTCTTTTACGCCTACTGTTATTTCTACGGGCAGTTCTCTCAATCTCAGAATCAAACAATAAATTCTCAGATTTTGTTCTGCGTCTCATGCAGAACAAGAATCTCTAACGATCAACCCAGAAATAACAACAGGAACACAACACAATATATACAGATATAAAAAAAACTAAAACAATGGATTTACAGATAATGGAACAGAATTGAAATTGATAAACAATAAATTGAAATAACAAAACAATCAAAATTCCCCGACAACGGCGCCAAAAACTTGATAACTTTTTGGCAAGTATACCAAATCGTTACAAGTAATACAGTGATAAGAAAAGTATCGTTCTCCTCAGGGAATTTGAGTTAAGTTGTTCAATTTAATTATTTATCAAGATCAATGTGATAACAAATGATAATTTGAAGCAGTGAATTGAAAACAAGAAATTAACAGAATATTAAAATTTTAGAATTAAATTTGGAAGAAAGCTTCGTTGGAATTGACTTCATGGCTACCATTACAGTAACTCTTCTGAACAATATAGTTTGCGTTCAAACATTAACATCATAGTATCTTGGTTTAATCCCTTAAAACAAGTTCTAAATAATTATGCTCAATTATTAATTCCTTAAGTAATTAAACATAACCTTTGCATTAAGATCTGATGTTTATAAATGACCAAAAGAATTGAAACCATTCCTAGCATCGTTCCTTCTGGTTGCTTTTCTTTCGTTCATACTCAAATTTACTTCCCAGTACAATTTGAATAAATAAAATATATTATACTTCCGTATAATCAGAAGTAAAACAAGAAAAGCATATGAACAGAACTTATATTGAACAGGAAAAATTACATTAAATGTCAGCCATTACAATCAATTCCAACGAATATAAATTTAGCCTATCCTAGACATCACAAACGTACTCATTTCAGCAATTCCTTGCATCATGTGCAGTCTTGATGTCTTCAGAGAGTCTTTTGATGGTCTTCTCAATTCTTCAGAGCAGTTTCTGTATATTTTCCGTGTCAAAAGATGGTTCTCTTTTTCGGACATGTCTTTTAATGAGTCACTTAACTTCCTTAATTCGCTCAGCGCACAAATATGTTCGCTATGCGAATTAATTGAAAATTTGTGTGACTTAACTGCCATTATTCGCTGAGCGAACTAGTTGCTAGGCGAATTATATAAAAATTTTGCCCTTTATAATTCGCTCAGCCAAACTAGTCGCCAGGCGAATTAAATTTTCTGGCTCTGCGAATTTACACTTCCGTTCTGCGAGAATTGGCTGACAACTTCCCATTTTTACATCTTTTCCTGAACAATAAATTACGAAACAATCTATGAACTAATTACAACTTTTCACTGAGTAAAACCATGAATAAATAAAAATTTGAGATTATTTATAAGTGTAAAAATAACTCATTTTCACACTTATCAATTCACTGATAGAGGAGTTGCCTTTTGTAATGGAAGCAAGTCTCTCCTTTAGGGACATGATTTGAGTACGAGAACAATTGGCATAGGCCTTCATAAGCCTTGTTCATGCATCAACAGAGGAGGTTGCAGAACACATAACGACTTGAGCCTCTGGTCCGCAAGAGCCCAAAAGAGCGAGATAGACATAGTGGTCTTGTCGAATCCAATGGGAATGGTCCGGATTGGTGGTAACAACATCACAGGTGGTAATAGTGGCAGGAGGACAGGGAGTCGTCCCTGTGACATAACCAATGGTGTCGTTGGCGACAGGGAGGTGATGAACCTGTTTGAACCAGGTAGGGTAATTATCGGCAATCAACTTGATTGAAAGGGTTGATGTAGGAAATTCAATTAGGGTTTTGGAAGCAGGCGGCATGGAAGAAGAGGGATCGAATTGCAATTATGCAGAAGGCAAATCTGATACCATATAGAGGAACGAAAGTTTTATTCAGAATAGTTCAATTTTCATAATTTACAAAGTCCCTATTTATTCACATCAGTGGAGAATAACAAGACCTATAAATCAGGAAACAATAAAGCTGACAGAGAGAAATTTTAGGTGGACAATAACTAAGGCCTATAAATTAGGAAACAATAAACTAATAGAGAGAAATATTAGGAACAATATTTTATTGATTACAATCTGGAACAGACTGCTTCGTGAGTACTCCAATACGTTATCTCCATTCATGATGGAAAATCAAGGATCACGTAGTTCTAGTAAAAAAAAGTTTTGGTTTAACAAAAATTACATTTTTGGGTTTTAAATATTTCGAATTTTTTTGTTTTAAAAAATGGTGGGAAAAAAAGAAAAGAAACTGGCCATAGGACGACGTGTACTTATATTAAAAAAATTATGATTTTAAGAAAACATTATATGTGCGTAATAAAAAAAATAATATCTTTGGAAAAAAACTTCAAAGTATAATAAAAATAAAAAATTAAGAGTGTATAGGTAACATACCTTTTTAGCTTCTGGAATTCCCATAATGCTTCCTCAGTGGTTGTTGTTGACAGAACCCTTATGTGTGAGAACCTATTTTTCTCTATACTTTCTCTTTCAATCTCTATTATCTCTAGGTGTTTTCCTCTCTCTCTTGTTTTTTCATTTTTTCTTTCACAGGGTGCGTATTTATATACACACATTGTAATATTATGACAATATTGCCTTAATTGTTAATTAATTGACAATGAACAAAATAGGGAAAGAAATGGTCTTGTTTGCAAGAAAACCAATTAAATAATATTCAAGACATTGATTATAATATACTTTCAGAAAATTTGTCCATTTTAAAAAATCATATTTTTCTCTTTAGAAAGAAACTGATGCAACAAATTATATCAATATATTATTTTTAATTACTGCTTATAATGATTGACATAATATTGATTCAAATTATTACCATATTAAATTAATACATCAAAAATATTTTAAAGTTTGAAAATTACATATACATTTTCTTAAGGAAAATTATTTTCTTATTTTCTTTTTTCCTTTTTTTTACCCACCATTAATTATTATTCTCTTATTTTTGTTTTTTTTACTTTTACTTTTAATTTTTATTTTATTAACTTACCCAGAAGAAATTGGATGTTAACATTTACCATGCATAAAAGTCTATAAAATGTAACAAATGATACATGAAAAAGTAGATTTTGCGGTAATTATAAGTTTTATATAATTTTTATAAGGTATACGGAAAAATATTTATATATTTAATTTGTAAAATATAATATAATTATGAAAAATAATTTTGGACTGAAAAACATATATTTGTCTAATTTATTTTATTTTTTTTTTGCAAATGTTTGTACAAATATATCTATATGAGAGAATCTTAAAAATTAAAGGTTATAAAATTGGTAAACGTTTTCTAGATTCCTTCTTTGGTTTGATTTCAACATAATAGAGGTTCTTTTTGACAATATTCTCATTGGGAAAGGGAACTCATGTTCATTATTTGGTTTATTACCATATTCAACTAATATTTCAAAAATATTTTAAAGTTTGAAAATTACATATACATTTTTTTTAAGGAAAATTATTTTGTTATTTTTTTTTCCTTTTTTTTACCCATCATTAATTATTATTCTCTTATTTTTGTTTTTTTACCTTTACTTTTAATTTTTATTTTATTAACTTACTTGGACGAAATTTGGTGTTGACAAGTGGTAGTCGATTATCTTGAGTATAAAATGAAGTTTTCTAATTCAAAACAATTTTTAACGCACCTTAAGGCAAACAATAAAGAAAATCAAGTATAAATTACACCTTATACATCAATATACAATAATACATAAGCTTTAATACAAAAACAAGTCTTCATGAAGATCTTCCTGCAATAAGAGCACTTGAGATTTGACTTAGAGACATCATCAAAATTTCTGTTGTTCAGCTTTATGTTAACAATCATCTTTACATTGTCGATGTTGTTGATGTCGTTGTTGACAATTGTGAGTTTAAATGCATTGCTTCTTTGTTGGGTATGGGTGAAGAGTCATACCCCTTATCTGACATGATTTGTTTAAAGAACTTAGTCAATGTGTGATGAATATATGCAAGATTAGTGATACATGTTGGCATACTTTACACTTTACTTATTATGTCTTACCATTTTCTTCCATAAAAATTTGTTTCATTAATTATAAGCTAATATGGAGAAGTGAATGACTATACCAAACATTGTTTATGCTATTTCTAATTAATGTTATCTCACTATATTTGTCATCGGTTCAAAATATTACCATATTTTCACTACGTGCTAAATAACCTTCTAATATCAGACAACATTGACTAATAATTATATGACATGTTCATGGTTCTCATTTGGTGCTGGTAGAGTGATTATTATTTTGTATCGTTATAGAATAAGTTTTATTTACGAATTTTATTTTTAGAAGTTCACCAATAAGAATGTTGTCCTTTATTGATTAAAATTATTACCATTATAAACTAATATTCTAAAAATATTTTAAAGTTTGAAAATTAAATATACATTATTTTAAGGAAAATTATTTTGTTATTTTCTTTTTCCTGTTTTTCACCACCAATAATTATTATTCTCTTATTTTTGTTTTTTTACCTTTATTTTTAATTTTTATTTTATTAACTTACCCAAACGAAATTAGGTGTTGATACTTACCATACATAAAAGTCTATGAAATGCAACAAATGATACGTGAAAGAGTAGAATATTTTGCGGTGATTGTAAGTTTTATACATGGTTTATCAAGGAAAAATGTTTTATATGACTTTTATAAGGTATAGGGAAAAATATTTATATATTTAATTTGAAAAATATAATATAATTATTGAAAATAATTTTGGGATGAAGAACATATATTTTTCTAATTTTTTTATTCTTTTGCAAATATTTATACAAATATATCTATACGAGAGAATCTTAAAAATTAAAGGTTATAAAATCGGTAAACATTTTCTAGCTTTCTTCTTTGGTTTGATTTCAACAGAATAGAGGTTCCTTTTGACAATATTCTCATTGGGAAATGGAACTCATGTTCATCATTTGGTTTATTACCATATTAAACTAATATTTAAAAAATATGTTAAAGTTTTAAAATTACATTTATATTTTTTTAAGGAAAATTACTTTGTTATTTTCTTTTTCCCATTTTTTAACCACCATTAATTATTATTCTTTTATTTTTGTTTTCTTATCTTTACTTTTAATTTTTAGTTTATTAACTTACCCGAATGAAATTGGGTGTTAACACTTACCATGCATAAAAGTTTATAAAATGTAACAAATGATACGTAAAATAGTAGAATTTTGCGGTGATTATAAGATTTATACATGGTTTGTCAAGGAAAAATGTTTTATATGATTTATATAAGGTATAGGGAAACATATTTATATATTTAATTTGTAAAATATAATATAATTATTGAAAATAATTTTGGGATGAAACACATATATTTGTCAATATTTTTTATTCTTTTGCAAATGTTTGTACAAATATATCTATATGAGAGTTTTAAAAATTAAAGGTTATAAAATTGGTAAACATTTTCTAGATTCCTTATTTGGTTTGATTTCAACGGAATAAAAGTTCTTTTTCACAATATTTTCATTGGGAAATGGAACTTATGTTCATAATTTGGTTTATTACCATATTAAACTAATATTTCAAAAATATTTTAAAGTTTGAAAATTACATATACATTTTTTTAAGGAAAATTATTTTGTTACTTTCTTTTTCTTTTTTTTTACCTACCATTAATTATTATTTTCTTATTTTTGTTTTTTTATCTTTACTTTTAATTTTTATTTTATTAACTTACCCGGACAAAATTGCGTGTTGACATTTACCGTGCATAAAAGTCTATAAAATGTAACAAATGATAGGTGAAAGAGTAGAATTTTGGGATGATTATAAGTTTTATACATGGTTTGTCAAGGAAAAATGTTTTATATGATTTTTATAAGGTATAGCAAAAAATATTTACATATTTAATTTGTAAAATATAATATAATTATTGAAAATAATTTTGGGATGAAAAACATATAATTGTCTGATTTGTTTTATTCTCTTGGAAATGTTTGTACAAATATATCCATATGAGAGAATCTTAAAAATTAAAGGTTATAAAATTGGTAAACATTTTCTAGATTCCTTCTTTGGTTTGATTTCAATAGAATAGAGGTTCTTTTTGACAATATTGTCATTGGGAAATGGAACTCATGTTCATCATTCGATTTATTACCATATTAAACTAATATTTAAAAAATATTTTAAAGTTTGAAAATTACATATACATTTTTTTAAGGAAAATTATTTTGTTATTGTCTTTTTCCTTTTTTTCCCACCATTAATTATTATTTTCTTATTTTTGTTTTTTTATCTTTACTTTTAATTTTTATTTTATTAACTTATTCGGACGAAATTGGGTGTTGACACTCACCATACATTTAAGTCTATAAAATGTAACAAATGATATGTGAAAGAGTAGAATTTTGCACTGATTATAAGTTTTATACATGGTTTGTCAAGGAAAAATGTTTTATATGATTTTTATAAAAGTATTTATATATTTAATTTGGAAAATATAAAGTAATTATTGAAAATAATTTTGGGATGAAAAACATATATTTGTCTAATTTCTTTTATTCTTTTGCAAATGTTTGTACAAATATATCTATATAAGAGAATCTTAAAAATTAAAGGTTATAAAATTGGTAAACATTTTCTAGATTCCTTCTTTGGTTTGATTTCAACATAATAGAGATTCTTTTTGACAATATTCTCATTCGGAAACGGAACTTATGTACATCATTTGGTTTATTATCATATTAAAGTAATATTTTAAAATTATTTTAAAGTTTGAAAATTACATATACATTTTTAAAAAAAAATTATTTTGTTATTTTCTTTTTCCTTTTCTTTATCCACCATTCATTATTTTTCTTTTATTTTTGTTTTTTTACTTTTACTTTTACTTTTTATTTTATTAGCTTATCCAGACAAAATTAGGTGTTGAGACTTATCATGTATAAAAGTCTATAAAGTGTAACAAATGATACGTGAATGAGTAGAATTTTGCGGTGATTATAAGTTTTATACATGGTTTGTCAAGGAAAAATCCTTTATATGATTGTTTTATAAGGTATAGGAAAAAATATTTATAATTTAATTTGTAAAATATAATATAATTATTGAAAATAATTTTGGGATGAAAAACATATAATTGTCTAATTTTTTTTATTCTTTTGGAAATGTTTGTACAAATATATCTATATGAGAGAATGTTTTTTATTCTCATTGTGAAATGGAACTCATGTTCATCATTTGGTTTATTACCATAATAAACTAATATTTTAAAAATGTTTTAAATTTTGAAAATTACATTTATATTTTTTTAAGAAAAATTATTTTTTTTATTTTCTTTTTCTTTTTTTTTTTACCTATCATTAATTTTTATTCTCTTATTTTTGTTTTTTTTACCTTTAATTTTAATTTTTATTTTATTAACTTACCCGAACGAAATTGGGTGTTGACAAGCGGTAATCGATTATCTTGAGTATAAAATGAAGTTTTCTGATTCAAAACATTTTTTAACGGACCTTAAGGCAAACAATAAACAAAATGAAGTATAAATTACATCCTATACATCAATATACAAAAATACATAAGCTTTAATACAAAAACAAGTCTTCATGAAGATCTTCCTGCAATAAGAGCACTTGAGATTTGACTTAGAGACATCATCAAAATTTCTGTTGTTCAGCTTTATGTTAACAATCATCTTTACATTGTCGATGTTGTTGATGTCGTTGTTGACAATTGTGAGTTTAAATGCATTGCTTCTTTGTTGGGTATGGGTGAAGAGTCATACCCCTT
This sequence comes from Vigna mungo, assembly GCA_036885675.1. NCBI lineage: Eukaryota > Viridiplantae > Streptophyta > Magnoliopsida > Fabales > Fabaceae > Vigna > Vigna mungo. Next base: position 9,975,212 of record CP144690.1, on the reverse strand, counting down.
ATCTGACATGATTTGTTTAAAGAACTTAGTCAATGTGTGATGAATATATGCAAGATTAGTGATACATGTTGGCATACTTTACACTTTACTTATTATGTCTTACCATTTTCTTCCATAAAAATTTGTTTCATTAATTATAAGCTAATATGGAGAAATGAATGAATATACCAAACATTGTTTATGTTATTTCTAATTAATGTTATCTAAGTTTATTTGTCATCGGTTCAAAATAACCTTCTAATATAAGACAACATCGACTAATAACTATATGACATGTTCATGGTTCTCATTTTGTGATGGTAGAGTGATTATTATTTTCTACCGTTACAGAATAAGTTTCATTTACTAATTTTATCTTTAGAAGTTCACCAATAAGAATGTTGTGTTAGGTAAACAGATTATATAAATAAAAATATTAAATACAAAGTTCTTTCGTTACAAACATTATTCTAATGTTCAAAACAACACAAGATATAATAAAAATGTTGGTATTACATGTAAATCAACATAGGTCAAAACATCATTAAATAAACATGCTGCTAACCAAATGAACTTCTGCTGCATACATTGCGACCTCCTCTACTGTTGAGGGCATGTTCTTCGGACGCCCCACAAGCTCTTTGTAATGTCTCGTTATTTCGCTCCCAAGCTAAAAACCCTCAATTGCCTCATGACAAGCAATCATCCTTTGTAAAATTGTCACAACACATTAGATAATGCCCTACAATGACGACACCAACAAATGAATTAACCTTATTTCATAACATAAATACATAAACACTATTTGGTTATGTACCAATAAACCAAAATTTGATTCAAATATCATGCTCACTAGAATGTCATATGGGAGATGTCAATGAAGTCGGGATACGAGACTTGATCGATTGTCTTCAGCAACACGAATAACATAAGGATGTGATACCCTTATGAACCACTTGGGGTATCCCTAAACACATGCAAATGGAGAGGAGGTTGCAGTGACATTGACCAACACATGCTCAGTTAAGCGTAATCAACAATTATCAATGGTTGTTAAGTCGGCCTATGGAACAACATTTGATGACCGCAGGATAAGTTGTTCACACTCAAATTGCCTTAACACACGTTCAAACAGGTGATGGTGTACAATCCCACCGACCATGATGAAGGCAAAGAATATGCATATTTCCATATGTGGATGGGTAATTCGATGTAATTTATATAGGTTCCAGATCATCCCATCATATGTCAAGGCATCTAATTATGCCTTGATCTCATGTAGGCTGGAAATCTTCCTCTCGTGACAAAACGTGCGAGGCAAGGTCTAGCCTCATCATAACTAGTCATCAATTTCTTCCTTCCTAACCTAGAAAAATGCTCATATATTCAACTCTACAAAAGAATGAAAATGTATTTCAGTAATGAAGAGTAATGGAAATTGAAGTGCAAGATATATGTACATATGTAAAAGAATTAGATATTCAGCTAACCTACAAAGCTAGAATCTCCAAGCTGCTTCTCATACATATTGGCCACATGACTGTAGATATCTAAAGAGCATCAAGTATGATACATGGATGTATGTGACACTATTTTTTTCAAAAGTTGTGCATTAACAAGATGCAACAAATAGGCCCATGCGACATACTTTCATTGTTGGTTCTCACAATAGTCGGTATATACGTCTCTTAACCAACACAGTCTTTCGTGAGGACCACGATATTGCTTGAGCTCAAATGTAGCCTAGGCGGTCCATGCCCAATAGGTCCATGAAAGTTTTCAATGCCACTTCAAAGTCTAAGGGTTCATTCAAACAAAATTGTTCCACCATAGGCAAATGTAGTAGGAATGCATCATTTAGTGTGACGATCATCTCACGAACAAATATGGAAAGTATTTGTCTCTCTATGTCATCTTTCAACAAACGTGAATATCAATCTCTTATCAACGTAATCATAAGAAATATCATATAAAGACATAAACCATAACAATTACATAAAAAATTTAAACAAGTCACCAACCATAAAAAAAATCATTACTAACCCAGCCTTTCTATAATACATATGCAACATGATCAACATAACTCCTTAACAAATAAGTGTCGTGTGGACCTTTAGGATATCCAACCACTTCATCTTCTTGGTGAACAACATTCTTATGCTGCTAATAACATCTTGTTGCTGCTTGTTAAATATAGTGAAAAACTATATTAGGATTAATCTCCCTTGTGTTGAATATACACATAGGGTCCTCTATTTATAATAAAATAAATATGGGCTAAGCCCAAAATACAAATAAGAAATAATAACAAACTAACTAAAGATAAAAGATAAATCAAAATTCTCCTATCAAGGCACTTGAAAAAGGAAAAAGAGCAACCTCGATGCTCTGAATAACTACCAAACATGCCACAATGCACGATGAAAAAGGGAGCAAATCCATAACTTTAAAAGGAACTCCGATGAAGGTGTCATTAGTGGCATGGTAGTCGCCTGGCCAAGACGATCAAAACCATGTCACTAGTAAAAAATCGTGTTATGAACTCGCACATTATGCTTCGATTTTTCTGGAACCGAAGCATTTCAATATGCAGTGGCAGTCTGGTAATTTTAAAAACGTTATGTGCCTCGGTTGTTAGGCAACCGGTGCCTAAAGGTAATACTGTCTCAATTAATAAGGTGAACCGAGGCCTAAACCTCACATGGCAAACATACTGCCTCGTTGGCAGATGGGCCGAGGCCTAATATTCTTGGGCTTGGACCCTTATTCCTTAAAGCCATGAAAACCTAATGTGAGCAAACATTTCCCCCAAAAACCTGGCACGAGAGTAGCGACGATGCGACAGGAGAGTAGCGACGGTGCTGCGATGGCGGAAACTCTTTTCTCATGGAGTGGCAAAGACGCGGCAGCAGCGGCGGCGACGTCGTGGTAGTGGTTAGGCGCTGGATCTGCGTTTTTTTTTCCTTGGGTTTTTGGTTTTGTTTCTCTTGAGGTGGATGGCGAAATGGATTTAGGGGTTGAAGGAAAGAACAGATAAGGAAAGGAAGCATCTTGATGGAAACAATGGAGTGGTTGAAGCGTCCCCGGTAAACATTGCTCCAATCTCCGCCTGACTTCAACCTTAGCCGCTCAAAGAAGTTGTCGGTGGCAAACCAGATCTCCTCCGTTCTATACTCATGGAAGGTGCAGTGCATGTCGGTGAGCCTAGTCGCCATTCCAATTGAGCTCCTCAATCTCCCTCACCTTCTCCGTTCTCTCCCTTACCGCCCTCTCGAGTTGCGTCTCTGGTCGCGTCTTGCACCTCCGTCAAGGGCTTCTGATTGCTCGCTGGGAAAGGTCTTGGGGTGGATGGTGATGATTGGGGTTGAAAATCTAGGTTGTTAGTGCAGGTTGGAGTTTGGGTGCCACAAGTTCGTGATAATCAGAGGAAAGGTTATGAGAACGTGCTTTGGTGTCAAGAAGAGTTTGAAAGATAGAGTGAAAGGCTCTTTGGTTTGTGTCAAGAGAGTGAAAGGCTCTTTGGTCTCAAAACTGTGTTTCTGTCTGTTTTATTCCTTTTGTCATTCATATCTTCTTTCATTCTTTTTTCCAGATCAGAGGTTTTGTTTATATGTACATTATTTGTTAAGTTTGTGGCTTCATACTTTCCATTGAATAGTGAGAACTCAGCAACAAGTTTCATCTGTGGATGGTTTTCCTTTTCAGTATGTTACTTTATATTCCAGTTGCCAATGGTAAAGAGCTTTTTTCTTGCTTTGTTTGATCAACTCGGTTGAGATAAAAAAGAGAAGGAAAAGAGAAAGAAAAAGTATTGAAAAACATAACATAACGAGGAAACGATCTCGGCAGTTGAGATTAAAAAGATTAAAAAATTAAAAACACTTTACTACCTCGGTTCACAGATAACCGAGGCATAATTTGAATCCTTTTGATCAGATTCATACCCGAGGCAGAAAACTTGCCCTTTTTACCTCGTCTCTATATGCCTCGGTTGCATAATTGTTGCCTATAAGCATAAACAACCGGTGCCATTTCCCCTTAGTGTACTAGTGTGTGATCGTCGATCGAAATTGGAACTCTGGTAATGACAGTAGTAGACGATGGCGTTGCCAGCTATTAGCAAAAAGATAAAGATGGAGTTTTGATGATGTACAGATTTGCACAATACAAGATCCAAGAAGACTGTTTTGAAGATTTATTGTTGGTTAAAGCTTTTGTAATAAGCATAGTTGATGTGCTTTTGTTTAGATATGTAATAGGGTTTGATTCCTGTACTCTATAAGTGATTATTTTCTGTTTAGAATCAATCACAAGTTGTTTTAATTGATTAAACCTAGTTATAATCGATTAAAACGAGGCTGGCAGTGAAAACCCAAGTGGCTCTGGAATAATCGATTAATTCATGCTTTGACGATTACCTAATCGATTAAAATCAGGAATAATCGATTAATACTAGCCGTTGGAGGTTCTGGGTTTGAAAAACTAGCCGTTGTACTCATTTTAATCGATTAACACTAATATTAATCGATTAAATGCGTTAAATGGCAAGTTTCGAAGAATGGAATAGCACTGACTTGAGTCTATAAATTGGCTCACTGTTTCTATCAGAAAAAACTCCTCCCTTGAGCTCTAAACATCTAAAATCATTGAGAACAGTGTGTTGTTCCTGAAGCTAAAGCAATTCTTGCCTGCAAGTGCTACTGCAATGAAGGAGGTGTTTGGAAGAGTATCATCTTTCGTGAAGTATTTAAAGGAGGTGGTCATCCTTGTGAAGACTCAAAAGAGGTGTAAGTTCATCTCTTGTGGTTTCAAGAGAGGTGGTTTTCTAAACTCTTACAAATTAATTTTTTGTGTGACTATTATTTGTAATTGTTTTGTGATTAGTGGAAAAAGGTTTATCTTGTTTTTGAGATAAGCGACTGGACGTAGGATCTTTGTGATCTGAACCAGGATAAAACTACCTGTGCAATTTTTCTCTCTTCCTTACTCTGATTACTTTATTTTAATTATCTGCTTAGTAATTAAAATTGAGAAAAATAATTAAAAGGCACAAAAAAAAATATAACCAATTCACCCCACCCTCTTGGTTTGTTATTCTACGCTAACAATTCCGCTGCAGCAGGTTTGACAATTGGCATCAGAGCTCGATTTGATAGTTATTCAAATGGCAGAATCATATCAAACATTTGTAGAGGGTGCCTCTATCAATAGACCACCTTTATTCACAGGTGAAAACTATGCATTCTGGAAGGTTAGAATGCAAATTTTTATTGAGTCTATTGATTGTGAAATTTGGGATGTTATTGCTTCTGGTTTGTCTATTCCTACTGACAAGTTGCAAGAACCAAAGCCCCGTGCTCAGTGGACTGTCGATGAAAAGAAAAGAGTTCAAAATGATGTAAAGGCTCGAAACATCATTGCATCTGCTCTAACGGTTGATGAGTTTTACAAGGTCTCTGTTTGTAAAACTGCTCAAGAGATGTGGGAAATACTGAGAGTGACTCACGAAGGAACAGATGACGTGAAAAGGGCAAGAAAAAATACCTTGATCCAGGAATATGAAATGTTTAAGATGAAGCAAGGAGAAACAATTTCAGATGTTCAGAAACGCTTCACCAACATTGTCAATCGTCTCATTGGACTAGGTAAGTCATTCGAAAATGATGAGCTTAACATTAAAATTTTGAAATCTTTAGACAGGTCGTGGCAACCGAAAGTGACCGCAATCACTTAGTCACAAAACCTCAATACTATGACTATGGCGGCATTATTTGGGAAATTGAGGGAGCATGAGCTTGATCTCGGAAGACTCGATGAAGAAGAAGCCAAAACAAAGAAAAAGACATTGGCCTTCAAATCCGAAGTCGAGAGAAACAAAGGCAAAATAGAAGATGAAGACTCAGACGAAGAAGAAAACTTGAGTCTTGTGATTAAAAGGTTAAACAGGTTCATGAAGTCTAAAGGTAAAGGAAGATTTAGATATGGAAAGAAAGAAAACCAAGGATCTTCCTCAAATTACCGATGCTATGGCTGTGGAGAAAAGGGGCATCTAAAAGCTGACTGCCCAAATCAAAAGAAGGGTGAAGAAAAGAAGGAAAAGAAAAACTTCAAGAAAAAGAAGGCCTACATTGCATGGGAGGATGACAATAGCACTAGTGCAAAAATGTTGTTTAACGTCACCCATAAGACGTCGGTTACGTGTAATCTGACGTATAGGAGCGGACGGTGGCATTATCGTAAATAGCCTGGTAAAGTAGACGTCAGCTTTCCCCAAAAACAGACGTCTATTAATTTCAAGACGTCGGCACTACAGCACCCCGACGTCTACTGAGCTGCATTTAATGCTTTTCACCTAATTCTCAGGCGCTTAGACGTCTAGTAGTCCAAATCCGACGTCTAAGGCATGTCTGTTAGGCGGGAAAGAGAAAAATCTTCAATATTTACGTTGACTTTTCGGGCGACGCGACGTCTATTATACCTGTAATAATTATGTTTACAAATCTCGAGGGCCTGAGACGTCGGCTATTTAGGGTCCCGACGTGTATGTTATTATAGACGTCGGAGCCCCATACCAACAGTCGTGAACATCCCTTACAGGATATCAAACGTCCATGGTTCAGCTTTATAGACGTCGGTGCCCCCTGACAGCAACCGACGTCTAATGGGTATTCCAAAAGTCAGTTTTAAATGTTCACTTAGACGTCACTTAAGTAGGATAACCGACGTCTATAGACGTCAGTTTCCTGAGAATAACTAACACCCAATTCCATTTTAAATACACCGCAACTCTTCGCGGCATTCAGTTTCTGATATCGATCGTCTTCCTCTTCTCCTTATTCTCTTGCAACACCTCTTCTTTTTCTCTCTTTTCGGCATTCTATTGTTGTTTCTCGTCTTCCTCCTCTCCTTTTTCTCTCTTGCATCCCAGGTGCGTGGTTTTTTTTTATGCTTACCGTTTAAACTTTGTTTAATCTTTCATCGATTATCTTGTCGTTCAACTTATTAAAATTTGCTTTCTTTGTGTTGTGTTTTAGTGCATTTTTGATCCTCTCTTTGGGTAACATAGTACAACATTCTCCCTTTGCTAGCTTCCTCACAAGAAGAGTGGCGACTTTTGAGTTTTCTATGGCTTCTCGACCCAAAATGGAACTTGGGTACTTGTCTAGTTCTGGTGTCACCGTAATTATTTTCTTTTGCGGTTGAATAATGGGAAGTAGTCATGGACCCAGGTTCGGTTTTGGATTGAAATGTCTTAGAAGATTCAAAAGACGCAAGCTTTTTTTGTGGGGAAACTAGCGAGAGAGTGTTGAACAATGCTACCGAAAGTCTGGATCAAAACTGCACTAAAACACAACGCCTTTATTAGACGTCGGTTAGTGCCAAGTCCGACGTTTATAAGTAACATAGACTTCGATCAGTGTCATTTTAAACCTCAATATATTCATGTAAACATCGGTTTTATGCATAGGTGGACGTCTACATAGAGAAATTAGACGTCGGTATGGGTAGAAGTAGACGTCTATATGGAGATCGGTGGGTATCGTTAACCGACGTTTATATGGACGTCGATGGAGAGGATTTCCGACGTCCCATGGATGTCACCCTTATAGACGTCTGTTGTGTAAGTGACGTTAAAAGCCCAAATTAACCGATGTTAAACAGCGTTTTTCCACTAGTAGAGACAATTTCATATTTGAGCGATTCAGATGAAGAAGCCAACATTTGTTTAATGGCAGATGATGATAATGCTAGTCAAGTAAGTAACTCTAACTATTCAGATGCAGATAGTCAATTTGGTGAAGATGAATTGCATTAAACCTATGCTGCAGTATTAATTGAATCTGAAAAATTAGACATTGGTCATAAGAAACTAAAAAAGGATTTTAAAGAATTAAAATCTAAATATGATAGCCTTCTTGAAGAAAATAAAAATTTACAGTTTAATATTGAATATCTGACTAAAGAAAATAATATTTTGAGAACAAAATTCACAAATATGTCAGAAGAAAATAGAAGTTTGAAAAACAAAATTTTATTTCATGAAAGAGCAAAATATGTTGCTAGTAGTGAATGTGAACCTTGCATGAAATATAAAAATTTACTAGAAAAGACAACCTCAGGAGAATGCAGTAAAAATTATGAAAATAAGGTTGTTAAAAATAAATATGTTCCTAAAAACAAATATAATAATAGAACCTGTAGAACGTGGGTAGAAAAAGGAACAATAAATAGAAACACTAATATTGTATCTTGTTTTTATTGCATGAGAAAAGGTCATACCTCAAACAAATGTAAAATTAAACATTATGGTGTTTCTAGTGGTAGGTATATTTGGGTTGCAAAGTAATTTAAAATCTAACCTAAAAGGACGCATACAAAGGAGTTGGGTACCTAAGTAGCTTGTTCTTTTATTTTCTAGGAATTATAAAATTCAAGGAAGTTCATGTGGTGTCTTGATAGTGGATGCTCAAAACACATGACAGGAGACAAGACAAAATTTACAAACTTCCGGAAAAAGGAACAAGGATTTGTCACCTATGGTGACAACAACAAAGGAAGAATTCTTGGAAAAGGAGATATTGGAAGCAAAAATACCTTGATGATCAAAGACGTGCTATATGTAGAAGGACTGAGGCAAAATTTAATTAGCATTAGTCAACTATGCGACAAAGGACTCAAGGTAACCTTTGAACAAAATTCTTGTACCATTTACAAAAATGATTCTTTTGAAATTGCACTAAAAGGAATTAGACATAATAATATTTATTTAATTGATTTAGAAAATGCATCAAATAAAAATATTTCATGTTTAGTTGTGAAAGAAGAAAATCCATGGTTGTGGCATAAGCGTGCAGCTCATATTCATATCCAACAATTGAATAAACTCATATCTAGAGATTTAGTAATTGGTCTACCAAAATTAAAGTTTGTAAAAGACAAATTGTGTGATGCATGTCAAAAAGGTAAACAAGTTAAAACATCCTTTCAATCTAAAAATGTTGTTTCTAGTTTTAAACCCTTGGAACTTTTGCACATGGATTTATTTGGTCCTTCAAGGATAAAAGGTTTTGGTGGAAATTATTATGCTTTAGTTATTGTAGATGACTTTTCAAGATATACTTGGACCTTCTTTCTTACTCTTAAAAATGAAGCTTTCAAGGAATTTAAAAAATTTGCGATTTTGGTTCAAAATGAAAAGGATTTAATAATAAAAGTTATTAGAAGTGACCATGGTGGTGAATTCCAAAATGAACTGTTTGAAAATTTTTGTGAAGAACATGGCATTTCTCATAACTTTTCTGCACCTAGAACTCCTCAACAAAATGGAGTTGTAGAAAGAAAGAACAGATCCTTAGAGGAACTTGCTCGTACTATGTTAAATGAATATAATGTTCCTAAAAAATTTTGAGCTGATGTTGTGAGTACTGCTTGTTATGTTTTAAATAGAATGCTTATTCGACCTATTTTGAAACGTACTCCTTATGAGCTTTTTAAGAGTAGAAAACCAAATGTTTCACATTTGAGAATTTTTGGATGCAAGTGTTTTGTCTTAAATAATGGAAAACAAAACTTAGGAAAATTTGATTCAAAAGCTAATGAAGGTATTTTTCTTGGTTATTCTCAAACAAGCAAAGCGTATAGAATTTTTAATCGAAATACCTTTACAATAGAAGAATTTGTGCATGTTTTTTTTTATGAAGATGTGGACCTTAAGGCAAAACCTCTTGAGTCGGATGAATCTGATGCAGGATATACTGAAGACTTATCAAAGACAACAAATGAAGAAAAGAAAAATGAGAATCCTCAAGAAGAAGATTTAAACAAGATATGGCAACAACCCAGAGGATTATCATTGGACAACATAATTGGCGATATATCACAAGGGGTAAACACAAGAAGCAGTATAGTAAATTATTGCATGAATGTTGCTTTTGTGTCACAGATTGAACCGAAAAATATCAAAGAAGCTCTTCAAGATGAAAAGTGGTGTATCGCAATGCAAGAAGAACTCAACCAGTTTGAAAGAAATCAAGTTTGGGAATTGATTCCCAGAAAAGACACTCATCAAGTAATTGGAACAAAGTGGGTGTTCAGGAACAAACTGGATAAAGAAGGAAATATCACCAAGAATAAAGCTAGGCTTGTTGCACAAGGATATTGTCAAGAAGAAGGTATAGATTATGACGAGACATATGCTTCAGTTGCCAAGTTAGAGGCAATACGCCTACTTCTTACTTATGCATCTATAATGAAATTTAAATTATTTCAGATGGATGTTAAAAGTGCTTTTCTAAATGGTTTTATCAAAGAAGATGTGTATGTTGAACAACCACCCGGGTTTGAAGATTTTAAACATTCTAATCACATCTATAAATTAAAGAAGGCACTTTATGGTTTAAAACAAGCACCTAGATCTTAGTACGAAAGGCTTAGCAACTTTCTTATAGAAAATGATTTCAACAAAGGAAAAATTGATTCAACATTATTTATTAAAAGAGCTGGAAAACATTTTCTAATTATTCAGGTATACGTTGATGATATTATATTTGGATCATCTAACAAAACTCTTTGCGAGAATTTTGCTAAGACCATGCAGGGAGAATTCAAAATGTCGATGATGGGAGAGCTTACATACTTCCTTGGACTTCAAATCAAGCAAATGGAGGAAGGTACTTTCATCTCTCAAACTAAATATTGCAGGGAAATTCTTAAAAAGTTTGAGATGGACAAATCTAAAGAAGCATCTACTCCCATGAAAACCTCATGCTATTTAGATAAAGATGAGTCAGGTAAAGAGGTAAATCAAACCAAATACAGAGGTATGATTAGTTCTTTGTTATATCTTACTGCTAGTAGACTTGATATTATGCAAAGTGTATGTGTGTGTGCTAGGTATCAATCTAGTCCTAGAGAATCTCATCTTACTGCAGTTAAGCGCATTTTAAAATATCCTAAGGGAACAACATTTTTTGGTTTATGGTATCCTTCAGGAGCTGAACCTAGCCTTGTAGGTTTTCAAAATGCTGATTATGGAGGTTGTAAGATAGATAGAAAAAACACTAGTGGAACTTGTCATTTTCTAGGTAGTTCCTCAGTTTCCTGACACTCTAAGAAACAACCATGTGTAGCCTTATCAACCACTGAAGCTAAATATATTGCTGTTGGTAGTTGTTGTGCACAAATATTATGGATGAAACAATAATTAGAAGACTATCATATTCATCTAGATCATATTCCGCTTAAGTGTGATAATACAAGTGCCATAAATCTTACAAAGAATCCTATCATGCATTCTAGAACCAAGCATATAGAAATTAGGCATCACTTCCTTAGAGATCATGTGCAGAAAAGGGATTGTGAAATAGAATTCATTGACTCTAAACATCAATTAACAGATCTTTTTACCAAACCACTGCCTAAGGATAGATTTTTTGAGCTTAGAAGGGACTTAGGTATATTAGAAATAGTCTAATATATGTTTTCTCGCTTAACTATGCATTTTTTGTTGATTAACGCATTTAATCTACTTGTAAATCGATTAAAAGCGTTACTGCCCTGCACTATTGCTTTTACGAATGGATTAATCGATTAATCTAAGTTTTAATCGATTAATTAATCGACTAATTGTCATTTTAATTGATTAAAAGCGCTGCATATCGTTTTTTTTAAATTCTGCGCTGCATTAAGTGATCTAGTCGTTGCCAACGTTTATAAACGGCTATAAACAACTAGTTCTCCCATTTCTGAACGTTGGGAGGCCATTGTTGCCCTATATATGCCCCACTTGATGCACACTTTCCATACTTGGACCATTCTTAAGCACCTTCTCTTGCTTTTTTCATTCAAACTCTTTTGCATACCATTGTTTCCATATGGCTGAGCCCTCAAGAAGAAGAAGGAGAAGAACAAGTGAAGCATCTAAGAGCAACACTCACCAACGCGATGCAACCATTGAAGGGTGGCTTTCGGATGAACAAGATCAACATTCCACTCAACTGACCTCATTTACTTCAAAGCATCATGTACAAGGCCAAAAGGTTGGATGTTGCGCCTCTCCCCTACCCTCTCCTAGTTTCCCGAATCTGTGAATACAAAGGAGTGAATGTCTCCAATGAGCACTATGAGACTGTGCTTCTTGGCCACAAAATTGGAGATAATTCCTTATGGAAGCTAGCCAAGGTCTGGAATCAAGGTGAAGTAATTCCAAACAGCAAGCATACGTCAAACAGAGTGATGCAGCGGAAAATATTGTTGATGCAGTGGATTTGGATGATGGCAATGGTGTTTCTGTTTGGTAGAATGGTAGGAGTGTGTGTGTTATTCCCTTAGCTCAGAAGGCCTTCCTACTATGGAAGGAAGCTAGAGGAAAGGGTAGAGAAAGTGAAGAGAATTGGTGACTCAAGAGCAAAGCAAGCTGGAAATTCATTTCTGCAGCATAACATTCAAGCTCTAAAGTGTCTTTTACAATGTATTGGCCCTTCTATTTATAGATGAGAAGTGCCCCTAATCTGATCCCATTTTCCCTCCTAAAACCAATGCAATCAGTTTCAATTTGGAGGAAGCAAATCCACGCTGTTGAAGCACGTTCCATGCTTGTTGTCCACGTCATCCAGTCACATGGAAAAGCATTCGCTGGGCTGCTTTTGGGATTTTGGCTGGGCGTCCCAATCATGCTGCAGCTGCCTTGTCCGAGATGCTTTGGGCCTTTATTGTCTCAAGCTGCTCCAAGCTTTATTTTAGGCCCTACAACACAAAGTGTAATTGTTTTAGTTTAGAGAAGAAGGATTAGTATAAGTCACCTTCCATAGAAGCAAAATGATAGGTGATCCTTCTTCCTCTTGAATCTTCTTGGCCATGGCTCTAGTAAGAGGTCCAATGTAGTTCCTTGATGGTCTTCCATCAATTCCCTTAGGCAAATGGGATTTATCAAGCAAGGGAACTCCTATGTTCACTCTAATGATGTTGGCGGTCAAGCAGATGAAGATGAAGATATTCACATGCTTGACCCCACACATGTTGCGGGACCATCTCAAGTGAATGAAGAATATAGTCTAGAAAGTCTCTCTAGACAAATGTCTGAGAGGGGAAGGCTTCAGCATGAGATGATAGCTATCCAAAATACTCGCCATGATGAGATATGTACTAATCTCAAGAGCCTTGATGAGAGGATTTCAGGATTAAAAAGGCATTTTGATAGTGATGTTAGTGACGAGTTTTAGATTTGCCTTGTTTGTTTGTTTGTCTTTATTATGGTATGCCTTGCTAAATTAAAAAATTAAATAATCTTTTGTCTTCCTTATTTGTTTGTTTACATTTCCCTTACTTAATTATGCATACATTCTTTTCTTAAGGGGGAGTATTATTTTAACTTAAACAAATTAGTTAACACAACTTTTATATTCTGATAAAAAAGGGGGAGAAAATAATTTAAAGTTTCCTTTTTTTTTTCTAATGCTCTCTTCTTTCATGAGTTGTGTTTTTTCTCAGATTATTAAAAAGCTTTAAACTTGGAGAAAATTTTTTTATCATCATCAAAAAGGGAGAGAATGTTAGCAAAAATATAAAGATGGAGTTTTGATGATGTACATATTTGCACAATACAAGATCCAAGAAGACTATTTTGAAGATTTATTATTGTTGAAAGCTTTTGTAATAATCATAGTTGATGTGTTTTTGTTTAGATATGTAATAGGGTTTGATTTTCGTACTCTATAAGTGATTATTTGTTGTTTAGAATCAATCCCGCGTTGTTTTAATCGATTAAACCTAGTTATAATCGATTAAAACGAGGCTGACACTGAAAACCCAATTGGCTCTAGAATAATCGATTAATTCATGCTTTAATTGATTAGCTAATCAATTAAAATCAAGAATAATCGATTAATACTAGCCGTTGGAGGTTCTGGGTTTGAAAAACTAGCCGTTGTATTCATTTTAATCGATTAACACTAACATTAATCGATTAAATGCGTTAAATGGCCAGTTTCGAAGAATGGAATAGCACTGGCTTGAGTCTATAAATTGGCTCACTGTTTCTATCATAAAAAACTCTTCCCTTGCGCTCTAAACATCTGAAATCATTGAGAACAGTGTGTTGTTGCTGAAGCTAAAGAAACTCTTGTCTGCAATGTTGTGAAGTGCTACTGCGGTGACAGATAAATAGTTGGTTCATCCTTGGTGTAACTAAGGAGGTGTTTGGAAGAGTATCATCCTTCGTGAAATTAATTTTGTGTGTGACTATTACTTGTAATTGTTTTGTGATTAGTGGAAAAATGTTTATCTTGTTTTTGAGATAAGCAATTGGACGTAGGATCTTTGTGATCTGAACTAGGATAAAACTACCTATGCAATTTTTCTCTCTTCCTTACTCTGATTACTTTATTTTAATTATCTGCTTAGTAAGTAAAATGAGAAAAATAATTAAAAGGCACGAAAAAGAAATATAACCAATTCACCCCCCTCTTGGTTTGTTATTCCACGCTAACAATTCCGCTGCAGCAGTTTTGACACCAACAACGGTAGATGGCGTCACCGCCAGCAGCGGTAGATGGCGTCGCCACCGGCAGAGGCGAATGTAGTGGTAGAGGCACCAAAATCTTTTTTCTCAAAAGAACCTTAGGCTCTAAATACCATGTTGAATATAGTAAAAATTATGTATATGATTAATCTCCCTTGTGTTGAATATACACATAGGGTCCTCTATTTATAATAAAAGAAATATGGGTTAAGCCCAAAATACAAAAAAAAAAAAGAAATAATAACAAATTATCTAAAAATAAAAGATAAATATAAACTAAATATAATATATCTAACACTCCTCAATAACATCTTTCTAAAAATGAAGACAAATAAATGTTGCAACTTATCCAACTTCACTATCACGACTCCTTCTATGAGCAAATGTCATAGGCTTCCCTTTGGTTTCATTTTGTCATTTCTATAAAAAAAAAAAAAACAATTTCAAACAAACATTAAAACCAATACACCTACCTAAATAACTAAATTTTAAGGAATGAATAAAATAAAACATGAACACAAAAAATTAACAAAATTAAAAAAAAAACTAACAAAACCATAAGCCACTAAAAATAAATTAAAAATATTAAAAAATAAAATAACAGTTAAAAAATATTATATATATATATATATAAACACACACACACACCAAATTTTTAAATCCTAAATAATAAATCCTAAAAACCTTAAAAAGAACACACAAAATAAATAAAATTTAAAAAAAATACTAACAAAATTATAAGTAATTAAAATAAATTAAAAGAAAGTTAAAAAAAATTAAAATAGCAATATATATATATATATATATATATATATATATATTATATTGAATTTTGAAATCTAATATATTTTTTATTCAAATTTCGAAGTCTGAAACATTCCTTAATCGAAAATCAAAATTCAATACAATCCCCAAATCTGATACTCCTTTAACCAGATTTGAAATATGGTATAATTTATAACTAAATTTCGTTATTTCTGGCAACCTCTCAAACCTAAATCTCTAAATTGGTTTGGTACCTAAGTTCACCTACATATTTCGACACCCACAACAAAACATTTACAAATTTCTATTATCTCAAATATATAAATTTAGTAAATATAATGTGTACTTGCTTGTCTGTTGTTCATGACACGACCTTGCTTCAAGGTGGGATGTATGGGGAGAGGTAGTGTGTGGGGAGAGAGATGTGTGAGTGCTGAGTTAAAGTAAGTGAAAAAGTGGATGAATGAGAAAACACAAAGGAGAGAGATTTTTTTTTTTTATCCTAATAAAAAATGTTAGGGATTTAGAAAAATTGAATGCACAGGAAGAGAAATTGGAGATGAAGGAAAGCCCATCGGGAAGTGAGAGACTGATAATATTTTGTATTTTTAAAATATTATTTTAAACTTCAGAGAGATATATGTTTTTTGTTACCAAGAACATGTTCTGTTTGCAGAGTCTACCAGGGACCCACTGGAGCATCATAAAATTGTTTCAAATTATGCCCTTTGCCGGCATCATTGATTATGCATCTAATACCAATATGGTTGCATCATCATGCTTTGGTACAATATTTAATAACTATATCGTGCTTGGCCTACATGTATATGCCACCACATAACCTACGATTCAGATTCATTGTTTCTATATTGAGGATCTAACATCTGAAAGCAACTGAAATGAGTATTTTATGATCACATCATACTATGTAAAGAAAGAGAGAGAAAGAACAATACAGAAACTTAACACAGAAAGTTATACAAGGACAGTTGAAAACTCAATATGAAATGAAAAACGATGGTTATGCCGGAGTTACGACAGAGATACAGCTTAAAGAAGCTTGGATAATTACTCATAAAATTTTATGGTGTGGCTAAACATGCTGCTAAAATCAAAAGTGTAATATTACAAAGATTTACATTTTGATTAATTTGTGTGTCCTCCATTGGATTAGAATTACTAAGAAATGCCAATTATTAAAAAAAGGTCTGATCTGGGAAGAAACTTTTAATACAACAGCTATCCAAAACTCTTGGATTGTACAACGACTATGAATAAACCAAAAACTAAGAACCTAAATTTATAAAAAAAAAAAAAACGAGTCCATCTAGGACTATGAATGAAGTGAAACACAACATAAATCACACAGTGTACATGCTATGACGTAAACGATGATACAAAAGATCAGAGGATCCATGCATATCCCAACATACAAAGATACAATGGGAATGACCTTTCATTCCCGATATTCCCGCGCCCAGAAACACCAAATGCCTTGCTGAACAAGATTGTGTGAACTTCACAACAAAACCCCAAGGGTGCTTCCCCTTTTTGGTGAGCATCCCTAAGAATAAATAGTTAAGAATTTATCCTCAAATCTGAATCATGAAATAAGGTATCTTCATTAGTTGACTAGACGTCAACACTACGAACAATGAATGAAATGGATAAGTCAGCAGGTCAAGTGATTTCTGTCAATTCAAAAGGTAGTGCTACTCTCACTTGCAGACAGTGAGGGACCTTCAGACTTCACCAGAGTTGATCCTTTGCTACTAATGTCAAGCCCCTGGAAACGACCAAGCTGGTCATTTTGCAATATTTCTGATAGTGTATGAGAACTAGTTTGATGCAGTTGATGAGTTGGCATTGTTGATGGGGAGTGACCAAATGATGACAACTGGATGTTCTGGTGACCAGAAGGACCTGATTGTGACAGGATTGGACTGAAAGTTGATCCCGTAAACGGCATATGGTGCATTCCCAAATTAAAGGATTCAGTGTGGCTCATCATCTCACCAGTAGCAACTTTAAGTCTCTCAACTTCCTTTTTCAATGCTTCGTTAAGAGCTACAACATATCAGAAACTAATTTCAGTACAATTAGCTGATCACAATTCTAAAAGTTACACTAAAAAGAGTAGTAAAGTACGTATTTTTTTTTTTTGTATATTAAGAATATAATGATGGTTACCATCACGAAGCTGTGCTTGCTGCTCCATGGCTTGCAGACGGAGCTTAAGCTCGGTATTTTCAGTACTCAGGCCTGTTGTGTCCCTCTATAAAGAATCATTAAGTATTTGAGTAATTTCTATTTAGCCACAATTGGTTTGTATACGTATACAAAATAAGTCATCCCAGTAAATCCTCAAAAACAACGCATCATTACATTACCCACAAATCACATTATGTAAAATTCTATACAATTTTAGATTCCTCATAAAAGGAGGAATTCCAGAAGAGAAATACAAACGCAATGCTTTGTAATTAAAAACAACAATGACATCCACGGTTAAGCAAATATTTGAAGGTAAACAAGAACAGACAGAAATTATAAAAATATAATCCTATGGGGCATACAGAAGAAAACTTGATTAGTATACTAAATTCAAGTTGAAGCAAATTTTACAATACTTCTGGCATAAATGTAAATGTGTCATGATACGGTTGAAATTGCACCAAGCAGCATCAGGAAATCCCTTGACAAATCAGAGTCTACTCCGTAAAATGGAACGTCTAAAAGCACTTTAAATTTTAGACACGCACAAACCTGGTATAAGGTCAACTGAGCAGAAAGGGTTGTGGCTTCGGTCTGAAGTGTTTGAACCTTGCGTTCGAGTTCTTGTATATAGCGAGCTTTTCTCTCTTTAGATCGAGCAGCGGATTGCCGATTTGCAAGTATTCTATTCACAAAAACAACAAAATCATGAGAATAATAATATACAGAATCAAATTCAAAGCAACCACTTAATGAAACAAGTGAGCACTGGTTTTAACATAAACCCTTCGCTCCCGGCATTTAAATGATTCTTCATGGTCTGTAACAAGGTTTTAAAAATGCATTCACATCCTCAATTTCAGCCACAACGACAATTCTGTTTACCAAATTATGACCATAATTTTTGCCACAACAAGGTTCTTTTACACACTCCAACCAAGTGGCAAAGAAATTTAAGGCTACATATGCCTGACTTTTCTAGCAAATGTCATGGATTGCAGTGAAACAATGACGACAACTGCAATTAAAATCCCTGACCTCTAATTATTCATAAATTAAAACTTATCAATTCACACAGCATCATCGAAATATCACAACAGAGAGGTCGAGCAGTTTCAGCCTTCAGCAACAAGCCTCAATTTAACTCCATAAAACAATTAAATTTGAAACGGGAAAATCAACTAAAGTAAAACCTCAAACAGATAAGACCTACTGTTTACTAATTCACACGTCACATCGAAGTCTAAACATACAATCCATAATCAAAGTAAAAGAAGCATTTCTGAGATCGAAGTTGAGAACCTCTTAGCACGCTTGGGATCAACTGTCCATAGCTCAGCTAACTTATCAGGAGGCATAGCCTTCTTAGCTTCCATAATTTCGGCAAAAGATGAAGAGCCATCGACGGAACTACTGTGCCGGTGCCGCGCCCTCGCCGGACTTTTCTCCCGTTCTCCGGTCGGATCCGCTCCGTTTCCCGCTCCGCCCGACCCGTTTGCACCTCCCAGCTTGTCCACGTCAATGTACGTCGAGAACAGGTCGTCCTCTGATCCGATCTCCTCCATACTCGCCGTAGATGACCCGCCGGCAAACGGATCCGACGGCGACAGGTCCATCATGTCGTCCGGAAGCCGGAAACTCACCTCCGAGTGAGCTCGCCGGTGGTGAGCCCCGCCAGAGCGTGCGAAAATCGAGGACGAGGAGGCGCCGGCGGCGGTGGCCGCTGTTGACGGCGCCGGTCGTGGTAGCTGAGATGCAGCATTGGCATTGTGAGGATTGGGATTGGAATTGGAATTAGGGTTTGAAGATGGATCTTGCATCTGTTCCCAAAAGCTAATAGTTTTGTCACCCAACAGAATTGAACTCTCTTCCTTCTTTCTCTCCACTTCTAACATTTCCGATAGACACGAGTAAAAAAAACTATATATTTAAATAATAAGAGTAATAATAAATATATAATGTTAAGAGTTTTTTAATCAAATTAACTATAATATATCCATATATTCGTTTTACGTTACTTTTACATTGTTACATGCGATTTTTATTTTTTTTTACATATTCTTTAGAATGAATGATATTATTAAACATAAAAAAAATCACCATTAAAATGTTGAAAAGGAGTATTTATACTGCATAACATTTTTTTTCCAGCCCATGATTATGAAAAATAAAATTTGTAACAGTATATAATTAAGATTTGTGATACATGTATGAAAAAACATTATCTAAGCCATTCGAAGTAAATGATGACTTTGACTTTGAAATAATTTTTAATATATGCATTAATTATGTACAATTATTATATTCAATCCAACTAGAATTATTCTAAAAAAACGTTCCTCTGAATTTTAAGATAGGGCACTTTCAATATAATAATTAAGCACATTCATAAAATAATTAATTTAGTTGAATTTTTAAAGAATATTATGAATGTATCGGATTAATTTTTTATTATTGATGGTTTTAATTTATTATTATTATTATTATCATAAAGTATTTTATGACAAGGATAAAAAATCCTGAAAGAGATGTATCCTATAATAAAGAGCAAAGGGAGTAATTACTTTCAAATTATAAATAATAATGAGATTTTAATTAAACTCTTTTTATTATTGTTGAAGAAATAGAATATTGTTATTTTACTTTATAATTTTATAAAGTGCCTTGTGATCCCCGCCTTGTTCAAAGGAAAGCTATTTGAATTAAATTATAGATATTTATATATATTATGGTATGTGTTGTTGAAGGCCCAAATGATATTTAATTCGTTGCTGCCCAAAAAGTCCTATTTAATTTGTATCGTATAGAATTATATATATATATATATATATATATATATATATATATATATATATATATATAATTTATGCACATCATTTTCAAACATCACGTAACACCACATGCACAATCATGTGACACGGTTGAAAAGGTCCAGTGATATGTCACTATACACTGTGTGAATTAATGTTTTGACCTTTTAAAAGGTGTTTTTAGACATATTTAAGTGTGTAGGTGAAGAAGTTAAAGTAAGTAGAATAAAAAAATGTTTTGAAATGTTAATAGTTTTAACATTTAGGTTAAATATACTATTGTCTAATCTTTATTTAATACATCCATGAAAACATGCATTAAAGTTAAATTATAAATTTAATATTATTATTTTGCATATTAATAAGTGTGGATATAAGAGTATTGGTGGTTTTATTAAAAGTAAAATACTACAGTTTTTTTTAGTATCAAAAGATTTACATTACATAAAGTTTTAATAACTAAAGTTTATTTTTTTAAAACCATCAACTTTTTACAACCAATTTTTTTAAATTTTCTCTAATTTTATTTTAACTTATCTTGTTCGTTTTTTTTAATTTTTTTAAACAATTAAAAACTGTAACTGTAATTCTGGTAAGAAATCTTACAAAACTTTCTGTTCAAAGAGTTAAATAGAATAACATTTTTTTCATTTTTTAGGTTTTAAATCATAAATTTGCAAGTGGCTCTAAATTTATGCATGTGATTTAAGATTTTTCTTGATGACTCTCTGTTGTTCTTTTATCTTAATAGTAAGCTTAGAACTCTAATTAGGGCTTTTGTTGTTTGTCTAGAGAATCCTGTTAGTTTTTGTGTACTAGGAAATCCTTGTTTGGGAATAAACGTCTTTGGCTAAGGTGAGAAAAGTTAATTTTAGCTATTTTAGGTTGATTTTTTTTTTTTAATTATTGATTGTGCAATGAATTTGTGCTTCTGAACTTGGAATCACATTGTTTATTTAAATTGAGTGGTTAAGTTGCATAAAACATGTTGACAATGAAATCTGGTAAGTTGGTATATTGGGATGACTTGAAATTTGTGAAATTTGTTTATTTAGTTGAGAATTTAGGGGTTTTCCATGGTAAGACAAATTCGTATGTTTACATATTGGTATTTGTTGTGAAATGAGGTATAGAAATTCAAATGTAGAATTATGTGTATGTGTGAGAATTAGATAATTATTGGTGGGAATGACTTGTTTTAATATGGTTTTTGAAGTGTTGGGACTTTGTAAAGCATGAGATGCATTATTGGTATGAATAGCATGGGTACTTTGCAAGTTTGGTTAATTTAGACCAATTTGGCATTCGTAATCAATTTCATCTCGTTGTAATCAATTATTGGTTGTAGAATTGTGTTATTTTCATAAATATGGCTCTAGTAATTGATTACAAAATGTTGGTAAATGATTACCAATTATAAAATTAGGGTTTTCTATTATGAGTCATTTTGGGAAAGTTGAAATTTTTGCTTTGTTAACCATTATATTGAGCTAAAATTTTGACCACTGATCTTAGACAAATGATTTTTCACTTTGATCGATAGGATCGTTGACTTGAGATTTGTAGTTAGACTAGTTAATTTTGACAACTGATCTTAGACAAATGATTTTTCACTTCTTTTTTATGAAAAATATTTATGTTTGCTAAGTTAGTAAGTTCTTATGTACCATTGTGGTCTTGAGTTAATCTTAATATAAAAGTATGTGTTTTGGGAATGGTAAATGAGTGTGAAGTGAAAAGTAGGCCATGTCAATGTGATGAAATAATTTTATTTATATATTGTGGTTATGTGTTATAAAAATATGAATGAGGAGGAAATGAGAGGAATGCAATGAATTGTTTCAAGAGGTGTTATCAGGTCTGAGGAATGTTGTATGTGGATTGAATGTTGTGTTTGAATTGTATGATCATATAATTCCTAAAGAAGAATGGTATGACATGTAAGTCTAGTGTTATACACTTATTAGGGACACTCTTTGAAAACTATCCTTATACTCTACTAGACTTTCAGACTCATATAGAGGAAGGGGTTTAAGTGGTGAAGAGGGAATGAGGTTCTTATAGCTAGGGAGTTGTGAAGTCCACTTCCTTTAGGATATAAGTTAACTTGATTTGTCATGAGAGAGGGAAAATGTATCATTACTAGAATTGTGAGGCTAAGAATTTCATTATTTTTACATGACAATGTAAAACTTTTAGAGTTTGAGCGAGTGCATAAATCCAGATATCAAGTCTAGTATTATATTTTTCTTAGGTATCTATGAATGATGCACTAGTAAAAAATTGTCTTTTTACAGCGCACATTATGCCACGGTTCACCAGAAACCGCAGCATAATGCTACGCAGTGGCAGTTCTGTAAATAAATTGAACTTATATGCCGCGGTTCCCCACACAACTGCGGCATATACCCAAATCAACCAACCCCTTTGACTCCACGTCAGGCAAAAATATTTAATGACAGGGGAATAGGCCGCAGTTGGACAGAGAACCGCGGCCTCTTCCCCTTGCCACCTGCTGACATTCCCCATCAGTCAGCCCCTGCAATAAATTGACAGGGGAATAGGCCGCGCTACCTGCTGACATTCCCCAAAAGGCAGTTGGGAGGCAGTTAAGGGGATTCTGAACGTTGGGGAATAGGCCGCGGTTGGCCCGAGAACCGCGGCCTATTCCCTGGTCTGAGTATATGCCGCGGTTGGGCGCTGAACCGCGGCATATAAGTTAAAAAAATTTCAAAATGCCATTTTGTTTTATTTTTTTAAAATGAATAGGCCGCGGTTTAATGTAGAACCGCGGCCTATTCCATCTTTATGCCGCGGTTAAGTGTAGAACCGCGGCAGATGCTCTTTCTGATAGTTAAAAAAAAACTTTGAACAGTTTTCTTCTTCCACGCGATGTTCAGAAAATATAAACGAAACCCCCACCGCTGCAAGCTTTTCTCCGTCCGGACTCTGCTTCTCCGTCCATTATCGTCTCCGTCCGCCTCCCGAATCGTCATCGTCACCGTCGGACCAGTGCTTCTCCGCCGCCGCCACATTGACGCCAGCCCAAATCGTCTAGGTGCCAGACTTCTCCTCCGCGACCAGTGCCCCTTCTTCTCCGCGACCAGTGCCAATCGGACCAGTGCTTCTCTGCCACGCCCCTTCTTCTCCGCCGCGCCAAAACCAGGTATTGCACTAAACTGGTTTGATTTTAATATATGCTTGATTGCTTGCTTGTGATCAAATGTTCTTGGAATTGATTTGCATTGGTTTGAGTTCAATTAATAGAATAGGATATAGTTGAAGTTGGATTTGTCACTTGTTGAATAGCTATTCCTATCGTAATTAGAAGTTTAGAGATTGTAATCAAGATCAAGATGATAGCTTCCACACATTACAAAAAAATTATATGAGGATGATTTTTTTTTTCAAAAGTAAATTACTATATTTACAATATAAGTATAACGCGTTACATAAAAATAAATTCGTTAAATTGGTTCATTCGATTTTAGTATTTTAAAAAATAATCTTTGATACAGGGAAAATAGGATAAGGAAGAAAGAAATGAGTGAAATATTTGTGTAGATATTTAAAAAAATAAATTTAAAACTTTATTGTTAAGTTATTTATTTTTTGAAATATTAAAACTTAAGTTATTTATGTATGATTGAATGTTTGAATTGGTAATTTGAATGATTATTAATTGTATGATTGTATGATTGAATTGAATGTATGATTAAATTGATAATTTTATATAAAAAAATTGTATAATTGTAATTTTGTAAAATTTAGGAATGGATCGAAATTGGATTAATTTACCACGTATTAGTGCTGAGTACGAGAGAGGTGTAGAGGAATTTATACAATTTGCGCAACGTAATGAGGGGAGAAGTGACGATGAAGTGAAGTTTAGATGTCCTTGTGTGAACTGTTTGAATGGGAGAAAGTTGAACGCAACTCAAATTAGAGAACATCTTATCTGTGATGGTTTCCTAAGATACTATACAACATGGATATGGCACGACGAAGAAATACACTTTCCGATTGACTCGCAAACTGAAAATGTTACAAATTCCACCATGGAAGAAGATCAACCGGATGAAGACAAATTAGAGGACATGATCCGCGATGTTGGCGCAGAAAATTTTGCCAAAGCTCATGTGTATGAGACGATGTCGACTGATGCCGAAACACCTTTGTATGTTGGTTCAACTAAGTTCACACGTTTGTCAGCTGTGTTAAGGCTCATGAATTTGAAGGCGAGCAATGGATGGACTGATAAGAGCTTTACATAATTGTTGACGTTGTTGAATGAAATGCTGCCAGATGGAAATACACTGCCCACTCATAATTATGATGCGAAGAAAATTCTTTGTCCAATGGGTATGGAGTATAAAAGGATACATGCTTGTCCGAATGACTGCATTTTATATAGGAAAGAGTTTGAATTTTTGACAAAGTGTCCAAAATGTGGCTTATCACGATACAAGTCAAAAAACAATAGTGAAGATGATGGTCAGATTGAAAAAAATGGATCTGCTTTGAAAGTAGTTTGGTACCTTCCAATAGTTCCCAGACTTAAGCGTTTGTTTGCGAATCCCAAAGATGCTAAAAACCTTAAGCGTTTGTTTCTATATAAGTATTTTATTCATATCACATTAATTTTGCTTTTACACATTTCTATGATTACTATTACATGTTTTGTTAAATTATATGATATTACATAAGTCTTTTATTAATATTTGATGTTGTTATTTATTTTGACAGATATATGGCTGATCATCCACATTCTTCAGGAGATGAGGCTCCCCCAACCAGATCCACTAGAGGACCCACTAGGATGAAACAACTATTGCTCAGGAAACAAAGTGGTGAAAGAACTCCGGTGAATGTGAATGTCACCACGGGTGTGGCAACTGGCCGTTATGCAGATGACTTCCGATCATACCTTGGAGTGGTGGCACGTGATAAGATTAGCATTCTCGTTCCATCTTTTGATCATGTGTCCGAGGTTGATCGAAACGTTATTTGGAACGATATATTGGTAAGCTAATTAATAGCATTTGAATTAAAATTTGTTTATATTGATAATTTTGTACTAATACAACTTTATTATGTTTATTTCAGCTGACATTTGACATTCCAAATGTCACATCACTTAGAAATAAGTGTTTGTCAACTGTTGCAGAAAATTTTAGAAACTTTAAAAGCAAGTTGACATCAAGAT
The DNA here is from genome assembly GCA_036885675.1 of Vigna mungo. Taxonomy (NCBI): domain Eukaryota; kingdom Viridiplantae; phylum Streptophyta; class Magnoliopsida; order Fabales; family Fabaceae; genus Vigna; species Vigna mungo. The sequence continues at coordinate 9,949,720 of CP144690.1, read as the reverse complement.
ACATCTATGGAAAGCAAAAAGATAAGGCTCCATGTAGTTTATATAAGTCCATTGATGAGGACACTTGGCGGCGTTTTAAAGAGAGTCGGTTGTCAGAGGAATAGCAGGTTAGTATAGTTGATATTATTCAATTCTTCATTAACAAATATATATCATATGAACTAATTAATTAATGTGTATGTGACAAACAATTAGAAGCAAAGCACAAGGAACAAGTGCTCAGAACAAAAACCCCCACCTATTATCTCATGGTGGGTATAGGAAGCTTGAGGAGAAAATCCTCAAGCAAAAGGCAGATGCTATAGCACCATCTCAGGGTGGTAGCCCTCCTCAGCCTCCTTCTCCACCGTCTAGACATGAGAAATGGAAGTTGGCCCGTATGCGACCATCGGGCACCTACTCTTCCGACACTGCACGAGAGATTTCTGAAAGAATTGTAAGTTATCACTGTTCCTAAAATAATAAGTATTGTCATTATACATACTACATTAAACTATTTAAAGAATAATGGTGTTTTGTAATGTTACAGGACGCCTTGGTTGAGCAGAGCTCCCAAGGCCAATTCACTCCAGAGGGTCGCCAGGATATTCTTGCTGCTGCGATTGGACGACCTGAGCACCCTGGACGTGTACGTGCTGCAGGTTCTGGAGTAGGAATTAAAGATTATTTTGGGAGCTCTTCTCGTCAGCGTTCATATTCATACAACGATACACAATGGATGACAGAAGAGATCACAAAAAAGGTCCGAGAAGACCTTAGAAAGGAGATCAGGGCCGAGGTTAGATCAGAGATGAGGGCTGAATTCCAAAGCATGTTCCAGCAGCAGTTTCAGAGCATGCGCCCGGTGCCATCTCCTATAGAGGAACATGTTATCCCTGCCCCTCCCACAGGTAAACTTAATAAACATTTATGTGCAATTATTTCTACTTTTGTATAATCTAACATTTACTCTAACAGGGAGAAGCGGGAAAGGAAGTTGTTTCGCATCAGCCATCCCAGAGGATGACATGGACGATGGTAGTCCATGTCTGCTATACATTTTAGATGATACTGAGATGGTGCTGGTAGCTCGTGGAACAGAGTTTAGGTCAGCGACTGTATGTCATGGTATGCAACTATTAGAGGATGAGGTGAAGGTCTCAGTGGATGAAATGATCATACCAGATGCCATGGTTCCTCTGTCCACGGAAGAGATTTTCACTGTGGAACAAGCATATAAGTCGTTTATCAGTTGGCCTAAATTTTTTGTTAAACCAGTTTCTGACCCCTCGGTATGAAATTCTTCTTTACACTTCTCAATTTTAAAGGTTTTTGATGTCAAAACTTATCTTATCTTTTCATGTAACAACAGACGCAGGCACAGGAGAAGATTCCTCTATCCGAGGATAATCCTCTTGCTTCATTGCATCTACTTGCTGACATCCTTAATGAGAAGCCTTTGGAGGTTGAGTATGATGCTAATGTATTTGGGACACGCTCCGTGAGCTTGCGTCGGGAACACAAGAGTTGAATATTTCAATTATTCAGCTATGGATCATGTAAGTCTATGAGCAATTATTTATATATAAAATTGATTTATATATCAAGTATCCTTATATCAAAGTTAATTTTTTATTTCAGGTATATGTCTGGGGTCAGTAACAAGTTGGGGCGTTCTGATGATTATGGATTCATTGATCCCCAATCAATCCATGAATCCAATGATTTTGAGCAGATCAACATGAATCTGATAAGAAGTTTTGCAAGGGGCAAGAAAATATACTTGTTGCCTTATATATCCGGGTAAGTGAACTTTGTTAACATAAGAAAGTTCCATATGTGATTTTAATATTTAATAGTTACGTTATTATGAATTTCAGGCGCCATTGGCAACTTCTTGTTATATCTATACAAGACAACTATGCTTTGTGGTTCTGTTCATTGCACAGGCCTCCTCCCACACAACTCAGACAAGCAATTGATTGGTAAGAACCTCAATGTTTAGACTTTCTTTGTTATATAAATGAATGCTAAAACCTTTTTTTATATACAGTTATATTCCAGCAAGTATGATGATGGGTGGGAGATCAATTGCTAATAGTAGAAAGATTGCTTGGATTTCTCTCAAGGTTTGACATATGCTAAAGCCATACTTTGTTATAATTGTTTTATTTTAATGTTATTCACTAACTATTATCAACTGTGATGATATATTGTAGTGTAACAGACAAAATGGGTCATATGAGTGCGGATACTATGTAATGTATTGGATGGCCCATATTGTTCGTTCTCACATCACAAGTCGCTGGGAAACGGTAATATTTAACTTTAACAAATTTTGATTTTTTCCCAAATGTTGAATTCATATACACTAATTAATATGAATTGTCTTTTGCAGAGATTCAAGACTACTACACCAGTTCCTGAGAAGCCACTACTATTCATTAGGAACGCTGCTGCGAAGTCTATAATTAGATTATACAATAACTCTTAGATTTAAACATTGCATTTGATTAGATTGTATTTTCTTAGATTCTGTACTTTATTTGATGTTGAAATACATTTGAACATGTGTTTGTTATGTTGAAATTGAATTTGTGTACATGTTTTTATATGCAGGTCTGTTTTTGTGGTAGTGGATATCACAAAAACAGACCTGCAATTTTAAAAAACTGCAGGGGAATATGCCGCGGTTGTGACCTGAACCGCGGCATATACTTTTTTGTTTTAATTTTTTTTTTAAAAAGAGACATATGGCCGCGGTTCTTGCACTAACCGCGGCCTATAGTGGACACTTTTTGCCGCGGTTGAACCGCGGCATATAGTGGACAATTTTTTTTTTTTTTAAAAAAAAGGATTTAGGCAGCGGTTCTTTGGACAACCGCGGCATATTACGGAACTTATATACCACGGTTGTAACCGCGGCCTAAAGTCTTTGACTTACTACCGCGGCTGAATATGTCGCGGTTCGTAAACCGCGACCTATAGTGAAAAATAACCGCGGTAAAATCCCCTCGTTGCACTAGTGATATGATGATTGAATCATTAAATATTATGTTTGAATTGGTTGAGATATTGAGTTATAAATTGTTTATGTATGTTTATGTTAGCATTAACTTACCCTTTTTTGTTTGTGGTTGTGTGTTTTCTCTTCCTTTGCAACTATCATCATTTTGACATGAATAGATAATATTTCAGGAGTTAGTCATGGTAGCCAATAAGAGTGGATACACTTTGGAGTAATGTTTGTTTCATAAATTTGATGAATGTATATAATATAGAATATTTAGTATAATTCATAGTCTGATGATATTTTGTGTAGAGAATGAAGATATTTATAAAATTTTTTTGAAGGAACTTAATTATGAAAGACTATGACTATTACTATTATTTTATATTTGTATGTCTCATTATCATCTTTATAGCCAAGTCTATTTTATAATCAATCATGTAAGGACTTGAAATAGTAATAATGTCTATTTTCTTGGGGTATTAAAATAAGTAATCAATTTTATTATGATTTATATAACACATTTATTAATATTTTACATTTAAAAGTATAAAAGTAATACTTTTTAATTTAAAAAATTTATGTGAAGCTAACGTTTATTTTCTTATAATTCTAATTTCAAAATCTGTACCTTTTTAAGCATCTTAAAAGAATTGACATGTTTTAGGTAACATGAGAATGTGAAGAAAGAAGTGGTGTTCATTACAAAAATTGTATTGATGAATTATCTTGTCTCAAAAAATGTCAATCAATATGTTATATGATTAATGATAAGAAAGAGTTTTTAAAATTTATCATCAAGTTAATGTAAATTAATTTTCAGAATGCACCTCATTATCAATAGGTCTCTCTTACATGGTTTAATTTCATTATTACTAGAGAAAGAAGAGTAGTCTCTTGAAGGAGAAGGGGGGGAGAGAAGTGTTCATTCTCTACCTCACCACTTGACTTTAAGGTCATGATTCTTTTGGTTGGGCTATTCAAAGAAAGGTTCTCATATCTTAAAACATTTTATAGAACTTGACCATGGAGAAGTGTTATGGTGGAAGGTGATCTCTAGGTGAATTACTCTGGAAGGTGGCTTTTGGTGAGACTTTGAAGGGGACTTGTCATGTTTTCCTTTTTCATTTCACTTCAAATAATGACTATAGTATTCATTGTGTGAGCTACTCCTCCTTGCCCCATCTTTTCTTTTCAATTGAGTTCCAACTCTTAGGATAAGGTGTAAAAAAAATTCAATTATAGAATAATCATACAATTCTACTAGGTCTTGAATGTCTCTCATTAGGCCATTGACAAACCTAGCTACATTTTCTTCATTATATTCATCTATTCCAACCCTAAACATTAAGGATTCTAGCTTTTTGAAATAGTCATTCATGCACATTTGACATTGTTGAAACCTTTGTAGCTTCAAAAGGAGTTCCCTCCTATATTAGGAAGGAACAAATCTATCATCAATAAGAAATTTAATGTTGCTATAAGAAGTTACGGGTGACCCTTGGTAATTATCCAATGAAATTTTATGCCACCAAGTGAAGGCATATCCTTCACACTCCATTACCACTAAGTCTACTTGTTCTTGATCTCCTTAGTTTACATTAAATATTAAATATTAAATATTTGGTCAATGTTGACCTTTATTGTCAAATACTAACAAGTGTATTGGCTTAATTGTTATAAACAAGTGTTATATCATATGGATTTGTTCCTATTTATCAATAACCTTGAATTAATCTAGATATGGAATAAAACAGTACTTTAGTAGTTTAATATTGATCCACACAATTAAAAATTAATTAGATAAACTAATGAGAATGAGCATGTTGGGATTGAGTTTAATTACTTTGTTTCTACTTTACCATTACTAATTTACTAAGTATCAAATCATTATTCAATGTTTGTAGAAGTACATATTTGAATATTTCTATTCCTTTTTAATATTTTTATTTATTGTGTTTTTTCACATGAGAATGTTTAACTCTCAATTTAAGTGTTGAATAACATAAACCTCTCATTTACTAGGTAATATAAAAAAGTTATCTTCTTTTATTCTGGTATACTTAATTTTTGTTTCATTTGAATAACTCTTCTTATTTTGTTAAAATATTTTCATTATCTTTTAACATTTCGACTAATTTGATTTATGAAAAGTTTTATGAGATTTTTAAAATATTTTTCATCTTATCATACCTTTAATTATACATTTGTTTCCTTTGCACAATTTCATTTAATGGTGTGTCAAATTCTTCTTAAGACACATTTAATTATTTTTATTTCTTTTTAATATTTTTATTTGCTGTTTATTTTTATCATTTAGATTATTTTTAACATAATTATTGTATTTTCTAACACATTATCGTAATATCACTCTAATGGTATAAAAAAATTCATTTACTATATATAATATTATTATTTATTGTCATTTTGATGAATCTTGTTTATCATCAATCTAACATATATTGAAGTTCAAAAGATGAAAGATCTATTCTAAATTCAATCATTATTAGTTTAATTCTTATATTTTCTGTGATTTCATTGGTGTATTATAATTTTTATTAGTGTAAAAAAAAATAGATTTCATTAGAATCTAAATAATGGAAGTAAAAGAGACATTAAAATTATTTTTAAATTTGAATATGTGTTTTATTTTCGTAATTTCTGAATTATTATCTTTTTAAAATTTTATCAACTTTGTTTCACTAACGTTTGCAAATTTGCAAATTTAATAAATGATTTGGTTTTTATGAAATTTTATTTATTTCTTTAATTTTAAATGTATACAATTATAATTTCTTTATAAATATTTGATATTAAAGAAACGAGAATATGTTATTTTTATGTTGAATATTTCATAATATCATGTTTATTTTGTAATAATATTTTTTATTTTATAAAAATTAATTAATTGATACTAGAACAATAAGAAAATATGTAGGGCACGGATACGGGTGTATACCATTTACCCTATGGAGATGGGGATGAAACAAAAATTTCATACCCTTGGGTTTGGGTAGAATGAAGATAAATATTTTCTTTGGGGATGGGGATGGGTATGGGTTAGCGAAACTCGTCTCCATCCCACCCTATTGTCATCCTAACTCTCAGCTACAATTTTGGGACTCGAGCTATTATCCTTCAATTCTTTCAAAAAGTTTTGTAACTGATGACAACCTCCTTAGTTAGGTTGGGAAAAAATTAGGAGATATGCATGGAGGGGTGTTTCCTTGGATGGATGGTGCAGAAAAATGGTGATAAATGGTCCAAGGATGATGAGCTAAGGTGTGGATGGTGTAGAAGGTCATGACCTTTAGGAGATATGGTGGTGATGGTGTAGTGTTTGGTGGCTCAAAGAGATGTGAGGTCAACTTAAGGAGGAAGGTGACTAGAGGGGTCTCTAGGGTTGCTCTAGTCTTAATCTAGGAAGTGTATGACCTAAATTTGGTAGCATAACATTACATTAATCCAAGATGAAATTCAAGAGTGGAGGCACCTCTATTTATAGGCCAAGGGTGTCTCCTTCTAACCCTAAAAGCATGATCTTTCACCTTTGCTCTCATTGGTAAAAAATGAGGCCTTATAAGAAGTGGACAAGTGTCCAAAAATCCCCTCCAATGATGGGAGGACATGTGGCCACTCACAAAACACAATCCTCTCTATTGAGTTTCATGTGACCACTACTAAAAGTAAATCCTCTCCAATGGTGTCTACAAAAAAGAAATCCTCTCCACTCCTAGGGTGTCATGTGGCCACTTCTAAAAAGTAAATCCTCTCCAATAGAAGCATGACGCATGACACACATTTCCCACTTGGTTTGAATGTCTAACTTAAGGAAAATCTTATGCTACTTAGGTCTTAATACAAACCTTAAACAACCCTACACTGCATGGTTGAATACAATGGCCTAAATATCCTACACTATTCTTCAATCCATGCTCCATGATGACTCCAAAAGTGACCCACAAGGTAGAGTTGATGTCATCTTCATGGTTGGCTTCCACTCCCTTGAAAGTGCTTAACCATGGCTAGGGGATTTGTATCAATAATTCACCGAAAATACATTAGATTTCCATATATATGATTCTTCATACCTCATTCTATAATTCCTAACAAAAAGAGAGTTATTTTACTAAAAGTTAAGTCTGTTACATGAAATTCAAGTGTTAAAAGCATATATAAAATCAAATAAAATACACTTATTAGTCAACTTTTACTTCCCACTTTAGATACACATTTGGATCATTATTGCCATAAAACTTAAGGATCTTGATGTTTAAGGTTGGTTTCCTTGGAGGTGTGTTCTCCTTCCATAGTATCATCAATCTCCTTGTGAGTTATTTGGTCAATGTGAGGTCCTTCTTCTTCGTGTTTCCCTTGCTTCTCTCCCGGCTTTCTCCATCACCAATATTTGAATTGTCTCCTTCAAGTTTATTTCACTTTCTTTTCTTGACAATTCAATTTCTTTGAGAAGCTTAACTACAAATGAATCTTGGTTGAGTGAAGTCATCAAGGGCTTTCCAACCTTGTGTGAGGAGGTGTTGGATGAAGTTTTTGACAATTTATACCTACGCATAAAATCCAAGACTAATAAGAAGTTAGAGATGAGGTTAAGGTTAGAAAAAACAAGTAAACTCTTAGTGTTTAACTAGCTCAACAAATTTCAAAGATAGGATTATACTTGTCAAATTAGCCATCTCATAAGACTTGGCTCTAGCCCACATGGGTTAAGACCAGAAAAGCCAACAGAACCAAAAACAATCCTTTATTAAAAAAGCCCACAAAGTCAAATATCCCTCAAGCCCCATTAGTTAGGTCAGCCCATGTGTTTTCTTTCCTTATTATATTTTAGATGTCAAAACAAAAAGTAAGTGAAAAGTTTATTTATATATAATCTTTCTAAAATAGTTTATCAAAATGAATTTATAAAATCTTTCAAAACACGAAAGAATTAAAATAAAACATGCTTTTACAATTATATTCAAATATAGGTAATTTATTGACTTATAAAAAATGACTTATTTTGAACATTTTTTTTTCTTTTAAAATCACCTTATTTTTAAGCTTAAACAAACACAACATATATTATATTTTCAACTTTTCAAAATAACAAATTACAATTAAAAAATTATTTTGAATAACCTTTTATAAAACCAATATTTATAATTATATATTTCTATTTAAAGAAAAAGGATATTAGTAAATTATCATGTTAAAACTGAATTAATTTAACTTTGAGGGGCCAACCCCAACTTAACCATGTCCCAACCCACTTTGTGTGGGGTTTTGGAGGTTGGGACTTTTAAAAAAACTCTCCATTAAGTGGGTTAGAAAAATAAGGTTTGGTTTTAGAAAAGGATCAAGATCAGTCCATGAACTAATGGCTCAAATGAATACTCTAGATAGGATGCATTCAAACTCTCAAGCCTAAATTCAAGATGCTCAAATATCTCAAGTCCAAATTCTTGAAAAATGGAAATCAAATGGAAATATGCACGCCAACTAATCACTCAAAGAAATTCAAGAAAAGAAAACCATAAAGATAAACCTTAAGAATATCCTAAGACAAAAAAGAAAAGCAAAAAACATGAAATAACACACCAATGGAAAGACTCTGTTGACAAAACATTTTAGAAGACTAAAAGATGAAAATTTTGAATTAAGACTTAAGGGAAACACTCAAACTTACAATAAAATCGAACCAACTACATATACTAAGAAGACTAGTAAAATTACAAGAATGAGACTAATTTGACAAGTTCATCACACAACTTAAAAGGACCAATGCATACAACTTTTTAGCATTAATTTTTTTCCAATACAACCTCAAAAGCTCTCTGTCAATAGTGCAACAAAATAGATTCAAAATTCTACTCCAGAATGGCTTACAATTATGAATTGGCTGGTAGATGAAAATTAACACTTAGCTCCTATGTCTAGGCTTAAACAATCAATTTAAGAAAACTAGGCTAAGCATTTTATCAAATACATCCAAGTATTGGAAACAAAGACAAGAAAACTACAACTAGACATTCATGACATATGACTCAAGAAACGATAAGCTCATTTAAAGACTCAAAACACAGACAATGACACAAACATTGACTCAAACATGTGACTATCCTGTAATTTTCTTAAAGATGACAATACCTTATGACTAAGCACATATAAGCATGTCATCCAATAACATTTAAGCACATTTAAAAGGCACAAAGTAATAGCTAAAACTGCCAAAATAGAACCTAGTAGTAGAGCTAGTGCCTAACGAACAGAACAATGCCCAACAGATTGCAACTCAATAGCAATCAACACCAAGTGGTAAGGAAGTGGTGCCCAACAATGATACAATGACGCTCGACGTTGTTTAGCCAATAGCCCTTTGTCAGTGATTTCATCCAATGTGATGAACAATGCCTAGCGTGACACGAAGCCAACACCTCACTTTTTCTTATAAATTCACAAACTAATGATTTAAAGCATTTTACGATAGCTACATAAGACAAGATTAAGCCCAAACAAAGAAAAACACCTTAAATCTAACCTTTGATTACCAAATGAAGATAATTACTCTTGCTGTTTTAAGAGGATAAGGTAATTATGTTTTTTGTTCTTTAAGAAAGATCTAAGAAGATTGTCATTAAACATTAATATAACTAAGTTATCTAGATGTGAATGTGTACTTCATAGGAACTCAAAAGAGAGAAGAGGATGGATTCAAATTAGCAAAGAAAGAACACAAGATAACAAAGAAAAAATAAATTGCATAATCATAAAATGTACATAAGAATATAAAACTTGAAATAAAGAAAGACAGAAAAGAATGGGAATGGAAGAGGGTGAGGAAGGTAGAACACCAATTAGAGGATAGACCAATCTAGATGAATGGTTGTTGATATCATTTAAACCAAAATTCAAGATAAGACTAAGAGATAAACTTATTCTCAAATACTCAACCAAATTTGGCTATATAGTTACTTCATTCAAAGACCCTTTACAAAAAGTAAAAATAAAAATTCTGACAACTTTTTACAAGGAGAAAAATTCTCTGAAAGAGGAATGTTCTAGTAATAATACACGAGATATTGACTATCTAGCAAAATCAAAGAGTAACTTTTTGAAACCTAACATTGAAGAAGAGGAACTATCTAACAAAATCAAAGAGTAACTTTTTAAAGAGAAAAAATAAAAATGGTATGTATATATATATATATATATATATATATATATATATATATATAACCACTTTAAGATTCCTTTTTATCTATTTCTAATATATTCTCATTTTTCACTTCTTTTTTAAACATATTTAGTTTTCTTAGATATTTTCCTCCATAAAGGGTTAGGAACTCATAAAAAATCAGGGAAGGAAGTATAATATTTTGCTTAATCCAAAATTATAAAACTATATAAGTTTATAATTTTTTTTTCTCTTAATTACTTATCTTTTATTTTATTTTTATATTCGAAACTTATAATTCTTAACAAATTGAAATCTCTGAGTACTCTCTCCGTTATCAAGTAACAAATTAAAATATTTATTCCCATTATTGAAAATAATATAATAAAATCACGAGTTTAATATTTATTATCAATCATATATCCAATTACTTTCGCATTCCTTATCATATGCATCTAGATTCTAAAAATACGTTCCAATGTTTTAAGTTTTTCCTACATAATTTTATAAAACTTGCTTACATATAATGATTTGATCCATCCCAACCCTTTTGTCAAAATTAAATTCATGTTCATTGTATCCTTATCTAAAATGTAGATTCATTAAGAATATCTGACACTGAATTTTTTTTATTGAAGGTCCACTTGTTTAAATGTTTATACATTTGATTTAAGGGCACCTTATTCATTGGCCGATAGTTAGGAACGGAACTAAGAACGTGGGCAGAGTTGGCCTACTGACTTTATATATATATACATATATATATATATATATATATACATATATATATATACATATATACATATATATATATATATATATACATATATATATATATATACATATATATATATATATGGATTTGTTAATTTACGTAAAGAATGTTTTTAGTTGGTATATTTTAACATAGTGTATCAAGTTTTAAGTTATAAAAAAGTCTCTCTTAAAAAAAAGGTTTAATAGTCAATTTAGTCCTTATTTTGGTTGAAAAATCTCAATTTAGTCACTCGTTATAAAAGTGTTTTAAATTAGCCCTAACTTTTAAAATAGTGGGTCAAATTGGTCCATTTCGTTAAATATAAGTTAACGAAATTAATGGATGATGATGTGGCACAACTTAAAGCTAACGAGGGACCAATCTAACACATCAGCTTTAAGCTGTGTCAGATCATCATCCATTAACTTCGTTAACTTATATTTAACGAAAAGGACCAATCTGACCCACTATTTTAAAAGTTAGGACTAATGTAAAACACTTTTATAACGAGGGACTAAATTGAGATTTTTCAACCAAATTGGGGACTAAATTGGCTATTACTAACTTTAAATGAGGAGTATTTTAATAATTTTAAAATTTAATTTAAAATAAAAAAATAAAAAATATTTATTTGTCATTAGTCCACGAGTAGTTATTACCTTTTATTTTATTTTTTATTTTAAAAAACAACTATCTTTTATTTTATTTTTTATTTTAAAAAATAATTACTTTTAAAAAATATATAATAAAAGGTAATAACTACCCATCTACATGTGGACCACAAATAAATACTTTTTATTTTTTTATTTTAAATTAAAATTTTAAAATTATTAAAATGCCCTTGAATTTACCGTTAATTTTAAAACTTGATATACTCTGCTAAAATGTACCAACTAAAAAAAATCCTTACTTAAATTAGCAAACCCCATATATATATATATATATATATGTATATATATATATGTATATGTATATATATATATATATGTATATATATATATATATGTATATATATATATATATATATATATACATATATATATATATACATATATATATATATGTATATATACATATATATATATACATATATATATATATATGTATATATACATATATATACATATATATATATATGTATACATATATATATATGTATACATATATATATATATATATGTATATATGTACATATATACATATATGTATATATATATACATATATGTATATATATATACATATATGTATATATGCATATATGTATATATGTACATATATACATATATGTATATATGTACATATATATATATATAGCAAAGTGTACCAAATTTTAGGTTACAAAAATGTCCTTGTTAAAAAAGAAAACCAACTTTAAATCCAAGATTATTTTAATAATTTTAAAATTTAATTTAAAATAAAAAAAAATTAAAGGTAGTTATTAAAAATCCGTAGAGAAGTTATTAGTTTTTATTATATATTTTTTAAAAGGTAGTTGTGTTTTAAAATAAAAAATAAAATAAAAGGTAGTTGTTTTTTTAACCCAGACGAGTTTTATAAACCCGGGTTCTATAATATAAACCCAGACGGGTTATATAAACCCAAACGAGTTCTATAAACTCAGACGGGTTATATAAACCCTAAACCCTACATTATACTTTTTAAAAGGTAGTTGTTTTTTAAAATAAAAAATAAAATAAAAGGTAGTTATTTTTTAAAATTAAGAATAAAATAAAAGCTAATAACTTCTCTAGTACACGTGGTCCAATCAGGATTTTTAATAACTACCTTTAATTTTTTTTATTTTAAATTAAATTTTAAAATTATTAAAATACCCTTGGATTTAAAGTTGGTTTTCTTTTTTAACAGAAACATTTTTGTAACTTAAAATTTGGTACACTTTTTCTAAAATGTACCAACTAAAAACCCCCTTACATAAATTAGCAAACCCTATATATATATATATATATGTTTGGTTTAAAATGATTTTATCACCAATCATTACATTGATTGTAAAACTGAATGTTATTTATCAATAACGAGATAAATCTATGAACATTTGGCAAGAAATTGACCTATTGAACTTCGAGATGGTTAACAAATATGTCATACACTATTTATTATTTATTTATTTTTCTCATTAACTAACAATTTTTTTCTCTTATTTTTTGACGACTTACTTCATTAGATTAACAAATTTTAGATCTATACACTTGTAATATTCACTTCGTGATTAGAATGAATCTTTAAAGGTCAACATGAATTGGATTTTTTAATAATTAGTATAGCTTTAGTCTAGATCTAATAAAATGGATTGTATTTATAATTTAAATATAATTAATTTAGTTAAAATGGTTCATTTGATTTTGTCGACTTAGTTGAGTAGACTTTATTGATCTTTGGTTGGTCAGGTCAATTAATCTTCAAATGGATTAATTATGTAAATTTTTGACCAAATCAACTCAACCGAGCTATAACTTTACTAATACTCAACTAAGTTAAATTCGTCCATCTTTGGTCGTTTCATGTCGACCTTTGGCCAAGTCTGACTCAGCTGAATTTTTGTTAGGAATGACTCAAGTTGATTGGGTGATTATGGTCGACATTTAGTCGGGTCAACTAAGTCAACCTTCGGTTAGCTGACCCAATCGATCTTCAATTGCGTCAACTTGACCAATCTTCGGTTTTAGCTGATCTCGAACTAACTGACTCAATTGATCTTAGATTGGGTCAAATAAGTCCAGCTTCGGCTGACCTTCAGCCCAACTCGACTTGGCCAAGCTTCAATGAGGAACGACTTGACCGACCTTCAAGTGAGATCGAGCCTAGCGACCTTTGGTTGGGAATGAATCAGGCAGACCTTCAATTGCAATCTAATACAGCCGATCTCCAAGTGGGGTCGACTCGAACGACCTTCAACCTTTTCCATTTCTACCAAGCCCAACTTGGGCTAACCTTCGACGTGGCCTAACTTGTGTTGACCTTTGACCTGGTCTAACTTGTGTCGACCTTTGACAAGTCCTATCTCGTGCTGACCTATGACGGGGCTGAGGCATGCCAACCTTTGACTAAGACCAACTCGGGCCGACCTTTGGTTTTGGTCGAACCAGACTAATCTTTAACCAAGATTGATGATGGATCATCTTCTATCGCGATCAAATCCAGCTAACTCTCGGTAGAGGCCTAGTTTGTCCAACCTTTAACCGAGGCTTATTTGACTAACCTCGGTCAAGGTTCACTCATGCTGACCTTCTGCTTGGTCCTTAGTTGCTTTGGCTTCACACATCATTAACATCGGAAATGACCATTTTTGGACATTAATTGGCGTCAAAAAATGACCATTTTAGACATTAATTAACTTCTGAAAATGACCATTTTCATCATCAATTAACATTTGAAAAGACCATTTTCGACATCAAATGTGTCAAATGAGGTCCAAAAATGCATTTTCGAATGTCACTCTCCTTTGTAAATAAATTCTTTTAGAGTTTTACCAAACCTAAAAAGTAGAAAATCAATAAATGTTGTCCAATTTTGGCATTTCATATATTCAGAACTCGTTTTCAAATTTGTATGAATTAATATAAACTAAAGTTATCATTAAAGCTATCACAAGTAAAAACTTGAAAAGCAGATTAACCATGGGAATGTGGCTAGCATATAATGAAGAAAAAGTTTTCATTCTCTCAATCCTTACTATGTATAAGTTGTATGTGTTATAATGAATATATACTAACCATTTACTTATGATTTTTGGTTTTGATAGCTATAGTTATTATTTTTGGTTGAATTTTTTTTAGCACTTCTTCAAACCCTATTTAAGGGAAAAAAACACCAAAGCCCTTATTTTGGGTTTCTCTAAAGTTTAAAAATTATTTCGAAAGTCAGTTGTTGCATATCTTTAAATGACCATAACTTTTACTCCGGTTGACAGATTTGATAATATTATATATCTATTTAGGGTGGAAAAAATTTTCCAATCACGTGGCAATAACATAGTCGGCTATTCCTTATAGATTTTTTTAAAAAAATCCGTTTTCTATTTTTCATCAATTTTTATGTGTTTTTCAAATTTTAAAAAATATTTCACATACTTAGACTTTGAATTTTTATCTAAAATTATTTTGCGGGGGCTTCTCATGATTTTTTGGTACTTGAAACAAATTTTCAAGTCATTTGGAGTTCATTTGAATATACTCTAAGTTTTTCCCTAAGTTTGGATGTATATAGTGTTTGAACAACAAAGAAGTTTAACAATATAAGTTTGGCCAATCTATAGTTCATAAAAACGAAAACAAAAACAAAAGTTCATGAAAAACCCAAAATGAAACTCACCTTCTTAAAGGTGGGTTTGCTGTTGCAAGTGAGGGAGAAAGGAGAACGTGCTTATGCTTCAAAGTGTAATTGTGCACGAAACCAATCGGCCCAAATAAAAGAAAATCATACATAAAATAGTTAATCGACATGCATTCATGTATAACGAAAAAAAGATTACATGTGTTAGTTGCCGAAAGCTTCATCCAAGAAGGGTTTGAGTAGAGAAGAAAGTTTCGCGCAAAGATAAAGTGAATAAATTTTCACCCTTCCGCCCAAAGTTTTAATGTTAACTAACATATAATGCATGTAAAGTAATACCCGATGTCTTATAGCTCTTTAACTTCTGAAATTAGGGCATTTGAGGTCATACGTGAGTACATTTTTACCTTCGCACCAAACATTTTAATCAAATTTCTTCAATATGACTTCAAAAATTGAGAATTCTAACGTTTAATGATCATATGACATATAAAATTATAAAGGGTTAACTGAGAAACGCGTTTGAAACAGAAAATAAAGTTAAAAAAATTTGATAAAAAGGACTAAAACCAGAGTTTTCTAAAGTTAAAGGACTAAATTGTACTTTAGTTTGAAAATGGACTAAAACCAAAATCGCCCCAAAGTAGAGAGACTAAAAACATATTTAACCCAAGTATAAATTCTGACGTCGAAATTCAACATTTATTTACAAAAATGCCACCGATATTTTTTTTACATTGACTTTTTTGTATTACGACTTTGAACGCAAAACATCAAGTTTTTTTTTTTGTATTAATGACATGTTTATTCAAGAATAAGAGTGTGTTTAAATGAGGTAATTAAAAAGAGAAAATTATTATTTAGTAAATTTTAATTTTTTTGGAGTAAGAAGAGTTATTTGGATGAGAAAATTAAAAAATAATTAAAATATATAATATTTTAGAGGTATTTAAAATAACTAAAAAACGGAGAAAATTGATAGTTGACAACTAGTCTATTTGTCTTTATACAAATATACAATGAAAAAGAAATTAATTTCTAAATATTTAAATAATAATTATATTCTTTTCGTAAATTTTAATATTAAAATTTCATATTTTAAAATAAATATTTTTAAAATGAAATTTAGTTTTAAAAGAAAAATCTAATTACTTTATTCAAATAAAAAATTAAAAAGTGTAAAATATTTTAATTATGTTATCCAAATAAATTATTTAAAATAAAAAAATTCAGTTTCAAACAATTCAAATATTATGTGTTTTTTGTTTTTGAATTGTAGAAAGTTTTCATCCAAACACAATATAAGAGGGTTACTCGTCGAGGGGTAGCTAGATTTTATGATATATAATTGAGCATTATTCATTCTTTGAAATTTATACATGCAAATGTAATCAAACTTAATTTCCTTGTCATTTTAAAAAATTCTAAGTGGACTTCACAATAGTTTTTTTCTTTCTATCATTTAAAATTTCTAAACAAGTACTTAATAGATGATGTTATCGAAAATGATTTTTGGTCAAACTCTGAAAAATAATAATAGGAAGCTAAAAAAAAAAAAAATCTAAGTTTCACGAGTTAAAGTGAAAGTTTTGTTGAAAATTTCATTGTATTACCCTTGATAGATTTACTGTGGTAACATAACTTTTTTTAATTTATGTAAACTTGTGTAAACATTTCTAATAACATATTTTATGACTATAAAGTTATTATATAAAGTTATTAGGTGAAATGTGCTCAAGATTAAACTAAAACAATAGATTACACACGTTTTCATAAAAGAGAAGGTTAATAACATTTTTCTCTCAATTTTGTTAAAATTATTTAATAAATCTTTTAATTATTTTTTAAAATTAAGTATTTTTTAGTCCATCTATTCATCCATATACTTCATTAATGGATAAAATACATCCTCATCTTTCAACAATATTAACTTTTTTTTTTCTATGATGTATAATGGCAATGCTGACGTGGGGCTGTTATATTAGATACATGGATTTCAGTTTCTTAAAAAAATGACGTGTACAATTGTATTCCAACTCATCATTTACTCTCCACGCTTCATCCGAAAACAACCATCATCTTCCACCACTTCTCTTTCTCCATGCACATAGATTTCAATCTCTCATCCATTTTTCATCATCATCTATATATTAAGTGGGAAATCAACTACTTGTATTACCATTGGTAAAATAATCATATGTTTAAATTTAGATGTTTATAATATTTAGAAATGTCTATTTAATAATAAATAAAAAATAATCATATGTTTAAATTTAGATGTTTATAATATTTAGAAATGTCTATTTAATAATAAATAAAAAATAAAATCATAAAATAAAAGTGGTAATATTGCTAGCCATTATAAATAATGCATTATAATTTGCTTAAAACATTATAAGCATAATTTTTAGAAGAAACAGAATAAGCTTTCAATTAAACTAGTAAGTTAAAAACATAGAATAAAGTTAACCAAATGAAATTGTGAACGTATGGCTGATCCACCTAGGAGATATGTCGCCATTAAACTGTTACTCCTTTATAGAGGGAGGCTGTAATGTGGTGAGAAAGGAGAAAACGATGAAGAATTGATGAAAGAGTGTTCATTGCTAGCAACACCATGGTTCCTTCTTGGGCTTACAGGACTTCGTGATCTTGAGTGTGCCATCCCACCATGACCATACCTTCCACTCTTTCTTGGTCCTTTCTCAGCACACTTCAGCTCAACCTGTTTCAGTGTCTTTGGATACCTCCAGCTACAGCACCCTACCCTCCCTGCTCTTTCTATATACCTATGTCACAAAAAAATATCTTAGATTATCTTCAACCAAAATATCATATGTATCTTAATATATAAAGATTAAATTAAGAACAAAACTATATATAAATATAATATTATAAGTATTGTGAGTAGTGTTCTTTAATTAGATTTTATTTCCAAACTAAATGGTTAAACTCAAACAATTTCTTAAGACAGATTTTAAGATTAACTTAATTCTATAAAATTTACTTGTAAAATAAAGTTTGTATTCGTTTATATATTGTAAATTCGTCTTATTTTTAGTTCATGGGAGATCTTTAATATTTTTCTCATGTTGAGAAATACACATTCAAGAGTGAGACAAAACATTAATAGGTGGTTCTATAACAATTCAACAATTGAAAACATTATAAACTTGACAAACAACAAATCTCTTAATAGTAGATGACATAATAAGTTTAACAAACAATAAATCTTATTAGAATAGACTTAAGATGATTTTGATACTACCTTAAAGTGTGAATTTAAGTCTAACTCAATTTCATATAACTAAGTTATAAAATTATGTCTACTTATATATTATAAACTCAGCTCTTATATTGTATATTGTAAACTTATCTTATTTTTAATTTAATTGATGTGTGTTCTTCGGCATCATTAGACAACAATATTAGCTGTGATGTGTGATGTATTTGTTGAAAGGATTTAAAAGTTTTGGATTAAGTATTAAATAATGATACTCAGACAGATAGACTCTTTACTTCCATGAATATTCTTACAATGTGAGAGATTGATGAGATAAGATGTATCATACTATTTGGCATTGTATATTCCGGATGTGACTTGTTTGTCCATTGAGGAGTATGCATGTGTGTGATTCAAACCAACTTTCATTCCGATGTATGACTTAATTAATGTTTGATATAGACAAATTAATGGGACGGCAAACCAAAACATAAATAATGCTGTCAAAGAAAACAAACAAGACACAAAATATATTTATAATTACAGAACTTTTCAGCTTGACAGGATTCATCATCATCATCTTTTAGTAAGGAAAAAAATAATTTTATATCTTCCTATGATTTCCCTCTAGAATATAATTTATATATATGTTTAGCTGTGGTAGCATATTTGTGTTGGGAAGTTTATGTTTTTTCTTTGGGGCTGTTATCTTGTTTAGGTTTGTACTTATAAGTACTTTAGGAAAAACTATTACATCTTTCCAAATTGTCATGGTTTCTCCAATTTACTCGTCTGTAATAAACCGACTATATATATTAGGCAGAAATTCAGCAATACACATGATGTGGTTCAAGAGCTAATAATTTCTAAAAAAGTAGTATTCCTTTGCCTTTCAAAAAAAAAAAAAAAGAAGCCATTTTCGTATAATCAACACATAATTTTAAGTAAACCCTTTATACAAACAAATTCCTTTCACTATTTTTAAAGCAAAAAGAGAAAAAGATTAAAGTTACAATCTCATCCACAACCTAGTTCAAACAACAGAATAAAATCGTTTACCTATGGCTGAATCTCAATCCAAGGCACTCAATACACTTTCTTCCTTCTACCATCTCCCCCATTCCTATTTCTACACACTGTCTGCAATAAACCCTCCCGCACACCTGCATGCATCAGAATCATTATAAGGAGAAGGATTGAATGGTGCAACAGCTATATTAATTATCCATATGCACCTATTATATATTTTGTTATCTGTAACACATATTTATAAAGACAGAATAGATAACATATGTTATAAAAGATTGAATTTATCGTATAGAAATTCAGAAATTTACTTTGTTTATATATCTAAGTATACGTACGAGGCATCTGGTTCGGAATATATAAATATAGGAATTGCAAGTTGCGCAAATATTAGAGTGCGGAATCCCAGGTCGTGGTCTTCGAGTACCTCTTCCTGAAGCAACACTAATACCATCAAAGCTCAGGCCACACTTCGAACGATCATCTCCACCTACCATGCATTGAGGACTTCTTTGTGAACCACCATGTGAATGGTGGTTAAAATGACCGGGATGACCCCATGGTGACGACTCTCCATGGCCAAAATCTTGTACGTGGTGTTGATCATGGTGATGACCAGAACCTTGCAAGCCTTTGGTGAAATCAAGACTAGGTAGTTTGGTCAGAGAGCGTGAAGGTGTTAAGGTTGTTGTGGGCTTTCTCTTCTCTGATGTGTTCACTTGAGCAAGATGCTGAAAGGTGAGGTTAACGGATTCATCTGGGATTCCTTGGTACAAATCTTCAAGAGATACTAAGATTGGTTTTTCCTGCATGTCCTTACTATTAGTGTGATCATCCATTATAGAGTTGTAGGTTGAGGATAAGATGAGATGAGGGTACATAGTTATAGCTTTGAATCAACATATTTAAGCAAAGTATGAAAGAATGTGACAAGGGAACATGCTTGTTAATTCGGTCGTATTGGAAATAAGGACGACCGCATATGGCCAAGGTTTACGTGTTTTGAGGCCGGTCGAAAGTAAGCTGTCGTGTAGATACATTAGATTCGAAGTTTCCTGTTCATTGGTTGTAGCTATTTTCTAAGAGATATATCCAATCAGGTGTTTGAACAATAGAAAATATGTTTTAAAATTGAAGATAGAGTTGATGTGGAAGGTTTACCAACTCAAACCATTCCTATTATTTCTTTTTATTAACCCTGTGGAATGCTTTGCAGAATTTAGATACAGCTCTGTTTTT
The DNA here is from genome assembly GCA_036885675.1 of Vigna mungo. Lineage (NCBI taxonomy): Eukaryota > Viridiplantae > Streptophyta > Magnoliopsida > Fabales > Fabaceae > Vigna > Vigna mungo. Next base: position 9,929,018 of record CP144690.1, on the reverse strand, counting down.
ATACGCATTTAGTTTTAAAATAGAGTTGATTGTATTTTGGTTTTAATATTTGAAATTATTATTTTATGTTTTCTTTAATTTTTTTATTCCATATGGTCTAATATTTATTAAAATGAATTATTGAGATTTCTTTCTTTAGATAAAAGGACTTGTTTAAACAATAGTGATTTGACATAATGATATCTATTGTAAATTAATTTTGTAGTTTTTTTCTATATTATTAATTTATTCTAAAAAACTATTATAAGATCTTAAAAGAGTCATGAAAAATTCAATAAAAATACGATTTTTAATTTCTTTTTTTTTTTATTTTTTCAATTTATCTTTATCTTTCTTTTCTTCTTTGATTGTTTATGGCTTACAATGAAATAATCTCATGATCAGAGACAAAATCTTAACTCCTTGTATAAAGTAAGATCCACTAATTTGGATTTTATTTTATTTTTATTTTATTTTATTATAACTTTCATAAATTAAATCATATTTGGATCCATTGTTTATAATAAATCAAATAATAGAATTAATTCGTCAATTAATTCTAATATCTCTCGTTTGATACATATGACGTTATAATATTATTTGATTTAATACATAAATCATAATAAACATTAAAGAATTTTACATAAATTGATTTCATCATTATTTATAATCAAAGATACAAAAATAACATAATGATAGTTGCACATCTATCACACGTTCCATTCCATGTACTAGTGTATCATTCATTTCTCCTTAATGTGACTTTAAAATGAGATATCTATAATAAGTTTAAACATAATATCATTTCAATACATACTTTTTTTCTTTATCATAATTTGCATACATAAAGAAAAAAACAAAATTTCAAAAACTTATACATCAAAGAGCTTAAAGTGTCACGTAAATATTAATAACATTAACATTCAACATTCACTAGTACACATAATGTTTATATTCTTTACATGACCAACAAACAATTTTAGCAATAACCTTTTTGTTAAAGGATTAGTAATCATAAGATTAGTGCTAATATATTTTATTGACGTTCTACGTTTCTGAAATTCTTCTACTAAGTGAGACTTTTAGTTTGACCTAGCAGACCAAGATCATTAGTTGCAAGCAAGATATCATCAACATACAAAATCAAAAGGTTTAATGATTCCACATTAGATTTTTATTTTTGAAAAATTGAAACAAATAGAGTCATATCGTTAAATTGGACAAATGTCGTTAAATTGACATATACGTGGTATGTTGATTGTGTGTTTTTTTAATGACATGGCATAATGTGACGTGCCATTAAAAAAAACACCATCAACATGCCATGTACACGCTAGTCTAACAATGTTGGTCCAATTTAATAGCAAGACTCTATTTGTTTCAATTTTTTAAAATTAAGGACCCAATTAAGAAAAAAAATAAGTAGGGGTCTATTTGAGATTCTGACTCAAAAAAGGACCTATCAAATCATTAAACCAAATCAAAAATATAAATTTACTCTTACTAACCTTCAACTATATATAATATAAAAAGTGTTTTCCTTAAATCCAAAAGACATTATAGTATCATTGTACTTAAGATATCACTGCCGAGAAGCTTACTTAAGTCTATAATTGATTTCTTAAGTTTACACACCATGTGCTCCTTTCCTTCTTCCGTGAACTTGACCAGTTAGTTCATATAAACATTCTCTTCTAAATCCCCATTCAAAAAGGTAGTTTTAACATTCATTTGATGCAATTCAAGATTATAATGAGCTATTAATGCCATGATAGTGTTTCTTTATAGTTAATGTCATCTTTCTAAGTAAAACCTTTGGCAACAAGTTAGGTCTTATAATGTTTGATATTGCAATGAGAGTCACGTTTAGTCTTAAAGACCTATTTACACCTAACTCTCCTGCATCCTTCAGGAAATTTCACAACCATATGTGATTATGTCTCATTAATTTATTCTTAAAGCATACATCCATAGCGATATGGATAAACATGAATTACTTAATATATTTTTAACCATATCTATTAAGGTTTAGTTACACCTCTCTGACACACTATTTTATTATGGGGTGCCTAACATTGTTTATTTAGCACAAATATCATGTTTTTCAAGGAACTTAGCAAACGAACCAAGGTGTTGTCCACTTTCATCATATCTTCCATAATACTTACCACTTCTATCTGACTTTATGATTTTCACTTTTCGATCTAGTTGTCTTTCTACTTCATTTATATAAACTTCTAAGACATTCACTGGCTGAGATTTCTCATGTTGTAAATAGATATGTCCGTAACATGAAAAATGATCAATAATGGTGACAAAGTACTTCTCTTTATTGAAAGAATTTACATTAAACGTACCACATACATAAGTGTGTATGATTTAATAAACTGAATTCTTTTTTTGGCTAATTTCTTTTTATGTTTTCTTTGTTTGCCTTTAATACAGTTCACACATTTTGTTTGCATTGGTCATCATCTCCAAATTCACGTCTCCTATTTTATTTGTATAGTAAATTCCTCCAAAAGAACATAACATTAAAGGAACCATGGTTAAGTTTAGGTTGTTTTTGAATTATTGGTTTAATAATAGAAAACAATGGAATATAAATTAGAGTGGAAAATAGTAAGATATGAACAAAGACCACGAATGTCTTTATGTGCATCTTTGGAGACGGATAAGAAGAAAATTCAAATTCTTTTTTGTTAGCAAATTCATAGAGAAATGAATAGATCAATAACAACCACTTTTTTTTTTCTTACGATTAACCTATTTCAAATGTAAGAACTAAGAAAACCTTGCATTCATCTTCTATAAATATCAACTATAGATCCATTATGATAATCTTATAATACTTTAAAGAAGGGAACTTGGTTAAGTTTGTAACGATTATAACCATTTTTGTGATATAAACATCAACTAAAAGTCGTTAAGGGTAAGAGCCACTTCAGTTCTTTTACTTGTCACTGAAATTTGCTTTTTTCATGTATGAATTTTAATTTTTGTTTTAAAAAAAATTGAAAGTCAATTTCTCATTTGATAAAATGTTCAATTTAATGTTATGTTCTCTTCTCACGACTTCAAGTCCTTTTTTATTGTTATTCAGAAATTGTGTGTAAAGAGTATGATTTATGTTAGAAAAGTCGTCCTAGACATACACATCTTATCTAAAAAGTAGTAATTTCTTCTTTTAATTTTGCCAAATTTTGTAATTTATGTGAAAAAAGTGTACTATTTATGTAAAAAAACCATAACATGAGGTTCGCACGTTACCTTTTTAATCCAAATATCTAAAGAATAAGAATGACACTATATTCTTGGCAAGGAAATGAAGAATATCTTCATGATTTTTGAAAGTATTTAGAGACCTATTTGAAAGATATTCAAATCATAATTTTGAAGTTGACATATAGGTATTTTTTAACGGTTTAAGGTCCAACGCTTTTGTGAGAACCGTTGTGTTTGCAAGGAAGCAAAGACACAAGTTGAGAAAACTTTGTGCAAGTCTACCATGTCTACAAAAAGCGAATGCACTGACAAACCCATTTTCAAAAGGAGAAAACTTCAATACAGAAGATTAAGTGAAAAGGAGCGATCTAAACTGCAGTTCAGGATCAAAGTTTTAGGCCATTTTGGTTCATGCATTGCTGCATCAAAGGATAATTTATGGTTTCATATATCCACTTGCATGTCTTCATCGAGATCGGGACGACAATTCAGGTCTATTTGTCCTGCACTGAGTTCACCCTTCTTAAGACAACCTTTGTTTATGTTTCCCTCTTTCTCAGAGAGACATGCACCATCTCCTTCATCTCCGTCATAAATATCATCATCTTTCTGGGTACCAAGGCGTTGCTTCTTACGCGTCAAAAGGGTGTCCACACGGCGTTTCACGGTGATGCTGGGAGGGCTATGTTTCCCTTTTCCACTTGAGGATTGAATGCACACAATGCAAATGCATCCTGAACGGTGCCTTGGATATTCGGTGGTGGCTCCAGCTGATGAATCACCAGGGTCAGCAACATCATCATCCAAAACTCCTGCACATTCAACAATCAATTCTCCAAGTTTCAGTTTAATCGGACTAAAGAATGAATCTATGGACATTTCTATCACCAAAAAATTACTACGTGGTATTTTAAAAGATGACCTATTATTTCAATGCTCACAAAAATGCAGGAGCTATACAACTTTAGAATCTGAATATACAAAGCAAATACGGAGAATACTATATAAAAAGTGTAGGATCATCACACCTTTTTTGGTAACTGGAATATTTTCTAATTCCTTTGGACTCATTTCCTCTGATGCAAAGCTCAAAGACCTGAAAAACCATTGTCAGTAAGAACCATAGACCATGGATGAAATACAAGTAGATCACAATAGAATTTGAAAAAGATATTTCTTGTATGAATGACTACTTCTTGCTATCTTTCAGTCTTACAATTTTCTATGTTGATTCCTATTTTTTAACTCAGATCCAAACACTAGACAAGGAACTTCATCAACCACTTAATCCTCAACCTTAATTGCCCGAGGCAGCAATCTACTACACTTCCTTTAACATCGAATAATGCAAGAAAACAGAGTGAAAAATTTGAAGACAAGATCAAGCTACAAAAACTTATCATAAAACCGTCACACCCCAATCAAAGTTTTCTTCTGGATTAAATGTAAATAAGATTAATGCAATGTGTTTAATCTTACCCAGATGAACGAGCATTTATTGTAGTTCTCTTTCCAAAGACCGGGGGTTCCTAAATAAAATGAAAATGATGTCATATATTAGCTGAGTAACAGAAATTTTAATGTAATGCTTCAAAGTACATACCCTATATATATAATTCCATTCCTTGTTCACGTAGAAATAAGCAAACCAATATAATAAAAAGATGCACAGCCATGGCAGTGGCACTCACACTTACCTCATATTCCTCAAATTCTTGGTCCTCAATTGTTACAATATTGGACTTGATACTAGGCGCTGGACAAAGCAAGTCCTGAGCTTCTTCCCATGTAACTCTCAACTCCATGGCATCTTCATTGTGTATGAGCAACCTCTTGCACATAGGTCCAATATTTTGAGTCTTCTCTGAAACTGAAATTGGTAGTTGCACCAAATCTTTGTTTACCATCTCAGAATTTTCAGTTCGATGACGCTCAGCAATGCCAGTACCCAAACGGAAATGCTCTGAACATTTATTTAAGTAAGGATCACCATTCCCTTTCCTTGTCTGGAGAAGATCATGATAACTATTTCCTGCAGTTGCACCAGAAAAGGTTGTTTCCTTTGTCGATAAAACAATGGAATGAGCGGCAGAAGCATCCTGTTTCACTAACGATCTTTGTTAATTTTATCAATAGAAAAACATCATAAACGAATTATCAAAAGAAGAGACAACGGACAGTGAAATAGAAAATACTGTCACAACCTGTGTATCTGTAGAATCTGATGCCCTTCTAAAACCCAAAACAAATTTGCCTCCAGGATCTATTCGACTAAATATCACTGCAGCAAAAAGATCATAGTACATAACCAATATCGTACCAGCCATAAGCGATTAAAACAATTGAAACAACCAAAAAAGTTTATAGCCATGAAAACACATTTACTTCGGATCACATTTTCAAAGAAAATCAGGATACCAAATGAACTTTTTTAGTAAAGTATTAAACAGCAACGAAACAAGTATGTGCATAGATCACTGCCCAGATGAAATTATATACCAATGTCGCCAGCATTTAATTTCAAGGCCTGTATGCAAGGGGTTACTCCCTCTAATACATACATCCTACTGTTGTTATTAGGCCAAAATCTAAACTGAAATGTCCACTCATTTCCCTTCACATCTTTCATATGCAAAGGAAGACCTTCTGATTGTGAAATAGGAGGAAAGTAAGCCTGAAATTCATATGCAAATGGTTACATCAGATGTACTGCAATTAAAAGGTGGTAACATATTTCTTCATTAGAAACTTTTTACAAGAACTGCATGCATGAACATGTGCACAAACAGATAGAGACAGAAATTAAATGAATAAAGGCTTACCTCAGCGCATGATTTTGGCAGAACAAGACGACCAATTCGACCTGCATCACTGGCACTCAGTACCTTCTCAAATAAAGGCACTATAGTAGACTTCAAACTGTGGTGATATAGAGTTAAGGAAACGGGTATAATGAATTATCCCTAAATGCAGATGATGTGTAAATATTGAAAATTAGAATACAGGACTCGGGAATTTGATCAGAGATTCTCACTATTGTTTCTCTTCTCTCTTTTTCAAGTGTACTTCAATACACTACTGTTGCCAACGTACGTGTTTTTCATCTTTGTTTGTATACTTAAACCTCTTTAGGGTTTAGTCATTTCAATCAACCCTCTTTCAATTTTTTTTTTTTTGCTTCTTATAGTTTTTTTTTTATAATAAAAATATACTCTTATTGATAACATTAAATAAAAAATATGTTCAATTCTATTACTTTATAATTATTAAGTACTTTAATGGATGATTTTACTGCATAGTTATATTTTAATAAACTACCAATTTAACAGTTTTCAATTACTAATTATCTTTTCGGCTACTTGCGGTTACGATCACAAAAAAAAATTATATATCAATATTAATATATTTAAGTATAATGTTGAAATAATAAAATAAATATTGTTAATGATATAGTAATTATAATAAATATAATTATATAAAAGTATTTAAAACTAATAGTTAAATGCAATAAATTTATTATCCCTCATTATCAAAACTTGTGAAAATATGAAAATTCAATCCTATATAGCAGGTATGAATAAAATAATAGAAAAATAATATATAGTAACATATTACCTTATGTAGAGTAGATGCTGATTAAAAAAAGGTTATGTAGAGCAGAAGAAATAATTAATAGACAGTTTATGGACAAGAATAAATAAATATAAAAAACTGGCACTTTAAAATTAAAGCAACTTGAAATAGTATATAAAAGATGTTAAAAATTATTAAAAAAACTATAACCAGTAAGAATGATTTGTGAAACGCAACCATAGTGAATAATATATAATTAAAAACGGTATTAAAGTAGTAAGATACATATCAACGCTTATATTTTTTATTTTAAGTTTTTCCCAACATTTTTATTAAATTATTTCACTTTTTAGATGCATTACGATCTTGGTCAAATTAGACAACATTATAGTATAGGCAAAAGAAATCTCTTTCCACATATGGAACGCAAATGTATACTCACTCACTTTTCATTTATTGAATTGATTTTATTATTAACTATCATATTTTTTTACCATTAATACAATTTTATATAACAACTATTTTGGACCCACAACAAAACTTTCTATATTAGTGGATGTTATTAACTTTTAAATTATATAAGAGAGATGCTATACATAGTATTGTTTCTATTAAAATCAGCAACTAATGCCATGCAAAACGAGAAAGTTTTTCACACACAAAAAAAAAAATGTATATATATAAAGTTCAGAATAAGTTTAGAATGTACCTGATATTTTTCAATAACATTTTTTGAGATATTATTTTTATTAGAGGAGTAAAAACAAGGTTGAAACTGTTTACCTGGAATAAATGTACTTATTACCTGAATTTAGGGATATTATTGATTTACTGGTTAAGGAGGATCAATCTGGATTTCATCATGAACAAGAGGAGGACCTCCTTCTGCCAGACAAGGTTGGTCTCAATTCATATGTACATCAGATTATACTACATATAAATAAATTATGCAAGATTTATTCATGTCTTCAGTTACATTTATTTAGAATTTTGTTAAATGTATTTAAATTAAGAATTAGCCAATTTCAGCTATTCCATTGTATAAATTTTAATATATATATGTATATATAATCCTAAACTATATATTTAGTTAAGTCAAACACAAACTTTGAAATAAATTATTACATAAATTTTTAATATATATGTATATATAATCCTAAACAATATACTTAGTTAAGTCAAACACAAACTTTGAAATAAACAATATACTTAGTTAAGTCAAACACAAACTTTGAAATAAATTATTACATAACTTTTTTATTTTTTCAATTATTTATACGAATAAATAAACTCATTTATATATATTTTTTTATAAAACTTTTTATTAATAAGCAAGCAAATATTACCCCCAACAAATTTTTGTCTCTTGCAAATGGAGTTAAAAAATCCCTAATAAAAAATTTAATCCTGGTGGATGATTCAACCTTTTAGACGACAGTGGACAACATAAAATATTTTTCTCTCACACTTTCTGAAACTCAAACTACAATTCTTTTATCTTTGTTTCTATACTTACTAAGTGTCTATTCATTTGCATTTCTTCCTATGCTTTTTTTACATAAATTTGTCAACGGATAATAAAAATAACCTTTAATTAGTTTAAATTGTTCATTGTAAATCTATACTACAGTTTTTAAAAAGATTTGTTTATTGTGAATTTTAATTATATAAAAATAAGCATTTATGATATGTAATGCAGAGGCTAAAAAGAACTATTTAGCATAAATATAAAGGATACTCTCCGGACAATTGCTGAAGCTCCTGGTCTGTAATCCTAGGCCAGTATCGAGAAAGTAACATATTCTTGCCTTTCCCATCAGTAGGTGGCCGTGCAACACGCTCTTGAGAAATCATTCCATTGCTTGATTCCATATTTATGTTTATTGCATTCATCAATGGTTTAGGCATAATGGAGAGAGGTCTTTTCCCTTTATGAAAGGAAGAAGATGATGTTTTACCATCAAATCTCCCTTCTGCAATCTCTAAAGCAGAAGGTAGCACAGAGTTTCCTGATGAGGCTCCCAGAGAAATATTCATTGAACTTGATCTGTGCATACTTCTACTCTCCCATGTTGGTCTGTTATTTTCTAATGCAGGAAGCTTTAATGAATGATTAGACGGTTTCATCACATTTGAAAATCTCATTTCTTCTCTGTTTAGATCAATACAGGAATGTATGTCATCTCTCTTAACTTGAGGCCAACGGCTGGATTCTCTACCATCCACAATTCTACGCATGTGCATAGGTTTTCTTTTGCTAGAACCATCAAGGAATAGTCTATCATCAATATGTTCTGTATGACGATCACTAGCATGATTTTTTACTGATCTAATAGACCTAATAGAGTTTCCACTCTCCTGCATCTGCAACAAAACATCAAATAATAATGAGAATTAGCAGCAGGGAATAAATCAACTCTTCAAAATTATTATTAGCTACATCTCACACTATGTCAAATAAAACATATAGGAGATCAAGACTAGGTATCCCTTAAGAGGAACCAGCAAGCAAGGTGAAACAATTTTCTTAACGTAATTGGAAAATGAACTATATGACAGGAGGAGAGACAGTCAGAAATTTAGGAATGGAGAAAATTAGAACATGAGTGACATTATATTTGCTTCTTTTTACAGGCAGGTCATATTTAAGTTGAAGTCACTAAACTTGACAATGGTTATTTGCATCATCTCGCATTACATTTTCTGTTTTATAACACAATCACAACTATTTGAAAGGTATAGCAACAAGGCTGCATTCAATCCTTACGATTTCAACAACAGTATTCACATTTGTCAGAGAGTAATGTCTGTGATATTTTAGACATGCATGTACTGTTGTAGAAGTACAATTCGGCAAAAATATGAGATTGACTAAAGTATACATTGCTAGAACCATATTAGTTACTAAGAAAAATAAACTGTAAGCCTGAAAATCATCCTTCAAAAATAAATACTCAGATTAACCTTACCAAAGGAAATGGAGAAGCCCTCAAACAGGTTGAGCAACCTATACCTCCAAAATCAAGGTACTCAAAAGAAAACCTTGATATTATGCATCCACAGTGGATAGACTGCAAACCAAGTCAAAAAATACACTAAGGAGAGAAAGACAAGGCTTGAATATAATTTAAATAGAAAAAACTATATTTTACTCTTTACCTTGTTGCAAAAGTTGCACTCTCTCCAACCAGTTTGATGTAGGTGGAATTTTTCACAGAAAATTGAATTGGCATATGCAGATCTAAAGCAAACAAGTGACACATTAAGGAATTTTAAGCAGTCACAGTTACAGTCACAAACAAACACTGTAAAATCCTTGACCTCAGAAACTGTGGTCACCAAATAATACTCATTCATTTTAAAAGAGTCAAACTCACAAAATCGCCCAAGAACGAAAAAATCCATCAAAATTCAGCACAGAAAAAGAAAACGGAGATAAATCAAATTTACCCGCACTTATCGCAGAGCCTAGCGAATCCACCCGATCGCAGAGGCCACCCTTTCTTCCACTCTCTCGCATAGCCATTCTTGCAAGCACCGTTCATGCAAACATCGAGCTCCATCCACTGCAAACTCAAAAAACCCTAGAAACAACACAAAAACGAATTAAAATGACACAGATTTTGTGATAATTAGGAACAAAAAAACCATCCTCGGAAAAACAAAGCAACTCAGGTGTTTTCTGTGTGCTGCAACAACAATACACTTACACTGCTAAGGAATTTGGTAACAGTGAACTATTGTTGTTGTGCTTTGGTAAGAGAGAGAAAGAGAATTAGTATATATATAGAGAAAGAGTGTGCATGCAAAGTTAGAAAAGAATGCAGTTTTACATAATAAGGTTGAAGAGAAGTGCGGAAAAGGCATGCAGGAGGAGACCGCTAACCTTAACAACAGGTTTTCCTTATCACTCTCTTTTCCCTTCTCTTTACATTAAGCTTACTGCTTCTTCAGGTTGACTTTAACAATCACCTTCTCTCACCAATTTCTCTTATTTAATACTTCAATAAATTTAATTATATGTAATTATGTCAGCAATTAATTTTTTAAAACAGAAATGTGTTGCTTTTTGCATGATACTCAAATCCAGACAAAAATGAATAAATATTAATAAAAACTGTTCATAATTGTTATATTTTTTAAACTAATTAATATGTGTAGGGTAAACAAAATAAGAATAAATATTATAAATTATTAAAATTCAAACTAAATGCATGGTTGCACATCTGTTCACTACTTATTTGATCTGAATGTGTGCAAAAAATAAAATAATAATTAATTTCAAATTAGTTAAGTTCATTTGATTTTATTGGAATCACACAAAATAAATTTAAGTTTTTGTAAATTATCTTAAAAAAATAGAGTTTCTAGAATAATGAGATCACATCAAATTAAAATGGTTAAAGTTTATTTTATTTTAAATACACTAAATAGAAGTGTCAATGTGCCATAAGTCTAAATGAAAATTTATATATATATATATATATATATATATATATATATATATATATATATATATATATATATATATATATATATAAATGAAAATTCAAGTTCGAGTAATGTTAATTAAAAAATGTAATTGAGATAAATGATACATTGACCAATGTTATATTTGACTACGCTAATTGAAAAGTTAAATAGAGTTAAGAAAAATAAAATGTCATCAATAGTTATCTTCCTATGTTTCTTTATAGGTTTTTATTTAATTTTGTTGATAAAGGTATATTTCAGAGAATTTTAATTTTAGTTTTGAAGTAAAATAAAATTCTTATAACTTTATTTATAGATCAAATAGTTTAATGACAATTTTTTTACTTTCACCTATATGTTTGTTTGGTGCATTATGTTATATCTTAAAATCAATTTTCTGTAGATAATTATAAGAATTTCAATTTTTATTAAAAAATAAAATAAAATATGTCAAAATATGCCTGTATCAATAAAAAAAATTAAAGGGAATATATATACTAGTATTGAATAAACATTAAATTCAATCATTAATAATTACGAACACTTTAAGGGATCATTCTATTACACTTATATCTTAATAAATTATCAATTTAGCCACTTTAACCTATCTTTCAAACTAGTTTGGGTTCATATATCAATATTAATTGGTTTAATAATGTTTTAAGTGTATTTTGTGCTATTATGAATATTTAACCGAACAATTGAGTAGTTTAATTGTTCGATTTATTCTCTTTTACTACCTAGTGTTAGGTTGTTGTTTTTTTAGGTTTAATATCTCTTTTGATCCTTCGAAATAGGGGAATGTTTAAATTCGTCCTACCTATTTTAAAAAAATTAAAAAGGGTCACAACTTGAGAAAAACTATTCAAGTTAATACTTTTTGGTTACGACATCAAATTTTTAATGGTGTAGTTGTCACTCTGGACAAAACATAATGACGTGTCTAATTCATGTCATTGTGTGACACTGTGAGGTTAAATGACGTGTAAAATTTAAATTAAAAAAAAAAATTTTGACAGAGGGTAAGGGCGACTTACTCTGCGTTGAAGAAGATGCAGATGTTAATGGCGTGATGAAGACTGACGATAAAGGGTTTACTTGCAGGTTCGAAGAGTTTGATGCGTTGATGGCAAATCTTGGTTGGGTGATTTTTGTGAGAGGGTTGAGTGTTTTTTATTTGTGATGAACTCACGATTAGGGTTCCTGATTTAGGATTTTCTGTCATGCGATTAATGTTCATCTGGAATTTCATTTTTGCAGGTTTTCGTAGGTTCTCGCAAGTCCTTCAATTTTTGCAATATTGGGTTTTATCTTTACTTCAGGTGCCTAAAATTGAGAAGATTGTTGTTGACTATGGTATTGGAGACGTTGCACAAAATTCCAAGGGTTTGGATGCGACAATAAGTGATCTAGCAATGATCACAGGGCAAAGACCCGTGAAGACTCGGGTTAGGGCTTCTCTTGCTACATTTAAGATCAGGGAAGGTCAACCGCTTGGGATTGTTGTGACACTATGAGGAAACGTGAGCATGTTGGAGCATTCGATTTATATTGTCTTATATGAATACAGTTGATTGCCATGAGATGCTTTAATGAATTTGTTCACTCGTTTTACCACGACTCTAGATGATGTTGGTCTTTTGATTTGGTTACAGTGGCACATGGAGGAGGAAAATGTGATATGGTTGTTAGGAAGAAGCTGGTAGCCTTAGCGGTGGTCTAAGGTGTTGATGGCGACGGTTTGTGGCTCTAACGTTTCTGGAGGTAGAAGATGAAGGTGATATGGCAAACAACTTTTTTTTTAAAATTCAATATTGACACGTAGTGTGTCACGTATCATAAATAGTTGACAACTCATTAAGTTTTAGCCAACGAGGCAGCTGCACCTTTACATCTTTTACGTCGTTAAAAAAAAGGATTAACTTGACCCGTTTTTTCACAAGTTGGGATCATTTATAACTTTTTAAAAAAGGTATGACCATTTTGAACACAACTCTTCTTTCGAGGGACAAAAAAGATATTAAGCATTTTTTTTATTATTTATTAGAATAATAGTAGAACAATTAGGGTTCCACATTTCAGGTTTATTGTGTAGAAGTGCATGTTTTTATTCTCGTAGACAAGTCAGCTAGTTTTTCTTGGTCGGATAGAAAGGTTGCAATTATGTCGCTTGTTCAAAAAGCGAAACGCATTAGCTATCCGCTCTCAGGTTGGACAGTAAGGGTTTGAGAAGGGCAATCACTCATTCTTAAAAACCAGTATTCTTAAGAGCAAAGAGTCAGGCGAAAAAAAAGAGGGCGGGGGAAGCTCTCCGTTCCTAGTTCTCATGTAGTTGGATCCTCCGGAACCACAAAAATCCTTATTCAGAATGGGATTCCAACTCAGCACCTTTTGATATTTTGAGAAGAGTTGCTCTTTGGAGAGCACAGTACGATGAAAGTTGTGAGCTGTGTTCCAGGGAGAGTTATTGTCAATCGTTGGCATCTATTGTAGAATCAGTCGGGGCCTGAGACGCAGTGGTTTACCCTGTGGCGGATGTCAGCGGTTCGAGTTCGCTTATCTCCAACTCGTGAATTTAGTCGATACAAAGGTATATGATACCACTTCAATTTTTCCGATTCGGCAGTTTGATCTATGCTATGATTTCTCATTCATGGATGTTGATAAGATCCTTCCATCTAAGAGCACCTTAGGATGGCATAGCCTTCAAGTTAAGGGCGAGGTTCAAATGAAGATGGTGGATACCTAAGCACCCAAAAACGAGGAAGGACGTAGTAAGCGATGAAATGTTTCGGGAAGACTTCCTTTACCCCTTGATAATGACATATTTTACCATGATTTCAGTGATGAATCAAGAGAAAATGTCAACCCTTTCTTAACTTTTTACCTTGAAAATCCTAGTTTTCCTTTAATTTGTTAAGTGGTTGCACCCCAAGTTTTATTGAGATATTTTGTTCACTAATCTTTGCCTTTATGTGTTTAATGTAATTGGAAGAAGTCTATGCATCAAATGAAGACATTGGAAATCAAGAAAAGCAAAAAGAGTAGCAAAAATGAAGAACAAGAAATCTGCTGAAATCAGGCTCGAGCCCCCTAGCCTAAGGGCGCTTGAGCGCCAGTGCACCAGTACCTTAGTTTGACTGTCGCGCACTTGAGCACCCCATTTTTGGGGTGCTTGAGCGTCAACTTTGCTGACATGGCAGATTTGCCCTATTTCACTTGGATGCACGAAGAGCTTTGTATCTTTTGCTGCCCAAACATCATTCCTCTCATTTAAAGCTCTTGGAGGCAAGCTAGGAGCTGTGGGAACAGTCCTCCTTCATCCTTAGGTCTTATTCTTTCTTTCATTTCCACCATTGTTGTAAGCTTGAGCTCTCCATTCATGGAGAGCTAGTTTCATTATTGTTGGAAGATTGATGTAACCACTAAACTCTTATGTAAAGCAGTTTATTTTGAATGAATATATACCTCTTTCATCGATTGTTAGTGTTTAATTCCTTCTCTTAATGCTTGTTGTGAAGTTGCTACCCATGACATGCTTTTAGGGTTTACTTGATATTGGGAAATGTTGGGTAAATCTTGACTTGGGTTAAACACCTAAAGGAAATAATATCTAGGGATAGAACTAGGACCTTTGGTTGTCTTAAAATCTCATTTCTTAATGCGGAAATAATCATTAGGTTTTCCAACGGATTGGAGTTTAATGAGGAAGTCTAGGCTCTTTCTACCTAGGGATTGGGGTTTGAGTAAATTAGTAGACTGACATTGATATTTTAATGAAGAGGAAGTGATTTTCTATACATAAGAGTGAAGTAGGTGAAATCATACCCCCAACAATATCATTCCATATCATTTCTAATCCTTCCATTTCAAAGTGTTTGAGTACCTAAGATCACTTTTAATTTTTATGTTTCATATTTACTTTAATTGCACCAAAACCCAATTTATGGAAGCATTCTATAGTCTAGGTTAGTTAGAAATTATACGATTATCTAGTGAAACAAGTCTCTTGGGAAGCGATATTCGGTCTTACCGGTTTTATTACTTGAAACGATTTGGTACACTTGCCAAAGTCTTAACAAGTTTTTGGCGCCGTTGCCGGGGACTTGGTGTTCAAACTAGACTTTTGTGTGATTTTGAACTGATTTAGACTTTATTCTTTTGTTTATAATTTTCTATTTATTGTAATTATCATTTTCATATTTTTGGGGCTAACTTGTGGCTCAAGTTTGGTTGCTCTCTAGTGTATGCAGGGAACTATCCGAACAAGGAGAACTGTTTCATCTGAACTGTTAGCGGAATGACAAGTGTACCATATCGTATCAAGTAATAAAAATGGTATAACCCATTATCGTTCTTCCCATGAGACTCGAAAGGCCTTATCGCTCGTGTGAACCAAAATCGTAAGACTTGTGGAGAAAAATTCAATAATTGTGGTGGATGCAATGGCAGAAAATAAACACGCAATGTGTGATTCAATTGACAAGATTTAGGCAATGGATGAATGGAGTTGTTGGGGGTTTACAATTTCATCTAATCCGCTCTCTCTTATTTACTCCTCTTGTTTAAATAGCATTATTATCTAATTGCATGCAAACTTTCTTGGCCTCCCCTTAACCCGATCCCTCGGCGAAAAGGGCCTATTACTAATTACCGGTTTGCTATCCCTAGCCTCCCCTAGCAACTAGCAACGCATTATAAACAGAAGGAAATACAATTGGTCGTCCTACTCCCCTATCCCTAGGTGGTATTGCTTAACCAAAGAAATTCTCACCATTTCGTGTCATTACTGTACGTCCCCGTATCAATAAAGTCAAAAATCAATTACCGAATGAGTTAAACGATAAAGGCATTAAGCATAGTATGAGAATCCAACAATTGATAATAAACGCATATGAAAATCATATAATCCAAACAAGAGTTTCAATAAAAGAGAGTATCAAAAGATTACATTGTTCCCCCAACAACAAAAAGGGTTTAGTTCACCATTGTCATGGTGAACCAAGATGAAAATAATGGAAGATGTGGAAAGCAAACCCTAGAAAAGATGAAAAGGAGCCTAAGCATCCAAGAGATCTTCTCCAAAGAGTGCAAAGTAGGTCAGGCCGCCCTCCTCTGTCAAAAGAATGAATTGGAATTCGTAACTGGGCTATTTATAGGTGAGAAGCGCAGCAGAAAAATAGGCCTAAGCCCAGCTGACCACCACCCAACGTCACACTTTGCCGCCCGGCGGTGTACCCTAAATCGCACCACCGCCCAGCGGTAGGGGTCCACCGCCCAACGGTTTCCCTCGTGCCGCAAAACCGCCCGGCGTCAGGGGTCTGCCGTCCGGCGTCCACTGCTGGTGTCTTCTCCTCCCGTCTGACCGCCCGGCGCCAGGGGTCTACCGCTGGGCGGTCCCTAGACTCTTCTTTTCTTTGATTTTCTTGCTTTTTCTTGAGTCTATGACCTTCATCTTCATTCCCAATCTTCACTTCTATCAATTTTGCTGCAAAACAATGCAAAACAAGCATTAAATCGCTAAAAACAGCTTTTGACTCTCGACTGACTCATTTATTGAGTTTTGTTTGATTTCAAGCTCATTCTAAGCAGTAAAGGGCGTAATTTAGTCCAAAATAGCATATGAAAATAACGGTTTTTCAACCGTTATCATGAACCACTCTTTGTCGACCCTGAGATCGAGAAAACAGCTCGTAGAAACAACAGTGACACAAGGAGACGACGAGCTATTAGTCAACAAGCTGCCCCTGAATCTTTGACTTCTCTCAACGATCAACCTATTGATCTTCTTGATACTTCTGTTGTGAACGAGATGAATGGTACAGGACCGCCTCCACGGAGAACCATAGGGGACTTCATTGCTTATACAAGCCCGAGAAATTTCTCAAGCATTGTGAGGCCCACTATGAGTGATAAACTTGCAGAAATGAAGCCAGCTCTACTCCAGCTCATCAGTTCTAATCAATTCTCTGGCATGGATAATGAAGACCCTCATGCTCATTTGGTCACTTTCTATGAGTTGTGTGGCTCTGTGGGTGTAGTGGGGGAGGAGGAAGAAGCACTGTATATGAGACTCTTCCCATTTTCTATAAATGGCAAAGTAAAGGTTTGGCTTCAGTCACAGCCTAATCAAAGTTTGACTAGTTGGGAGGATGTGGAACACAAATTTCTTGCTCGCTTCTTTCCACCATCAAAGAGTACAAAGATAAAAGAGATGTCATTGCTACTTTTGTCCAAGGAGTAGATGGACCACTATGTGAAGCCTGGGAAAGATTCAAAGCTTTATTGAGGAAGTGTACCAGTCATGGCTTTAGCTTGGAGATGCAAGTTCAAACCTTCTGCAATGGTTTGCAACCTCATACAATGATGATACTTGATGCATCTTTTGGTGGGTCGGTTCTATTAAAAACTACTGATGAAGCCATTGCTGTTATTGAAAACATGGTTTCCACCGACATGCGAAGTCAACGTGGGAGGACTCAAGTGCAGAAAAGAGGAGTTTATGAACGTAATGCTCAGGATGCAATACTTGCTCAAAACAAACTTCTTGCCCAACAAATGGAGCTCCTAACCCAAAATATGGCTAAGTTACCTCAGCAGTTGCAAGCAATGCAAAGTCAAGCTCAACCGCATCATCAAGTTATGAGATGTGATTTTTGTGGAGATAATCATCCTAATGGCCATTGTCAAGTTCCTAGTGGTTCCCAATCTGAAGAAATCAAATACATGGGGAACCAAGGAAGACAAAATTTCTTCAACAATACCTTCCTTAATCCTTCCAATCAAGGTTGGAGACAAGCACAAGGAGCTTCTGGTAGTAGAAATTCTTATCAACCTGCTCATCAATACTCATCTCAGAATGATAGGACTACAAAACTAGAAGAAACATTGCGGATGCTCATGCAACAGTCCATCCAAAACCAAAAGAATACCGATGCATCTATAAAGAATTTGGAAGTGCAAGTTGGTCAGTTGGCCAAGCAATTGACAAATCAACAAAGTGGACAATTTTCTGCTAATACTGAGGCCAACCCAAAGGAAGAGTGCAAAGTCATTACCACTAGAAGTGGTAAGGTTTTAGTTGAGAGGGAGAAAGAGGAAAAAGACAAGAGAGTTGGAGAGATGGAAAAATAAGAGAATGGAGAGAAAAAGGATGAGAAAGAGAAGGAGGAGAGAAAACAGAGGATGAGAGTGAAATGAATGAGGAGATTGTGAGAGAAGAAGAAGAGGAAGTAAATAAAAGCCTTGAAAATGAGAAAAAACAAAAAGAAAAAGAGATAATGAAACACCTTCCCTATCCAAAGGTGTATACAAGAAAAGAGAAGGAGAAACAATTTGTGCTCTTTATTGATATATTAAAAAGCTTGAAATAAATATGCTCTTTTCTGAAGCTCTCCAACAGATTCCAGCCTATGCTCGATTCATGAAGGAGCTAGTCACCAAAAAGAAGAAATACATTGAAGCAGAAACCATTGAAGTTCAAGGCAACTGTAGTGCCATCATTCAAAAGCTTTTGCCACCAAAATTTAAAGATCCTGGTAGTTTTACTATCCCATGCACCATTGGGAAGTTAGCTATTAAGAAGGCTCTTATTGATTTGGGAGCAAGCATCAATCTCATCCCTCTCTCGATGTTCAAGAAGATAGGAGAGTTGGAATTGAAGCCTACTCGTATGACTCTCCAACTTGCAGATAGATCCATTAAATACCCTCATGGAGTGGTGGAAGATGTGCTGGTCAAGGTTGACAAATTTCTCTACCCTGTGAATTTTGTTATAATGGAAATGGAGGACGATACAGATGTTCCTCTCATTCTTGGGAGACCATTTATGAAGACTGCAAGAGTATTAATTGATGTAGATAATGGTAAACTCAAGGTGAGAGTACAGAATGAAGAAGTGAACTTCAATGTTTTTGAAGCTATGTCTCACCCAAATGATGATGAAGCATGTTTTCAAATTGATGCTTTAGATGAAGTATGCTCAAATATTGAGAAGGTGGCTTACATTTCATCTCCTCTAGAAAAGACCCTTATTGATGCTTGTGAAGCTCTCAATGAAGAAGAAGAAAAACTGATTGATGAATGTCTGACTAGCTTGGATACTTTGAAGGAAATCTCTCCTCATGAAGTGAAGATTGAAGATTTAAATGCCAAGGAGAAAGTCAAAGACAACAAACTTAAGTTAAAAATGTTACCCCCACACTTGAAGTATGTGTTTCTAGAAGAGGGTGGTAACAAACCTGTAATCATCAACAATTCTTTATCTTCCACTGAAGAAGCAAAATTGATTGAAGTTCTCAAAGCTAACAAGGGAGCTATTGGGTGGACAATATTTGATCAAAGGAATAAGCCTCTCATACTGCATGCACAAGATATTCATGGAGGAGGACTTCAAGCCAGTAGCTCAACCTCAGAGAAGATTGAACCCTGTGATGAAAAGAGGTTTTAAAGCTTCTTGAGGCTGGAATCATATATCCAATTTCTGACAGTGCCTGGGTGAGTCCAGTACAAGTGGTCCCAAAGAAAGGTGGGATGACAGTTGTTTGTAATGATAAGAATGAACTCATACCCACAAGGACTATAACTGGATGGAGGATGTGCATAGACTATAGAAAGCTAAATAAAACTACAAGGAAGGATCATTTTCCCCTTCCTTTCATGGATCAGATGTTAGAAAGACTAGCAGGTCAAGCTTTCTATTGCTTTCTTGATGGTTATTCTGGATATAACCAAATTGTTGTGGATCCACAAGACCAAGATAAGACAACTTTTACTTGTCCATTCGGTGTTTTTGCTTATAGAAAAATGCCATTTGGACTATGCAACGCTCCAGCAACATTTCAAATATGTATGCAAGCTGTCTTTTCAGACTTGATTGAAAAATGCATTGAGGTCTTTATGGATGATTTTTCGGTGTTTGGAAGTTCATTTAACTTATGCTTGTCAAATCTAGAGATAGTTCTTGAAAGATGCATCCAGACAAACCTCATTCTCAATTGGAAAAATGCCATTTCATGGTGACTGAAGGTATTGTACTGGGTCATAAAATTTCATCTAAGGGAATGGAAGTTGACAAAGCGAAAGTGGAAGTCATTGAAAAGCTTCCTCCACCGACGAATGTGAAAGGGATAAGAAGCTTTCTTGGGCATGCTGGTTTTTATAGAAGATTTATCAAAGACTTCTCCAAGATTGCTAAACCATTATGTAGCCTTCTAGTAAAGGACACTCCTTTTGTGTTCGATGAAGAGTGTTTGAATGCATTCAGGATTTTGAAGGACAAATTGATTTCTGCACCAGTAATCATTGGCCCAAATTGGGAACAAGAATTTGAATTGATGTGTGATGCCAGTGATTATGCCATAGGTGTTGTCCTTGGCCAAAGAAGAGTAAAGGTCTTTCATGCCATCTACTATGTCAGTAAAGTTCTAAATGGAGCTCAACTCAATTATGCCACAACTGAGAAAGAATTTCTGGCAATAGTGTATGCTTTGGAGAAGTTCAGACCTTATCTCATTGGTTCAAAAATCATCATTTACACTGACCATACTGCAATTAAATACTTGTTGACCAAACCGGACTCTAAACCAAGATTGATAAGATGGGTTCTTCTGCTACAAGAGTTTGATTTAGAGATCTGAGATAAAAAAGGAAGTGAAAATTTCATTGCAGACCATCTCTCCAGGCTTGTGAATGAAGAAGTTACAGCTAAGGAGAAAGAAATTCGTAAAGATTTTTGTGATGAGAATTTGATGATGGTGCAACAGAGGCCCTGGTTTGCAGACATAGCCAATTTCAAAGCTGCAAGGATCCTCCTAGATGATCTTTCATGGCAACAAAAGAAGAAATTTCTAAATGATGTTAAACAATTTGTTTGGGATGACCCCTACCTCTTCAAATTAGGTGCTGACGGTCTATTGAGGCGGTGTGTTACTGTAGAAGAAGCAAAAGGCATCCTATGGCATTGTCATAATTCACCATATGGTGGACATTTTAATGGTGAAAGAACAACTGCCAAAGTTCTGCAATTTGGATTCTATTGGCCTACAATTTTCAAAGATGCTTATGCTCATGCAAAGAGTTGTGATAAGTGCCAAAGAGTCGGTACCATCTCAAGAAGGCACGAGATGCCACTACAGAATATTCTTGAAGTTGAGGTCTTTGATTGTTGGGGAATTGATTTTGTTGGTCCCCTACCTTCTTCATATAATAATGAGTACATTTTGGTTGCAGTGGACTATGGTAGCAAGTGGGTGGAGGCAGCAACATGCTAAAAAGGAATATTTTCTCAAGGTTTGGGGTGCCTCGAATTCTGATTAGTGATGGTGGATCTCACTTCTGCAACTCTCAGCTTGAAAAGTTACTAAAGCATTATGAAGTGAGGCACAAGGTCGCTTCCCCATACCATCCTCAGACCAACGGCCAAGCCGAGGTTTCAAATAGAGAGATTAAGAGGATCCTTGAGAAAACAGTTTCTTCTTCAAGAAAAGATTGGTCAGCAAAGTTGGATGATGCTTTATGGGCCTACAGGACTGCATTGAAGACACCAGTGGGAATGACTCCATTTCAGCTAGTCTATGGCAAAGCTTGTTGTTTGCCAGTGGAGATGGAACACAAAGCTTACTGGGCTTTAAAGTTTCTAAACTTTGATCCTACCTTGTCTGCAGAGAAGAGGAAGCTACAGCTTTCAAGAGTTGGAAGAGATAAGACTAACAACCTATGACAACTCCAAGAATTACAACGAAAAGGTCAAGTTGTATCATGACAAGAAACTTCTAAAGAGAGACTTTCAATCTGGTCAACAAGTTCTTCTCTTCAATTCTAGATTCAAGATCCTTCAAGGCAAGTTGAAGTCAAAGTGGTCTGGACCCTTCACCATCAAGGAAGTAAAACGTCATTGAGCCATTGAATTGTTTGATCCTTCCTCAGATGATCCAGAGAGAAGTTGGGTGGTAAATGGTCAGCGTTTGAAACACTACTTGGGTGGTGAGATTCAGCGTCTCACCACAATTATCCACCTTTCTGACCCTTGAGCATAACGGTGTCAGGCTCGTGACGTTAAACAAGAGCTTACTGGGAGGCAACCCAGCTTTCTAACCTTTTCTTATGTGTGATCATGTTGTTTGATTTTGTTTTGATGGTGTGAACTTAGTTTGATATGTTTTTAGTATAATCTGGTGGTTGTGGAAATTGTAACTTTGGCTTGAAGTTTTGTGATTTTCATTTTTAGTTAGTAGGGTGTGAATAGTTGCATTGGTGTAATGGTTAAGTATTGTTGTAAATTGGTTTGTTTTGAAGTGTTGATGTTGTTTGGTGCGTTCTGGATTGCTGGTTTTGGTTGTTATGCATTTTCCATTTCACTTTTGAGTGTTCATTACAAAGCTTAGGAAGTATGCACTTAATTTCCCATTCTGGCACTCGATTTCACTCTCTCTGGATTTGATCAAGTTTGAATGACCATAACATAGCAATCTGGATTGAATTGAGCTTCAAGAATCATCAAATTCCAAAATGAGCATGTTGAGTTGCCAAAATTGCTGCAGAACTAAGTTCTGGTATGGCGCTCAAGCGCCCTTCTCCCAAGGGCGCTCGGGCACGCGACCTGCTGTTGCAAAACCCACACTTTTGGGCCTGGTTGCCCAGTACTTATCCCAACCCACTTCTGCAAACCCTAATTACTCTCATTCCACATCAGAAGCCCCATTCACGCTTCTTTCTCCTTCGCAAGCCGCTCCTAACTCTCCTTTCCTCATCTTTCATTCTCTAAACACCAAATCTTCATCAAACATCAAAGTTTTCCACCAATCACTCTTGCCCTTCAATTTCGTCTCACCCATTCTCTAGGAGCGTAATCTGGTGCTGCTGCCGTCACCACCCTCAATCTTCCCCTTTTTCTCACTATCAATTGAATTTTCCAGTAAGTCCTTTCCAACTCAAGTCTGCACTGACGCACTCCAATTTAACTTCCTGGTTTTCTTTTTCTTTTTTTGATTGAGAGGTTCTTTGACTGTGATTTTTGTCAACTCTATGCCATGTGCATTGTTGTTCATAATTTTACCTATTGCATCAAACAATTTGCTGGTTAGTTTCAATTGAATCATGTTTCCATTGCTTTACACTTGGCTGTTGCCTGCACTGCACATTCATATTGTTGCTCCAACTCTTTGTGAATAGAAAAACCCTTTTGCAATGCACCTTGAATCTTTGCACTTTTGATTCCTCTTTTCTGTTAGAAGTAGCATTAACTGGGTTCAATCTTGCTGCTCTGGGATTATGCTCTACTGTCATGGGTTCTGCAGTGGGCTGGCTGGGAGATAGCGAAAGCCATAAAACCTGCACAATTGTCTGCAGAAAATTACGCTCAAGCACCTATTTTTGAGGGGCGCCCGGGCGCGTGCAGGTCACAGCAGTGGCTTAGAATTGTGATTTTCAGAGTTGTTTTCAGTTTTATACTCCAGTGTGTTTCTGATGCTTTTGATCTCTTGTCACTGTACAATATGCTCTGTGAAGTCTTGATTGTGTACCCTAATGCATGTTTGTTCCAAATGCCTCTAAACTTTAATTGATTACAATTGCACACTTTGTCTTCAATTTGTTTTTGCAGTAAATGGCATCTTCATCGGGCCCCAAGCGAATCAAAACTACTGCTGCTAATTATGAAAGAGGGCACAAGAGAAAAGAACAAAGTCATTCTCATCTCTTCCTTACCAAAGAGCACCAAAAGAACTTTTCCACTGTGCAGAATATAAAATTGCTTATGGAGAGGAAGGTTGTCTTGTTACCCAACGATGTACCACTGTTTCAAGCTGAGTTTGGGAGGAGACATTGGGGCACCCTAGCCACTTATCCAGCACCTGCCAACATTGTTGTGGTTAGGGAATTTTATGCTAATGTCAGGGTTTACTCTCAAGATGTTGACCCCTTCATGAGTTATGTGCGTGGTAAACGCATCCCTTTTGACGCAGACACCATTAATAGTTTTCTGAACACAGTTTGGCATGGGGAAGATGATCAGTGTGATTACTGTCAGCTGAAGGCAGGTGTCATTGATTTTGAAGAAATTGAGCAAACACTTTGTATTCCAGGGGGCACATTTCAAAGAAACAGGCAAGAACAACCCCTTCACATCAAACGCTCCTTCCTCACTTCCCTGAGTAAGCTTTGGATGTCTGTGATTCATGTTAACATTTCTTTATGCTCCCACGTCTCGGACATCAGTGTCAACCGTGCTGTTCTTTTATTCTGCATCATCACTGGGAGGTCTGTCAGTTTGGGCATATTCATTTCTAATGAAATCACCACTTGTGCTCATGCCCCTAATGTGAAATCTCTGCTAGGGCACCCATCATTGTTCACCCAGCTGTGTGAGTTGGCACGTGTAGACATCTCCACCCCTCCATTTGAGGTACCTCGCAAAGCAATTAATTTGGCTTACTTTGAAAAATATTGTCTTGATGAGGAAGACGTCGTCATTCCACCACCCCAGTCACCTAGGATCCATCGTCGCTCTCATCCTACTCGCCCTCCGATTAATCCTTACCAGATGTTGGACATGAAGTTGGCCTTAATTGATGCTAAGTTGGAGGCAGTTAATCGGATTGGTCTAGTTCAAGCGGAAATGATGCGTCAGGTGTTTGCCTCCTCTCACCCTGGGCTCATCACACCTGACGAGTATGTTTCTCGAGTAGCATGGCCTGGGGACCAGCCCTATTCTACCTGCGGAGGTGGAGCCAGCTCATATGGTGCAACAGCTGATGATGATGAGCAGGAGGAAGTAGATGATGAGGATGATGTTGATGAGGATGCAGATATGAGTGATTAGAGCATATCATGAGTTTCACAGGACCTATTATATTGCTTTCTTTTGTTTGGTTTTCTAGTTTAATTACTGAACTTGGTTGAAATTTAGTTGTTAGCTTAGGATTTAATGAACAGTTTGCGTCCCAACTTGGATGTTTTTGTTGAGTTATCTGGCTTGATAGACTATGTTGATCCATGATGCTAATGCTTGAATTTGAAATGATGTTTGAGATGGATCAAATTAATTCAAATTGTGTTGTGTTGTTCATGAAATGTATGAGAATGCCTTATGTTTAACTGTGATCAGTATTTATGGCATTTGCTTGATGATGTTTGTGGAACCTTCAGTTAACCTTGTGAGATGTTGAGCCTTAAATTTTTCTTGTGAACGCTATCATGTTAGATCACAACTGACTTTGCCTTAGTTTCTCTGGTTTGAATCATTTGCTTGCTTGTCACACATGATTAAGGCCATGTTGTTCTTCTACCTCAAATAAGCCAACACAAACCTCTTGGACCTTAATGAAAGATGTTTTCCCCTCTTTGAACCTCAAACCTAATGAAAATTCCCTGATTTCCCTACCTTGAGCTAAATAGAGTAATCATGTTTTCTGCAGGAGAATGGTTTAAAGTTTGGGAGAATGTGTTTTGTAAGGGTTCATTAAAAAAAATGAATGAGGAAAAAGAAGAAAGAAAAGAGAATTGAATCAAAGAAAGTTGGGTTACTAGTTAGAAAGTGGTTGTAACTTAAGTGAAGCAAAAGAGAAACATTATGCATGATTTGGATTGCTTAATCTCTTAGCTCAAGGTGCTTTGTTGTCCAGAAAAACCATGTTTCTTTCTTAGCCCAGCTTCAATACAAGCCAATGAAAGTCCTTGTGATGCTGACTTGCTTGTGAATGTGTTTAATTTGGTTGAAATGAATGGCAAAGTTGAGTTGTGTGACAATATGATGGTAGAGTGATAGACACACACCCTTAGACACCAGTGCATTAGAGCGAAACACTATCTTGGGTGAGGACTGGTTTTGCATAACTCAGTAAAGCATTCTGCCATGATTGTTGATCTCTTTTAAAATGTCGCATTTGATTGATTGAATGTTTGATGAGCATCACAATGGAAGACTAACTTGTTACACAATTCTAGTCATTTCAAGCTAAGCAAGTGTTGTGGATTTTGCTGAATCTGTGAAAATATTTTTTTGTGTTATAGCCAGATACCTTTTGCTTGAGGACAAGCAAGGTTCTAAGTTTGGGGGAGTTGATAATGACATATTTTACCATGATTTCAGTGATGAATCAAGAGAAAATGTCAACCATTTCTTAACTTTTTACCTTGTAAATCCTAGTTTTCCTTTAGTTTGTTAAGTGGTTGCACCCCAAATTTTAATGAGATATTTTGTTCACTAATCTTTGCTTTTATGTGCTTAATGTAATTGGAAGAAGTCTATGCATCAAATGAAGGCATTGGAAATCAAGAAAAGCAAAAAGAGTAGCAAAAATGAAGAACAAGAAATTTGCTGAAATCAGGCTCGAGCCCCCCTGGCCTAAGGGCGCTTGAGCGCTAGTGCACCAGTACCTTAGTTTGACTATCGCGCGCCTGAGCGCCCCATTTTTGGGGGGCTTGAGCGCCAACTTTGCTGACATGGCAGATTTACCCTATTTCACTTGGATGCACAAAGAGCTTTGTATCTTTTGCTGCCCAAACATCATTCCTCTCATTTGGAGCTCTTGGAGGCAAGCTAGGAGCTATGGGAACAATCCTCCTTCATCCTTGGGTCTTCTTCTTTCTTCCGTTTCCACCATTGTTGTAAGCTTGAGCTCTTCATTCATGGAGAGCTAGTTTCGGGATTGATGTAACCACTAAACTCTTATGTAAAGCATTTTGTTTTGAATGAATATATACCTCTTTCATTGATTGTTAGTGTTTAATTCCTTCTCTTAATGCTTGTTGTGAAGTTGCTACCCATGACATGATTTTAGGGTTTACTTGATATTGGGAAATGTTGAGTAAATCTTGACTTGGGTTAAACACCTAAAGGAAATAATATCTAGGGATAGAACTAGGACCTTTGGTTGTCTTAAAATTTCATTTCTTAATGCGGAAATAATCATTAGGTTTTCCAAGGGATTGGAGTCTAATGAGGAAGTCTAGGCTCTTTCTACCAAGGGATTGGGGTTTGAGTAAATTAGTAGATTGACATTGATATTTTAATGAAGAGGAAGTGATTTTCTATACATAAGAGTGAAGTAGGTGAAATCATACCCCCAACAATATCATTCCATATCATTTCTAATCGTTCCATTTCAAAGTGTTTGAGTACCTAAGATCACTTTTATCATTTATGTTTCATATTTACTTTAATTGCACTAAAACCCAATTTATGGAAGCATTCTTTAGTCTAGGTTAGTTAGAAATTATACGATTGTCTAGTGAAACAAATCTCTTAGGAAGCGATATCCGGTCTTACCGGTTTTATTACTTGAAACGATTTGGTACACTTGCCATAGTCGTAACACCCCTCGTTGTGGTATGTGATATCTCTCCTTCCATAATGGAGGCGGAAAGGGAGAGACTGATAAATAAAAAAATAAAAGAAAAAAAGAAAAATATTTCAACCTTGATTAAAAGAAATAAAAAAGATAATTTATGTGAAAAACTTGTTTTTTTTATGAAAGGTGATAAATGAACAAAAGAAAAAAAATATAATAATATTAAAACTATGAAAATTTTTATAAAGTAATATTGGATAATTCAAAGAATCTAATTTTGTTGAAAATTAAAAATTTATTTAAACTATATTATAATATACCAGTAAAAACATTTGTTTACTTTTTTATGATAGTAATAAATAAATAATAATAATAATAATTATTATTATTATTATTATTATTGTTATTATTATAATTGTGAAAGGCAAATTTAAAAAACGCGAACACAAAAAAATCCAAAAAGCATAGATATAGATGCTATTATTTTAATTATGAAATTAAAATATATATAAATGTATTTTTTATTTATTTTATAGATACTTTTATAAAACGGTTACATCTGAAGAAGTGGTAAAATTAATAAAATAATTATTTTAATTTTAAGAAAAATATTTTAAAGATAAATGTGTAAAATAAACATGGACACAAAAATTTATGATTAGTGTTGTTCATGACTGTGTAGAGGTATTTTAATTCGTCATCAAAACTTTTGGGACTTTTTAAATTAGAGCTTGAATATAAATAAATTAATCATGCTTTCTTATAGAAGAATTCCTTTTAAGTATGTTAGAGAGAATATTTTCTTTAAGGTTGTACTTTAAGTATGTTAGAGAGACTATTTCACTACAAGAAAAAATTGAATTACATACAATCAAAATTCGTATATAAGGTCTAAAATCCGTATATAACACTTGGTTACATACGACTTATATACGGATAAAAATCTGTATATAAAACTATTGTAGATAAGTTATATACGGATATTCGTATATAATTTATATACAGATTTTTCTATATGCAATTATATATGGAAATATTCATATATAAAATCTGTATGTAATTAGATACGAAAAAATCTGTATATAAAATCTGTGTGTAATTAAAAATGTAATTACATAATAGATTTTCCTAATATATCAAACTTTGAAAAGTTGACAATCGAACATAATAGTAATCCTGATGCGCTTTTAATATTTAAGAAATCTAGTTCCTTCTCAGGTAGCTTCAATGAAATCCTATAGTTCACAGTAGTAACATTTGTAAGCATGGCTATCTACAAATATATATTGAGTGGAAGCTCACAGTAGTAACATGTGCATAGGTTTTCTTTTGCTAGAACCATCAAGGAATAGTCTATTGAAGAGGTCACGTCACGACAATGACCTCTTCACGACATTCAATGCAGAACAGGGGAAGGTCACCAAGTGGATGAGCTTTGGAGTGAAAGAGAGAAAGAGTTTGAGACGCACAAAATAAAATTGAGGGAGGGAAAACCTAAATAAAAATTTTATTTTATCAAAAAAGTTATTGAC